>CM067370.1:98034077-98478469 GCA_034401795.1 Chaetoderma sp. LZ-2023a | reverse complement strand
CGCATGACACGTGTGTTCACCTTTTAATTAGCGTGAGTCGGTTTTCAAGTTGGATGCTTATAGACTTGCCTAATTTCATCTTAGGCTGGACCGCCCGAGGGTGTGTGTGAGAGAGAGATTACGTCAGCAGCGCAATGATCCTGACGCATCACCTCTCATCTCCTCAATTGTGTGTGTGGTAGATACGTGGGAGTGGCTATCCTCTTGTCTATGGTTCTTTAAAGCACTTTACCAGAAAACAGTGAGTGGCGGTCACGTGTTTCGTATTTTCAAAACACGTGGGTGATTGGAAACTTAAGATTTCCTCATCATGTAAACTGTATGTTGGTCTTCTGGCTGATAGGACAAGTGATAATGCATATTTTGCTATTATTCTGAGTGTCTTTTGTTTTCATGATAATAATGTGTGCCTGTCATAAGTGTATGGTAATTTAATTCCGCATCTAATTTCTGATGATTTGAGGTGCAAATTTTTGTGTGTATGAGAATAGTTGAAATTCTCACTGTATTTTTCTGTTTAGATTTTGATGCTGCTTTATCAGCTCGTGCACTACTGATTTCAAGATTCAAGATTCAAGATTCAAAATTATTTATTTTCATATAACACATAGATTTTACATTTACACAACAGGCAGTCCACCAAAGGCTGAGCCTATACAGCGGTGGACCCCTTACATTTAACATATAATAAACATAGAATTCAGTAATAGTTGGATCATGGGTGAAGATAATATAATATTTACATGTATACATTTAAGACAATAGACAATTAACACTCACGCACGCGCGCACACACACACGCACGCACGCACGCACGCACGCACGCACACATATGGGAATGGGGAAAACACATGCATATCTTGTTTACAATATTATTATTATTATTATTATTATTATTATTATTATTATTATTATTATTATTATTATTATTATTTTTATTGTCATATATAACAATGCGGCCTAATTTGTATCAACATTTCTTGGTGCATTATTATTATTATTATTATTATTATTATTATTATTATTATTATTATTATTATTATACACAACTGCATCATCCACATCAACAATTACGGATGCATTATTATTATTATTATTATTTTATTATTATTATTATTTTTATTATTATTATTATTATTATTATTATTATTATTATTATTATTATTATTATTATTATTATTATTATTATTGCAGATGTGTATTTTACATTCTAGTTGTTATCCTGGCAACTCGGTACATACTTGTTTTTGTACTCCATTGGTGGTGACTTCTGCATTCATGTCATTGGTTTGGATTTTTAATATCTTTCTAAGATTATTTTTTAAATATTTTGTTTAAAAGAGCTTTGCGTAAGAATTTTTGTGCGTATATTTATATCTGTGTTGTTCCAGAGTTGTATTGCTTGGTGGGATGGTTTTTGTGTAGCTGTCATTGTTCTGTAATAGGTTTGGTGTAAGTTATTCTTAGTTCGTGTGTTGTGCGAGTGTATATCGGAGTTGTTCCTAAAAGGTTTGATAATGAGGAGGGTAGATTGCCATCATGCTAGTCCCTTAAGATAGTGTATAGTTGGACAGCTACAATGTCTTCAAGTTTTAGCATTTTTTTGGTTCTAAAGACATCCTGGCCCTCTGCTGGCTGTGCGAATAATTTGATTGCCTGCTTGTGTAGTGATTTTAGATGTGCTAGTTTAGTTTTATGCGTGTTAGTCCATATTACATTGCAATATGTGATACGTGGAAGGATCAGTGTACAATATAGAGTTTTTAGAATATTAGGGGGAAGATATGGCTTAAGTCTGCGCATGATACCGATGTTCTTTGCTACCTTGGATCTCACTATTTCTATATGCTTCTCCCAGGTTAAGCTTTTATCCAGATAGACGCCGAGAAATTTGACATGTTGTGCTTCGTGAATTTCTTGATTATTTACATGCATTTTGGGGAGAGCTATTTGTTTTAAATTCTTAGATTTTGTGAAAAGTATATAGTTAGTTTTATCAACATTCAGAGATAATTTATTCACTTTAAACCAGTCTATGATTTTTTTCATTTCATTATTTACATACTTGTATACAGTGTCAATGTCCTTGTGACTACAAAAGGCATTGTTATCATCCGCAAACAATATTAGTGAGAGGTGATTTGTAAACACGGTAGAACTTTTCTAGTTCTCAATCAAAAGTATAACAGTCAGCTGAATGTACATTTTGTTATGTTCAGTTTACGCAAATTCATGCCGTATATGCGACAAGTTACTGACCATTTTAAGCATGATTGTGTTTACTGGGTGGGCAGACTGCCAAGCATCCCTCCTCGTAGGAGGGATTAGTCTCGCCGCACCTAGACATGAACTCATTGGTACAATACAGCTCATAAAAATGTGCTACAGTTACAATAATACAATGCCATTGTTTGGAGATTTGTGAAGCGATCAATCAGAGTGTTTGTATTCCTTGACTTGTTGATGGGTGTATTTAGTTGTTTACAGATGAATATTGCGCTGTAGTGCAGTGCGAATATTATTGCAGCGGGGTTGTAATGCTGTGGTGTTTGTGGTGATAACTTTGACAGACATTGAATGTTTTCACTCTGTAATGGCCAAGCCTATAAAGGCGGAACAGAGTTACTTAGAGCATGGATGGTGTCATAGTTTACTGTCGTTCTTGGACCGGACCATTATCGGCTTGGGACAGCTTCAGCATCTGCTTGTGGCAACACTATAATGTGGGCAGTGGGGTGGGGGGGGGGTAATAGTATGGAGCTGTTGGGAGTGGGAAGAAGGAGGAACAACTTTTCCATTCTTCCCCTTGGACAGTACAAACGAAAAGGTCTTCAAATATGGTTTACCAGACATAGTAGACCCAGTCTGAGGAGGGAGAGGGCGAGTACATGGCTCGTCATCGTCCTCAGCGTTAGTCATATGTTCGCCCAACTCCTGACTTGGTATGTGTGGGGTTGAACTGGCACTGCGGTGCACTGGGCTAACGTTGGGAATACTTGTCTCCGGAGAGACAATAGTCTGGGTACCAGTGTCGCCAGAACGAGCTTGGGCACTGGGTCACCGCCAACACAAGGTTTAAGCCGATCAAAGTGGATGACTGAGGTCAAGCCATCCGAGGCACAGATTGGGTAGGTCACGTCCAACTTCTTACTGACTACTACTACTTACTACCACTTAGGGGCCTTTCCACTGGTAAATCAGTTTACTAGGCACATTTGCGGAACGTCGTGTATCGTGAACCCAAACCATTTCCCCCACTTCATATAGATCTCCATGTACGTGCCAGGTTTTCTGGTGCTGGTGTACACTAGATAATGTTTCTCTAACTAGCTTATACACCTGTTCTATCTGCTGGCGCATGATTTCTGCATATAGAGAAGGTGAGTTCATTTCTCCAGGTATCCTAGGCATGGCTAGATCCAAGGGTAAGGTTAACTCATGGCCTAACATTAACCGCGCAGGGGTATAACCCGTGCTGGTATGTATCGAAGTTCAATATGCCATGAGCAGATAAGAGAGTCGAAGATCCCAATCACGACAATCAAGGTGCGTTTCCTTAGTCGGCATGACTGCGAGAGTTCTGTTGAACTTCTCTACCACCCAGTCACCACACGGATGGTAATGTGTAGTGCGTGTTTTGACTATGTGAAACAATTTGCAGAGTTCTGCGATCAAGTGACTACCTTGTTCGGAGTGTAACTCATGGGGCATACCAAAATGGCAGAACACATTGCTTGCATGGACCTTTGCCACTGTGGCTGCCTCTTGATCCGGCAAAGCAAATGCTTCCACCCACTTCATGAGATAATCTTTATTTACGAGTATGTATTTATTTCCTTCATCCATCATATTCAAGGGTCCGAGCACATCAATAGCCACTCGCTCCCATGGCGCACCAACGATTTTAATTTGTAAAGGTGTAGTATGGTGTTGGCCAACAGCATGGCGCTGGCAGGGTATGCATTTGGCCACTCATGCATGCACGCTATCCCATATATTTATCCAGTGGAATCTCTGTTTTATCTGTTCAGTTGTTCTTTCTGCGGCCAAATGTCCAGCGTTGTCATGCAGCCATTCTAAGATCATGGCTCGGAAACGCTCAGGAATTATAATGCGGTTGTTGATATATAGAATGCCATTGGGCACATGACACTCCTTGTATCTTTGATAGTAGTATTTGGCTGTAGTGAATAAGGGACTGATAGATTCCTTAAGTGGGCGTACCCCCTCCTGGATCCACATATATATATTTCATGTTTGTGCGTCTGTTGCCTGTTCTTGACCGAGATTTTCTACATCCTAGTCTGCGCACCAAAGTTCTGGAAATGTGGCAACTGGCTGTAAATCGTGTGTCACGGTGGTGGCCACTTCTTGTTCATCCTCGAGTCCAATTCTACTCAAGGCATCGGCATTTCCATGCAATTAGCCGGGTTTATGAACAACAGTGAAGTTGTAGGCCTGCAGTGATTCCTGTCATCTCACTACCTGCCCCTCAGGATTCTTCATGTTCTGAGCCAGCGTAGTGAGGCATGGTCTGTGCGCAATGTAAAAGGGCATCCGCACAGAAAGTGATTGTAATATTTGATGACGTGAACTATGGCCAATAATTATCTTTTTGTGGTTGTGTAACGTTGATCCAATTTATTCAGAGTACGCGAACCATACCCTAGTACATGCTCAGTTTCATCTTCTGTGACCTGTAATAGAACAGCACCTATTGCATAAGCAGATGCATCAGTGTCTAAGATGAAATCAAGATTAGGGTGCGGATGAGCAAGAATTGGGGCAGACATCATTTCGGTGATCTGGAATAATGGTGATGCTATTTCACTAAAGTGATGGATGTACGGTCGATAGTACTGGCAGAGGCCTAGGAAGCTCCAAGTTTTTGTAACTGAGATAGGAGTCTTCCATTCTGCAACAGTGCGAGTCTTTGCCGGTTGTGTGGCCACTCCATCAGCGGATATGACGTGGACCCGAAATTCAACATTTTGTCTAAAGAAATGACACTTCTTGGGTTTGAGCTTTAAGATTGCAGTTTGAAAACACATTAGCACCTTATCCAAGTTGGATAAGGTTTGCTCAAATGAAGCACCAAAGACGATTACGTCATCTATGTAGCAGAAGCAGCTTTTCCATTGCAAGGTAGTCAAAACCTGTTCAATGAGATGCTCAAATTTTGCAGGAGTGTTGCACAAGCCATAGGGCATTTTGTGGAACTGGAACAGGCCATCTCTGCAGACAAATGCAGTCTTTTTATGATCGGCCTCATCCATGGCTACTTGCCAGTAGCCACTTGCAAGGTCAAGATTACAGAACCATTCGGCTCCGGACAATGAATCCAAAGCCTGATCTATCCGCAGAAGTGGATACACATCTTTCACACTTAGATCATTTAGGCGGCGGTAGTCAATACAAAATCATAAAATTCCGTCCTTGACTGCGAGCAATATGGGGCTGGCCCATGGAGATGCAGAGGATTCGATTATGCCGGTTCTTAACATATAATTTACTTGCTGATGTGCTTCTGCTTCTTTGTGTATGGGAAGACAATGTACCGGTTGACGGACTGGTCAATTATTTCCAGTGTCAATGGAGTGCCGCACCAGATGGGTTTCTCCCAGGTCCATGTCATCTGCTGAAAAACTATCTCAGCATTTATATAAAAGACGCTGTACATCACGTTTGTGAAACTTTGTTAGTCCAACAGTGGGACACAAATATAAATCATGTAGATGTTCTGGTAAATTGTCATGGGTTGTGTTTCCACTGAAATCACATCCACCAAATGGCCGCAGTGCATGCCTCGAACAAGCATGATTGAATCAGCTGTGCCACTGAATACCCTAAAAGGTATCTGATCCTTATTGGTGGTGTCGACTAGCATTCGTAGACTAACACATTGCGAGGATAACTTATATTCAGGGTCAGGTTCCAACATTGCAGTATGTGTATTGTTTCCTAACTGGTGTGGTAGCCCAAAGAATCGCCTCCTGTCCCAGCTCAACTGTGGCTGTGGGGGCCAATATCAATGCATAAGTATCGTACAATGATGATTCTGGTCTCAAAACTATGTGGCAGCCATGTATTTCCAATTCCTGTTATCTGTAATGTATTATGGTGCTGAGAAAATCAGAGCCTAATAGGGCATCATTTTGGATGGAAGCAACTTCAACTCGCTGAATGAACTGCATTTCCTCTATCTGTATCACAATATTTATTGTTCCAGCCACCGCAACATTAACGCTGGTGGCTGTTTGCAAAAATATGTTTATATGCCGAAATGGTAGTTGTCTATGAGATGGGATGCTCTCATATAAGCGCTGGTTAAAGATGGTGATGGAAGCTCCAGTGTCTACAGTGGCACACACCGGTGGAAACGCCACCAAATAAACAAGCACACTTATATATCACTTTGCGTTGTGCTTGAGGAAGAGTTTCCAATGTAATTTTCTGTTTATCTTCCCGTGATGAGGTTGGGTCTTCGATGTAGACTGCTTGTTTTACAATGGCTTCCATGAGTGCAGTGGGTGCCTGCATGAGTGTGAAAGGGGCCAACTTGTCGATACTGCTGCTTGTTTTGCTTAGGCGGTGACAGAGTTTGGGGTAGCAATGATGCTGGACCGGTTGCTTGGGGTGTGTACTGTGAATTTGTACATACGGCTGGTAAGATGGGACTGGTGGCACGATTGCAGTGTGCAACTTGAGCCATCCATCTAGGACAATTCATCATAACATGCCTTTTAGAAGCACAGAAGAAACAGTGCCTAGGCCATCACTTGTCTCTATACGCATGTTTGCGTCGTTTTCTGGTCCAAGACAAGGAATGGTGTAGATCATCCATATCACTCCCACTGCTATTGGATGCCATAGGTGATGGTGGTGGGAGTTGTGTATTTTATACCACTAGACCACAGCGGATGCTCTGGCTGCAGTATGTTATGGTCTGCTAGGGGTGTGGTAGAAGGAGGTCGGTTTGGGCACCGATCCTTCCAGTGTCCAACTTGTTCACATCTGAAACATGTGTTTGGTTGCGGTGTATGTTGCATTGCATTGCTTGCGGATGTTCTTGTGGTACTGTGTGCGGCGACTGTTGTTGACAGGGTCATTAAAAGATTGCTTGGTAATTCTTCTAACCGTTCAAGAGTGTTCTGTCGATTGCCGTTGTTGTGTTGGTTTCCCCCATCTTGGGGCGTTCTTATGGCCTCCCCGATGGAATTGTCCATGGCCTGTGTCTCATTGTGCATTATTGTGACTTGGGGGGGGGAGGTGCATCATGATGCTGACTTGCCTCAGCTGATGTATCTGAGACTGGTGTGGTGTCTGTGGCAATTAATATGTTTGTGTCATGCACCTCATTTATAGGATGGGTCTGACGCCTTGCATTCTTTTCTCTTTCAAGGAAATTTTCTATGTGGACTGCAGTTGTTGTTAAGCATTGCAAGCTGCCATGCTCTAATAAAAGGAGTTTCTCTTTAAGGGCCGGTTCACCGCTTAAAGCGTCTATGAAAGTGTCAAGCTGTAAATGAGTGACTCCTTCATGATTCCTGCTGGGATATGCCCTGGTGACCTAGCGCCTGATGTGACTTGGGGAGGGTTTCATTGACCCATCGCTGCAGATCCTTCAACTGCAGATGGCTGGTCTCTCCAAGAGATGTGTCACCAAACCTTTCGGACAGGACATTCTCAAGGGTGGTGTATGTTGTTGTTACGTCTGACCCTAAATATGTCAAGACCTGTAGTGCCTTTCCTGACAGTTTAGCAGCCAGATACTCTCCCATTTGCTGATCCGTCCATTTGGTGGTTCCATTAATAATTTCGAATTTGGACTTATAATTTGCCCAGTCACCTTCCCCGCTGAATTTGGGAGTGATCGGTGCAAATCCTGGTGGTGGTGTGGGAGGAATCGGAGTAAATGCGGAAGGCAGATTACATCCATGCTGATGTTTCTGAGGGTGTGGTTGTGGATAAGACCTATTAGGCCGCAAGTCCTGGTGATGCCGCATTGGAGGTGGTGAAGGAGAGTCACGCCGCAGGGGTTCCTGATGATAATTGTGTTCTATGTAATAAGATGGTACCACGGATTCCGCAGGCTTCCGTATAGGTATAGGGCAGTGAATGTGTTCTGTGGGTGCATCATTCATAAGCCTTGTTGGATCTGAGTGACGTTGGGTAGGTCATCCTTCAAATGGCGCTGGTCCAGGGGGAAAACGTGGGTGATAGGTGGGTGTGCGTGTGTGCCTGTGTGTGTGCGTGCGTGCGTGCGTGCGTGCGTGCGTGCGTGCGTGCGTGCGTGCGTGCGTGCGTGCACACGTGCGTACACACGTGCATGCGTGCGTGCGTGCGCACGTGTGTGCATGCGTGCGTGTGGCTTCTGGTGACTCGTGGTGGTTGAGCATCTGTGCTGCACACCACCGTAGAGGAGATGATGTTTGTAGTGGTGGAGACACGGGCCTATGTGTTTGCATGTATTGCCACTGTTCACCTGCAGGTTCACAGGGTTGACATATTGGTCGTGAAATCTGGTGTCGACACTTGGGGTACTTATCTGACGACGTCCATAATCCGGCTCTGGTGTGGGTTGCCTACTATGGATGTCTGACTGTGTGATATAGGAAATATCCACCTGTGATGCATTAAGGAATGCTTCCTCGCTGATTGGCGAATATTCCTGTCTTATGAGTGCTAGTGATCCCACACTGGGGAATTGTGGGTAATTACTGGTAACAGCTCTCGACGTTCTACCGTCCAGGTACTCCATCTCTTGATCTGCGGTGTATATGTTAAAATAGAATGGGGACTGAAATATTCGGGAGTTATAATCGGGTGAAGGTGTGTTTCTTCATTGAGCCACACATCAGATGCCACTTGTAGCCTCTAGGGGTACGCGCTGCTCCGGTATATTATCTTCTATATCTGACTCATACCCGTTTGGTACGTCAGCCCGATGATGCTGGTTAGCTGGCCTCACGGATTGTAAAGGACTACCCTGCATCTCTGGTGTCCACAAAGCCAAACCTCTAGAGTTGGTGGAATGGTCACATTCCAGTGGGGCCACACAACCATTGCCACAGAAGTTGAACATCACTGTTTCATTCCGGCTGTTCGTGTTACCTGTATGTTGGTTCATTCCATTATTCTATGGACAATTGAGACTGATTCTATGAAAAAGGTTTATAGCGCTAAACAATCGTACTCATTCGCTGCTAATGTGATAAAGCTAAAGATATATATATATATATATATATATATATATATATATATATATATATATATATATATATATATATATATATATATATATATATATATATATATATATATATACTTTAGCTTTACAATCGTACTCATTCGCTGCTAATGTGATAAAGCTAAAGATATATATATATATATATATATATATATATATATATATATATATATATATATATATATATATATATATATATATATATATATATATATATTTTAGCTTTATCACATTAGCAGCAAATGAGTACGATTGTTTAGCGCTATAAACCTTTATACATATATATATATATATATATATATATATATATATATATATATATATATATATATATATATATATATATATATATATATATATATATATATATATATATATATATATAGAGGGAGAGAGAGAGAGAGAGAGAGAGAGAGAGAGAGAGAGAGAGAGAGAGGAGAGAGAGAGAGAGAGAGAGAGAGAGAGAGAGAGAGAGACGAAATGGTGCTTCTGCTCTGTATCTCACCAGAGGTATCTAACCGATCTTTAATTACTATATTCTGAAAGGTATCCCTGTGAAGGAGAGTCCTAACGCAGCTACTTAGCTAGTTTGACATAAACTATATATGCCTCAGGCTGGCCAATAATTATTGGTCGCGAGAGGAAAGTGCCTCACGCGGGCCTCCATCACAGGAAAATGCCTACAATGCCGAAGCGGAGGAGGAGATGCAGCAAAAAGCACTGCCCTCCTATTCAAACAATGCTAAAAATGAGAAAATGAATCAACCTAGTGTAGTTATTTGCATGATGGATAGGAAGATGGTGTTGCCGATTTCTGAAGAATTCAATGCTTCCACCTTATGTGAGTTAAAATTACTGATTTGCTACTCGCTGCTTTATTTCTGCAGGCCATCTTGAGGAGCTAGGCTATCATTTAGTCTTTCAAGCCTGAGCATCCATGATTTAGGCCGCAAGTGGCTTAGTACCTACTTAACTTTATAGTGGATTGCCTTCCTGGCGGATGGCTCCAGGTAGCCACGTCTCATGGCATATACCACTGAAACACTCCCTCAGGCCAAGGACATGTACATGTGATCTGGTGGTAGTTTCAAAATCGATGAGCGATCGCTGGGCATACTGCAGCACAAACACAAATAACAAGACAAGGATGTCACATTACAAAAGCAGTAGAAAGCACGCATCTATTTACGGTTGGGAGAAAGAAACAGATAACCAACTGTGGTGACCTTCCTGTGAAGGCGTGGAGGGCTTGTAGACCACACCCAGTCACCATTGAGTTAGATGGTAATCTCTGTCTTTATCCGTCACCTAGTGGGCCGAGAGTGAACCATGTGAGATCCGCTCCCTGGAACTAATGTTTACCTACTTTAGGATTAAGAAAAGTTGCCTAAAAGAATTCACTGCTGGCCATGCTACAATAAATATATTTTCGCCGTTATTCCTACTTTGGCAAAAAAGGCTTAGCTAACAAGTATCCGAGGATACAGAGGGGAGTGCATGGTCATCGACACCTTGATTCTGACCATCAAGAAACACCAATAGTTTCTTAGATCAGCCCTAACCAATGCGGTGGAGGGAGATCCAAACAATTAATAGGCCAGGTGGCCGGGGAAGCATAGGAAGAGACAGCTACCCATATATTAATTTAGAAGGCCTTAAAGTAAGTGGCCAATTATTGAAACTGCCGGTGCACGTGGCTGCGTAGCCGCAGCACTAGGGAAAGAGGCTTTACATTAAACAGTCTCCTTCAGGTGAGTAATTGTCCCTAGCTACTTTTAACCTATCATATTGAGCTAAACTCTTTAGGTTTAGTGGCCGTATGTCGTGTTTACGGTGTGAGCATGAGCAGCGACCTTAGTGAAAAATTGTTGTTGGGGGAAGAAGCAGCTGGAAGAAGCTGGGGTGCGCTTGTTGATGATGTATAGTGTAACCTAAGCGAAGTGTGATCCAAGTATTTATGAAAGAATTTTAACTAACTACTAAACAGTTAAACTTAGATGGTTACTGCCGCATTATGGATTTATATGATACAATAATCGAGAAGGCCACAACTGGCCTTGCGGTGCCTGTTAGTCATCAGCATTTGATAAATGAGAATAATCATACACAGTAAAAATAGAAATGGATGTCACAACCGACCTTATTGTACCTTTTAGTCATCGGTACGCAAGAAAATTAAAAAAACAATATATGAATTTACGGTACACCTATTAGTCATCAGTGCAATGTTCCTAAACATCACACAATATTGATACATCGCCTAAGTGCGGCGTGAGCTGACTCGATTCTGTGGGTGCTGCTTGGCAGATTGCCGCAGGCTATCTAACTGATGTGGCTCATACTCAGGAATGGTGAAGAATAATTTACACTTGATGGTTTATAGATAATTGCACATCTTTTACAAAGTCTAATTTACCACAATGATGTTTGCACCGGTTCTTGATGCAGATTTGAAGATGCCTTCTTTGTCATGAATGCTAGGTTTGTAGCTATAATAATGCAGGATTCATGATTTGCAGCACAAGATGATACATGTCGCTTAGCTCTTGCGATGTGTAAGGCAATTTCCTAATCCGGACTGCAGTCTAGAACATTAAAACTGAGGCACTAGATACGTGCATTGTTCGTCACAACCATTTTATACCTGGTACGGAAGATCTGGCGAGATATTAGCGAACACCAAACATCCTACATACTGGTTTGGATGGTAACTTGCGGCCAAAAGCCCACACCACAGAAAATATCCCCCTGAAGTTGTTGGCAGTGGGAAGCCTTCTTTTAATTTAGATATTTACCCCTGGTGATATCTCCAGGAGTATACTTGCAGCATGGAATGTGGTTGTCCTGAGGGGAACCTGACTGATATAAGCAGCATTGGTGTAGATTGCAGAATGCGACCTCTATGCAGTAGGCAGACGAATGTTTGTTCACACTCAGACCGGAACGCATGCTCCAACTGTCTGTCGATCAAAGTTTGAGAGCTACTTTTATGCTAAATCGTGACGCGTAGCACAGATTGGCTGGACGGGTATGGACTGTCCCAGCTCGGCTGGGAATGGAACGAACGCTCCGGGTATGTTCCAAGCACGCTCCCCTGGGTAGGATAGTACATGTATGTGTGTATAAAGCCACATGAGAGAGGTTTCTATGAAATGACTAAGTCTATGAGATCGTGTAGCATGCATGCGCGCGCGTCAGAGCTTCTCTGACAACACGTGTCAGTATTGGGAGAGAATGCATACTAAAGTGTCGGTGTACGTAATTTCTTTAAATTAATCCATTCTCGTCGTTTTTGGTACCTATCAGGACCCGAATGAGACGAGGAATCCAAAACTATTTACCGTATCCTAAATTAGCTCATTGAAATTCTTTTCTAAATATTACCAGGACGTCATAATCGTGTGTATGTACTAAATGAATGGGGAGAATGTCTATCACGTGATAGTGTCCTTGCCCTTCCGAGCTGCACGCTGATTGGCTACAGATCACCCACTGATTTGCTGGGCATCCTGCCTTTGACGTCACGAGTCGTATAAAGAGGAGCGAAAACTCAAGAACCAAGACCACACTTCGGCGAGAGAGAACAAGTGGTAGGTTGTGTGGCCAGGGCAGTGCTAGAGGTGGGCAACTGCTTACTGACTGTGGTACCCTACACTGCAGCAGTGCTTCTCGGTATTCAGTTCTTATTCTCTGGTCAGCAATCGAGCATCCGCATCTAAGTTTTTGTAAGCCCTCAGACAGCCATCTGAGGGCAACTAATTGAATAGAAGACTCCCTCACTACCAACACCTAGAGGAGCCTTCCGGCGCATGGGCCTCGTGGCCCATATGTAATCGATTCAGTATGTAGAACGAGTGGTGAATCTTGGTGCACAACTCGTCAGATCTTCAGAACCATGCTGAAAAGTGGTATTCAAACTTCGACCCAGCATGTCGTGTGTTTAATTAACTTTTAGGACACAGTATGGTGGGACTGGGCCTGGTATGCCACAACAGCTATGCGATGTATCATGTACGGTGTACCCAGGAATGTACATGCATTGTTTAATTATAAATTACAACTGTAGCCCTTCATGTTATGGGCAACTTTCAAACTTCCGTTACCAGATGGACACTTTCTAACATTCTGCTTAACTATTGTATTTAGCTTTTATGACTATCTAGTGGACATCCGACTACAGTCATTCTTCTTCACCATCTTTGAGAGTGAGCCGCATCAACACTTCGCCTGCGGAGAATTCCCAGCAACTTCAGAATCGTGCCATCTCGCGTTCCTCATCTGTGATGCAGCATCTACAGTGATTTATGAACTTTTTCCATACCAATGACTAATATGTACTCATTTAGTTATTGTATTTCTTTACAGGTACTGATGACTAATAAGTACCGCCCCGGTGGTCTGAGACCGCATTTTATAATTTGTATTTTAAATGTAAATATTTAAATATTATCCTTGTTTTTGTGCTTATGACTAACAAGCACTGTACGGTCCTATGACTTGATTCACTGTCAATACTGAAATAGTTATGTATATGGCAAGCAGCCATCCTAGTTACTTGTTTTGTTTATTTTATATAAACTCTAGGACCGCAGTACACTAGGGTATACTATACAGCAACATTAAATCTGCATCATTTTTCCCCCAGCATCAATTTTACACTGAGGTCACTGTTCAGGTTCACATTACGTGAACCTGACATGTGATTGACTAAACCTGGCTATTCTAGCTCGACAGGATGGGTTTAAAGTAGCGAGGGACAACCACTCGTTAGGAGACATTTGTGTAAGCCTCTTTTCCGGATGTAGCGGATATGTAACAACGCACACCGGTTAGATTGTGTAAAATTGGCCAAATACCTTAGGGCCTCTTATTAAATTGAGTGATTTTCTCTTTCTACGCTTCCCTAGCCGCAAGGCTTATAAATTGTCTGGAACTCCCATCGACACGTTGACATGATCTGACTTGGGAAACTATTGTGGTTTCCAAGCAGTGAAGACCAGTGTCAATTTCGCATACACCCCCTCTGCATCTTCGGATATTAGTTCGCATAGATAACCCTGCCAAAGTAGGCACCACTGTGAAATGATATTATTTAAAACCGACTGGCAGTGCGTCTCTGGGCATTCTGGAACTTAACCCTAATGACAGACAAACATTAGTCCCCGGGCCGGATCTCAAATGATCCTTCCCCGACACATGGGTGATGGATGGGACGCAGATCTCCATCTAACTCTGTACAGTGACTGGGTACGGTCTTGGAACCCACCACTCCCTCGCGTGAAGGGCATTAGAGATGGAAATCTGCCTCTTACTCCCCGCCATAAAACATTTATGCGCTTTTCAAATTGTTTATGTAAATCATGACTTGTCCTAGTGATGTTGTATGTGGTTGCGGTGTGATATGTAACCACATCGTTATATGATTCTGAAGCTGTCACTCCGCAACATGTCTGCATGCTGTCTTTCTGAGGGAGATGTTCTGTAGGGTGACCTTCGTCAGTTAGGCTCATGTGTCAAAAGATAGGTAGAAATCCCCGCCCCTTGCGGCCAAAGCTTGGAAGTAAGTCTAACAACTAAATGGTAGGTTAGAATTTAGCAGAAGGACCGCATAAATAAAGCAGCAACTAAAAAGCAGTATCTTGGACGTACATAAGATGACATCATTTGAATTCTTCGGAAATCATCTGCCCCATCTTCACGTAATACAGCGTGTATCACATTAATTTTAATTACACTTGGTTGACTCACACTACACTTAGGTTATCTTTGAACAAGAGAGTGGCCCTTTTTGCCAGCTCTCTTCCTCTGCTTCGGTGTTGAAGGCATTTTCCTGTGACAGAGGCCAATGCGAGGCACTTTCCTCTCGCAACAATACTATTTTTGTTACGGGTATAATGGCTTATATTAAACTACATAAGTAGCCTCGTTAGGACGCTCCCTTGCCGGGATACCTCACGAATATCTACGGATCGGTGAGGTACCTCTGACGAATCCACACAAATAAGACACCAACTTAGTTCTATGTTCATGTTCCTAAATTGAGTTATGGACCATCATATCGGTGATATGAATAGTTGGGATGAAATAGTGAGGTTCAATCTCGGCGGCAATGGTCGGATGGCCCCACTGGAACGGTATCGTTCCACAAGCTCTAGAAGTTGGTCTTTGTACTTTTCGTAGGGTCGCAATACGGGATCCCTTACCCCAAGAACCGTAGCTAACCAGCCCTCTCACGCATCCTGAAGATGTGTTGCAACGGAGTGGAGCAGCAGAATGGACCAGTGCATATCACCTCGAGCTACAGACGTCACACCAGCGTGACTCGACCAATCAGTGCATGCGCTATATATAAGGTACGCATGCTGTCCACGTGATAGCTGGCCTTCACCCTACCAACATGTGCAATATGGCGATATCTCTTTTAGTCGGAGCTTCAAAATATTCTTTGTTATCTCAGCCAGTTCCGAACCGATTTCAGATCTGTAAAAATTATTGGATTTCTCGTTCAATTCTAGTATTGATTTTTACCAAGAAAAGTGAGGATGCGTCTGTTTTAACGAATTATGGTAACAGGCAAAGTATATAAGTGGCAATGTCCCTGACCTGTTCAAAACTGCAAACGTGATTCCGTTACTAAAAAAGACATCACTAGACCAACATGTGCTTGGAAACTACAGACCTGTTTCAAATTTACCTTTCCTGTCAAAAGTATTAGAACGAGTTGTCGCCAAGCAGCTCAATGATCACTTAGTAAGAAATAGTCTTCCGGAACCTTTTCAAAGCGCATACCGCGAACTTCACAGCACTGATACATGCCCTACTACGCGTACAAAATGTTGTCTTATGTTCCATGGATGAACGCAAGTGTGTTTTACTAGTTCTCCTGGATTTGTCTGCCGCATTTGACACTATAGACCACGATGTCATGTTATCTAGATTAGCAGAACTGGGCATTTTAGACACTTCTCTTGCTTGGTTTTCATCATATCTCAGAAAACGCCATCAAATGATCATTGTGAATAATATCAAATCAGAGGAACATGAATTAACATCAGGTGTGCCACAGGGGTCGGTCCTGGGACCGATCCTTTTTACAATCTATACAGCACCCCTTGGAGTGCTATTGCAGTCTCATGGCATAAGTTACCATTTCTACGCTGACGATACACAGCTATATCTCGCATTCTATGCAAATGACCAGGTGAATGCTTGTGAGCATGTTGAAGACTGTGTTCGTGACATTAAACTATGGATGTTAAGCAACTTATTGCAGTTGAATGATAAGAAAACTGAAATTCTGTTAATAACCTCAACGCACCTAAGACATACGGTTGACATCACCAGTTTGCACATTGGGGAGGCCGACGTATCTTTCAGTGCAAGTGCCCGTAACATAGGCGTAACATTTGACAATTCCCTATCGATGGAAGCTCATGTTACCACTGTCTGCCGTTCCATATTCATGAACATTCGGAACATTAGCAAAATTTGCAGCTTCCTGGATGAAAATGCGGTCAAAACTCTCGTACATGCTACCATCACGTCACGCCTGGACTACTGTAACTATCTGTTAATAGGCATACCATCTAGCCAATTAGATCGTTTACAGAGAGCGCAGAATACAGCAGCTAGACTGATTACACACACCAAAAGATTCGATCATATCACACCTGTCCTATTGGAGCTGCACTGGTTGCCTATAAGACAACGTATATGGTACAAGGTGGCTTTGTTGGTGTTCAAGTGCCTACATGATCTGGCCCCACCATACTTAAAATCCTTAATCCAGCAAAGAGCAGCACCAAGGTCTCTTAGGTCTAGCACACAATTACTATGTACCATACCAAAATCAAACTTAACTACTGGAGATCGTGCATTTTCTCGAGCCGGTCCGCGATTCTGGAACTCTCTTCCACCTGAAATTGGAAACTGCTCTAAAATTGACTCATTTAAATCACTACTAAAAACATATCTTTTCCAAAGAGCATTCTAAATTTTGTAAAGCGCTTTTGAGCAATTCAGTTTGAAATTGGCGCTATATGTATGTACATACATACATACATACATACATACATACATACATACATACATACATACATACATACATATAAAAGATGCCATTCTCCACATGCTACCACGCGTATGTAGGCTATCTCTCATGGCCGCGCGTGCGCAATGGGCCATCTCACTGACTCTGCTATTCTGAGCATCTACTATATAGCTATATGCACTTGTCTAGGCTACCAAGGAGTTGGGGGGGGGCGAGTTTGGAGCATCCCAGATTGGGCCGTTACGTACCCAGATAGACTGAGTCGGTTCGTATCTGACAGGGTGATCCGCGCTACATTCGGCCGGGCATCGGAGCGATCCATGCTATAGAGCCATAGCATGTCCCAGCTGGTGGGTTACCGGTTCCAGGTTGGTTAGTCCCTCCCGTCACCCGACCACTGTTAGAAAAGATGCAAGCAAGTTAGATAACTTTGATTAGATATCTGATTATGTACATACGAAGTCTATTGTACATTTTGTGTTTGCTAACAGTCCCAACTTCTCTTTGTGACAGCTCAGAATCGAATCTTGGCGTATTTGCGCGGGGGGGGGAGAGAGAGAGAGAGGGAGGGAGGGAGAGATGGGGGGAGGGAGGGGGGCGGGGGGAGGGAGAGGGGAGGGAGGGAGGGGAGAGAGAAAGAGAGAGGGATAGAGAGGGAGAGGTAGAGGGGAGGGAGGGAGGGAGAGAGAGAGAGAGGGGGGAGGGGAGGGGGGAGAGGAACAGGGAAAGGGGAGTGAGGGAGGGAGGGAGGGAGATGGGGAGAGGGAGGGAGGGGATACGGAGGGAGAGAGGGGGAGAGAGAGAGACGGAAAGAGGGAGAGGGAGAGAGGGAGGGAGGGAGAGAGGGAGAGAGAGAGAGAGAGATGGGGAGGGGAGGGAGGGGGGAGAGAGAGGGAGGGAGGGAGAGAGAGGGGGGAGATGGATGGAGGGAGAGGGGGGAGGGAGGGAGGGCTGGAGGGAGAGATAGAGAGGGGAGGGAGGGGGGAGGGATGGAGAGGGAGGGAGGGGAGAGAGAGAGGGGGGGGAGAGGGAGAGGTATAGAGGGAGGGAGGGAGAGAGAGAGGGGGAGAGGGAAAGGGGGAGGGAGGGATGGAGGGAGAGAGAGGGGGAGAGGGAGAGGTAGGTAGGGAGGGAGTGAGGGAGGGAGGGAGAGAGATGTCTGGTTGCATCGAATTGAGAAACAGGAGGACTACAGTATCATTATTTGGTTCACAGACAATTGTGGCATGCAGTCTGAGAGTGTGTGGTTGACGGACCACTGCGGGTGATGGCCATAATGATAAGAAATGTGTCATATCCTCCTGGCTGAGTTTGCAGAGCTGGCATGTTGGAGATATGGAGCAGTGCCTATCCCACTTTGCAAGTACTGACTGTAGTTGGCGTGTTGCCAGTCACACATCTTGCCTTGAAGACAGCCGTTTCTGTTTCACGCAATGTTGATTTTGAATTCTGACCATAGAAGGGATGATCCCCTTCTGAGTTTGAATGTAGACATATTTGATTTCGCATCCCATAACTTAGCTTCCCAGAATTTTATGATTGCCTCATGAACCTGGTGCTTCAATTCTCTTTTTGTTGGCGTTTGGATAAATAGGGTAATTGGTACTTCCTGAGAATATCTTGAATGCATGAAAGCTAGTAGTTGTGAAGAGGGACTTCATTGCAAGTTGTCGTAGAACGATTGTGTACTCATGTCGTGTTGGGTCAGCAACTAAATATCTCAGTGGACTTAGTGCTTTTTTGTGAATTTCACTTGTTACTGGCAGACCTCCAAGAAGCCCATACACAGCTGAATTACCTGTACCTGGAGCAAGGCTTTGTAGCTGTCACAGGATAGACCTGAAAAATGTTTTGAGTGGTGCAACCAATGGTGTAGTCGCAAAGTTTGCGCATCTGGAGTGCTGGGCAGAAGCAGGAGCACTGGGAGGGGTCACAATATTATTTCTATGGGGCAGGTGTTTGAGCAGGCAGAGCGAAGCACCGGCATGCCCCGATCCCACTACAACACTGGGTACAATTTCACTGTCTGAGAGTTTCCATAACTTGGTCCTATGAGTAAGGTGTGGAATGATAAATGTTGTCCACATTTTCTGGCTCACATCAGGGTTCATACCATTTTCCCATGGAAACTGGCTCAAAATAGACTATATGCTGCCCTGCGGGCTGAGGTGATATTCTTCTCAGCTCTGAGCATGTTAACTTTGGAAGAGGCGCTCATCAGAAAGCTGATCGAGGTGGGTTGCCTGTTCAGATATAGAGAGTTCTTCAGACTTGTAGCTCACACCAGATGTCTGGGTAGACATGCTTCCAACAGGATGCACAATCATGCTGATGGTGTAGCACCGACTGTCTGCAAAGTTCTGTGTTAATGGGTTAACTATGGGTTGGTGCCGTTACGCACCCAACCCCCTACATAAGCTGTGCCATTCACGATTATATTAATCATATATACAATTATGGGTTGGTGCGGTTACGAACCCAGGCCTTACATAACTTATACCATGCACAATTATATTAATGATATATAAATTATGGGTTGGCATGGATACGCACCCAGCCCGTACATAGCTATACCATGTACACTTATATTAATCCTATATAAAATCATGGGTTGGCGCGGTTCCGCATCCAACACCTACATACGTTATAAAGTGTACATATATACATTAATCCTGTGTCAATTATGGGCTGGCAGTTCTGCACTCAACTCCTACTTAAGCTACACCACTGTACACTTTGTAACTCTGTTATATAACCTAATGGGTTGGCGCGGTACCACACCCATCCCCTATATAAACTACACAATACAACGCATGTGTGTTGGCACGGTTTCGCACCCAGCCCCTACATAATATATCAGACAGAATACTGTGAGACTTGGTGTCATTACTACTTCCTCCATAAGGCCATTCCACACGTCTGTTACATGATTTATAAAGGAATACTTCTTGAGGTCGAGCCTGGAGAAGTCCTTGAACAGCTTGAAACTGTGTCCCCTTGTTTCTGCATTACTGAAACTTAGAAGATCTCTGTTAACCCTGTTGTCGTAGCTTCCCTGAACGATCTTGCATAGCTCAATGACGCCTTCCCTTATTCACCAATACTTCAAGGTGGGCATCTTCAGTCTTTGGAGCCTCTCCTCATAGGCTAACCCTTTCAAAGCAGGCACACACCTGACAGCTCTCCTCTGCACGTTTTCAATCATGTCGATGTCACATTTCTTATGAGGAGAACATACACTGCTAGCATATTCCAGTTGCGACCTAACTAATGTTTTGTATAACATAGTGAAGCTCTCCTCATCGAGGTCCTTATATATGTTCTTCGAATTGTGGCCATGATGCTTGTCGCTTTATATACCTTCAAACTCATATGATTCCTGAAGTTCAAATGACGGTCTACTACAATACCAATGTCCTTCTCCTCCTCCACTGATTCCAGATCTACAGGCAGACCCTGCTTAGTATACAGGTTGTATCCCGACATATTTGCCAAATCTCCAATACTTCACATTTAGCTGGATGGAATCTCAGAAGCCATCTATCTGACCAGAGTTGTAATGAGTCCCGATCTTCCTGAAGTTTCTTTCTATTCCTTGTCTGATTTCACTTCCCTGTATATTTTTGCATCGTCTGCATACAAATAAACTGTAGACTGAACACGGTTGTATTGTTGAATGCCTTGTAATTACCTGGTGAGAAAGAACACACACCCCACCCAGTGCCTTGAAGAATCTTGAAAGGTCTGGATAGCTCACCTTCCCATCTGTATCGGTCAACTGTCTTGTAACCAGGATCTCGAAATTTTTTAAGTCAACTTTGGTTTTCATCTTGCTTTTTGCATAGCTCCAGAAGTGCTTATATTAAGGATTGGACTCTATCTGATGTGCGATATCTTTCCAGTGATTTTCTAGTCATCTTGCGGACTTGATTCCTCACCTTGCAGTAAGCCCAACTTTCTGGTAAAGTTAAGTTTTATGATTAAAATTAAAAGCTTTTCCACGGTATTCACCTTTCTATGAAGGATAGATCGTATGTTGTATGAAATAGACATGATTGAATCACGGGTCTATATAATTAACGTTCGGAAATTCCCCACTGCCAGACTAAAGACTTGTGAATGAATGTGACGTCACGTACAAGTCGATTTTACGAGCCAAAACAAATCCACGCACACACGAAAAAAGCATGGCTGATTCTAACAGAAACAACGTGTTTTATGAAAACAACGAAGAAATGCAATCACCCGGTGGACTGGGTGTTGGAGACGTTGAATCACACATCGATCTATTGGTAAGTGTTGTTTATATTGATTTTGACAGATGCAAAAAGTTGCAATGTTGAAAACAAGCGAGTTAACACGGTTACTGAATGTCAGATAGTCAGTAAAACAAACTTCAGAGGTCAATTGACTTCTATAACACGCATTTGCGCTATCCACCAGCAAGTTCAGAGATCTTTTTTTTATTGAAATCTGATCATTCATATTTACAAGATGTATTATGGGACATGGGCGGTCTAATGTGCAACTCATTTATTTTTTTATAAAAATTGATATCAATTTGATTTTTATTGAAATTATGTTTCCGGGATGAAAGGGTTAAATTATTGTATAATATTATTCACTTGAGTGAAACCTCGCTATTAAATCATTTATAATAATTTCATATAATTAATACGTGAATACGCTTTATACTACATGGTTCTGTCCAGGAGGTTCATTCCAAGCAACAGAAGAATAAGCCTTATAAGGGTGTGTTAGTCAGCGTTACTGTTAGCCTGCTGCCAAGTGTATTATTAACCATTGGCCTGTTGTTGGTGACTGACTGGGTCAGTGAATTTGATGACTACGAACCAGAAACGTAAAACGGCATTTATACAAATTGGCGAAGCTTGCCAATCGCAATTTCATGGTAATGTTCTACACTCTCAAGCATTCAGAATTGTCTTAACTTTAGCAATTAATTTGATCATATGTCGATTTAGACTTTAATTTCAGTCTATAATAAATCGCAGACGACCGCATGCACTAAAAATATTGACGAGATTTCGTCATTCATCATGTTCATATAAGTTATAAAATTTAGCATGGCACCGTCATCTTGAAATTTAAGAACCAAGTTGCCAGTAACCATTGGTAACAATGAACCAAGATCAAAACTTGGTTCCTAGTTTGATGAACCGTGTCAGTACATCTACTTCCGGAACGCCAAAACACATGAGCCACGAACCGCATCAGTGAACCACGGATTCCTCACTCGTGAAAACTAGCCCATGTGGTGTCTCAGAGTTTATTATTAACCATTCAACCCCAGAATTTGCCCAAGAATTTAAGAAAATTTGTATTTTCTTAAAAACTTTCTCAGAAAATGTCCATTTGCAGATCAAGTGATTATTTTTGAAAATTTACTATTGCAATGACAGCCCCAGGTATCCATCCAGCTAGTCATTTCGGTGGTAAATTTCAAAAAGAATTTTTTTTGGTTTGCAAATGGGCATTTCTCAAGACCAGTGCTGAAGCCGTTTTTGGCCGGATTGAGTGTCTAAATGGCTAAAATACAGTAAACCCTGCTTGAAATGAATGGTATTTGGTTTTGAAAGATAGTTGTTCTTTACAACAGGTGGTCGTGCAACCACTTGTCTGACAACCCACTGTCTTAAAAGAACCACCATCATTTGGCTCCAAAATGTATATCCTATAGCAACTATTAACTTTAAGCCAGTTGTATTAAATTATCAGACCATCTGGCATGTGTCTATATTGACTAATTTTATGTGCGCCATTGGGTGGTCCTTTAACACTCAAATTTGTTCAAGAGAATTTAAGCTTTCTCACAGAAAATGTCCATTTGTAGATCAAAAGAAGACTATTTTTGAAAAGTTATCACTAGAATGACTGGCTCGGTTATTGAACCACTCATTCCAATGGTAAATTTTCAAATTTAGTCTGCCCTTGGTCTGCATATTGTAAAAGCCGGTATTGATGGTTAAAGGGTCTTATTATCCCCATGCTTTTCAAAGAAAAGTTGGGGATTATGTGATGTGACCCGTGTGTATGTGAGTCGTCTGTGCACTTATCGATTGTAACGCATCTCCTAGACCGTTTAAGATATAAACATCAAATCTTGGGGGTGATTAATTATACCTATGGGCAAGGATGTGCATGACGCACAAGGAATTATTTTGATCTTGGTCAAACTGAGTGTTGGGGGGAGGGGGAGGATGTGGTCAAAAGTGGGCACCAATCGATTGTAATGTAACTCCTAGACCAGTTCACATAGAAACTTGAAACTTTGGGTAGGATTACACATGGCCAGAGATGTTCATGGCACTTTTGAAATTTTGTTATTCCTCAGGGCTCAGGGGGTGGGTGGGTGGGGACTGCGGGTCAAAAATTGAATTTATTCAAAGGTGGTCAACATATCATTTAGAATCCCATGAGTAGTAGACTACCGGACAAGGAATTATTTTTATCTTTGGTCAAAGTGAGGGTAAAGCTCGAAGTGTGGATTTGCGATGCCATGCCATCGACTGCACATTCTAGTTGTAATTATTGGCACTGAATTTAAAATTGTAGATCATGCAGGTTGCTGAATATGGTACAGAAATCATACAAAAACATTAGCATCTTGTATTATATTAGTTATGACGTAATGTATCATATTTCAAGTAAGCTGAAAATGATATTTTCGTATAAGATGTGTTTTATCTAAAAGGGAATGTTGTTATTTGTGTAATCGTCCTCTTAATATGAGCACCCAATGCTTTTGTACAGCATTTGTTTCTACATATAGGATTTTGGTTCACACCCACTGAAGTTTGTGGAAAGGGGGTTGCATATATACATAACCACTAAACTAAATGACAAGGTGAGAAAGAGTTAGGTAACACACTACGGCAACGCTTAGTAGTAATTACATGCAGTTTAACAAGGTGAGAAAGAGTTAGGCAACACACTACGGCAACGCTTAGTAGTAATTACATGCAGTTTAACAAGGTGAGAAAGAGTTAGGCAACACACTACTGCAACGCTTAGTAGTAATTACATACAGTTTAATCCCCACCCCACCTCCACCACACAGACATTACTTCGCGATTGCATCAGTGTTTATCTTGCTATGTTTGTAAACAGCTGTGTGGTCAAGTGTAGCCAAGTCCTTTAACACTCATATCAGCCAAAACCGGTTTCTGAAGTGGTCTTGTGAAATGTCCATTTTCAGACCAAGCGAAGACTATTTAAAAAAAATTTCCACTGGAATTACAGTTATTCCAATGGTAAACTTTCAAAAATAGTCTCCTTGGTCTGCAAATGGACATTTTTCATGAGAAAATTTAAATTGTCTTGAACAAATTTGAGGGGCATAGGGTTAATTGAATAAATTCAGTTGTCACATAAGTTACATAACACTATCGCTACAATTCATTGCGATATTAAATTTACCTTAAAGATCTGCTAGATCAATAATTTTAAGTGTTGACTTTTGAACCTATTGTATACCAGATATAAACAAGTTATCTATGACGTAAGCAAAATGATGGTGAATATTTTGAAAATTGTTTTGTTGAAAGCTGTTGACTGCTCTACAGTATTAATAATTACTGCTTTCAGGCATTGATAAAATATTCCTTGTATGGTTGCCGTTGAATTGACTGGTTGTGTGATTATGCCAATGAATGCGTTATCTCAATAGGACATATATAAACATTAAGGTGTTTGTTTATCATTTACGCTTGTACTTAAAGGCTTTAAGCCTCAAATGTGTTCAAGAAAATTTAAGTTTTCTCATAGAAAATGTCCATTTGCAGACCAAGATGACTATTTTTGAAAATTCACCACTGGGATGACTGGCTCGGTTCTCGAGCCAGTCATTCCAGTACTCAATTTTCGAAAATAAACTTATGTTGGTCTACAAATGAACATTTCTTAAGAACACTGCAGAAGTAATTGTTGGTTGATATTAGTGTTAAAGGGGTACAGTTAATAGCATTTCCTTCTACATATCCAGTTGTATATTAATTTTGACCGACTTTGTAGTTAAACCCTGGTGATTTTTGAAAACAGTTTTGCTGAAAGTTGTTGTTGTTATAACTACGAAGCTCTGGCCTACATTTACTGGAATAATTTCCAAGCTTAACTTAGCTGAGTATGTTTCTGATATTTAGCTCGCTGGTAAAAATTCAGATCTTTGCATTCAGATGGGAATGTGTTAACCCTTTGCCCCTTGAAATACCAGTGTCTTGATTTCAGCTATAGGCTTACAGGAAAGCAGCGAAGCTGTAGAAAATTTTCAAACTAATTTGACTGGAACATCTGCTTCCAGTCAAATTAGTTTCAAAATATTCAACAGAATATTTATTCAACATATTCCTTATATCAAAAAGAAATTGTGATAACCGAGCCAGCAATTCCAGTAGTCAATTTTCAAAAATAGTCTTCTTGGTCTGCAAATGAACATTTTCTATGAGAAAATTGAAATTTTCTTGAAGAAATTTAGGGATTAAAGGGTTCAGAATTGTTCACACTTATCTTATCAGAGATTACCTACTACTGAGTACTGATTGTATTGAGTGAGGACATTGTGTTTTTCACTTGATTTTATCATGGCCCTCACTCACCCTGAGGCCATGGGTCAAGAAGGGCCAACTGGTGTTGCAATTACAGGGCTTGTTGGCTATCCTATAGGAATCTGCGGAGTCAACACATACAGATATATCTACATTCCAAGCCATGGGAGGATTACGTGAACATAAGAAGGCATGATGTAACACATTTTTTTATTAATCTGTTTTTAAGCAGATTTGGATTAGATAACCTATTTTGTTTTGCGCAACCCTTGTTAACATATTTATGTACAATGTATAATGACTTGAAAAACATTGCATCGAATGAAAATGGATTGCATCAGAAATATCTGCATAACATCTACACGAACGAAAAGTGGACATAAGAAGGCATGGCATAGCCTATTTTTGGTTACTGGTAATCTGCTTTTAATCCTTACACCGACAAATCGCTGAAAAAGTATATTCTTTATAATATAAAACTTAATCATTTGAATATTTTGAAATTACTTTGACCAGTTCAATCTCAAACTAGATTGATCGGTCGATGACGCGTCATCGCAAATCCCTACATTCACCGCTTTGAACTTTTGACACACACCACAACCAACCCCCGGGGGCGGAGCCAAATGTAAATGTCTTTTTGCACTCCGTGATCATATGGCTAACTCACATACCAAATTTGGTTGATTTCCGTCCAACAGTGTCAGAGGAGTTGAACCCTGCCATGCCACCTTGAGGGGGGAGCCTAATCTATATCTCGTCTTGCAAAGCGCATTCCTATTGGTAAGCCACATACCGAATTTGGTTGAATTCTGCACAACGATTTGTGGTGAGATGTATTATAATCAATTTAACCTTTCGACCCCTGCCACACCTCATTGGGGACGAGGCCTAATCTAAATATCATCTTACAAATTGCATTCCTATGGGTAACCTACATAACCAAATTTGGTTGAATTCCACCCAACAGTTTGGGAGGAGTTAGCGTGACTGACAGACAGACAATCAATTTGACCTTTTGACCCCTGCCACACCATTTTGAGGGTGCAGCCTAATCTATAGCTCGTCTTGCAAAGCGCGTTCATATTGGTAAGCCACATACCAAATTTGGTTGAATTCTGCACAGCGATTTGGAGTGAGATGCATTTTAATCAATTTGACCTTTTGCAGTCATCCAGACCCAACCGCCCCTCCTGGGTACACCCTTGACTGGCCTGAGAGGCCTACTGGATGATATACCAGAGCTAACACCGTTCTCTATCACAGTGGATGGACGGGCCCGAACCAGCTTCCCCGTCAACCCACAACCGCTGACCAACCGCCCCATCACCATCAATGATGTGAAGCAAGCTCATACTTGGATGGCTGCTCCAAGCCTCTCATACTGGAATCAGCAGCTGAACTTTGCCGTGTGGTGTGCCACGGCAGGATGTGGAGTAAGTTCCACCCTGCTTCACTCCTATTCTGGTACTCCTGAAGCTGTGCTCATCGCCAGCTGTCTCAGATTCCACGTGTACTTCACTGTGCGACGAATCCTCTATGAGCTGGGTGCAAGCCTCCCTGATATAAACGACTTCGACCCACAGCTCAACAGTCATAGCATCTCAGCAGCCAGCATACTACAGAGAGAGTTCAGCACTCACCCAGACTATCGGTGGCATGGTGGTGACAACAGCGGTCTAGGGGTTATGTATGGTGACCCGAGACGTGACTACTCGGGATTCCCCTATCGATCACCCCGATGAGTAGGCCGTCGGAAGACAGCGACATTCTCGTTCAATCCAGACTCTGCCCATGGAGCGCTGGTGCAAAATATGCACATCACTGGCTTGCAGCAGGACTATCCAGATGTGTGGAAGTACTTTGTCCCACACACCACCTCAAGCCTCACACCAGCAGGGATCGTTCGGATCAACCAGTCCCTGGAAACACTGTGCTACTGCCTCCTTACAGCACAGACCAAGCTGCGTCATTCCATAGATGGTGTCAGCAGAGCAGAGGTCCAGGCCATGTTCATCAGTCTCGTTGAGGATATGATCATCGTGGCAGATCCCAGCAGTCTTATTGCTAAGTTCCAGCAGGGGTTGTAGAAGGCCCGTCGCAAACTTGACGTTGCTATTTCACTACACCTACGGTTGATTCCGAGCAACATGATCGTGAACATTGAGGACCTCCAAGTCAGGGGCTATAACAACATGATAGTCGAGGGGAGTTCCCCCGGTGTCCACTTCGGTTTCAACACGGATATCAACACACCTACACGTAGTATGGGCCATACAGTCGTTCCGACCCTGACACTGCAGCCAGTCCACACGGCGCTTCCCATGGCAGCGCCAACCCCGCCACTGCAGGCAGTCAACACGACACCGCTTCCCGTGGCAGCTCTACAAGTGGTGTCAGGCCTAGCTATCGTGGTGCTCGGGATCAGGCTACTCCGTCGCTAGCAAATCAGCTATAAGACTATCCTGACTCTCGTCAGTAGTGGTGGGGACCACGGTGAGACACTGAGCCAGCTTGGCCTGCCATACAGTCCCTATACACGCTGCCAACATGCACATCCAAGGGCTGGAGGGTTCCACAGCGCATCCTTTTTCCAGCTTGTAGTATCGCAGAGCCTTGTTCAGCTCTGAGTCAGGTGAGGACATGGCGGTCTGCAACTGCTGGAACACATCTGACAGATACTCCCGATCCTTGTAGAAACCTTTAGCTCGCAGGAGCTGCTCGACGATACTCCCGCCCATGATAAGGTATTCAAGGAAGCAGACCTGCCCCTTACCAAATCCTAGATAGAGCTTCACAGCTGTCAGCTTCTCTGTCAGCTCAGCACCGGAGAGCTGAGTGAGCTCATCTGGCGTCTTCTTCTTGTAGGCCTTCAGCTCCCTCCGGAAGACCTCATAGTACTTCTCGCATAGCGTGAGCCCGGACATGTTTAAGATGTCTCAATAGAGAGATGAATATTCCTGAGTACCAACCCGGACACCTGGCAGATGCAGACTAGGAAGATCTTATTAGCTCACTCGACAGGGAACACAGGCGTTTAACTGCGTTGTATACTCAGGGCTTAAACAATGACGTCAACGGTACAGATCGTGAAGCAACTGCCCGAGAGCCAGTCGAGTTCAGAAGGTGGAGAACCTGCTGCGAACCAAGACACAGAAGTTACTGACCAAAGCAAAACCTCTGGCAGTCCATGTCGCCAGTAATGTGGCGGCGAATGTGGCCATGGTGAAGATGACAGGGGGAAATGAGTTCTTCCTGCCGCCACTGCGGCAGTCCTCGCTACAGTGGTGGGTGGGGTGGCCGGGCACTGTCTAGGAATAACTCACACCATCCCAAAGATCGCCCTTGGTGGTGCCTCCTACACTGTTGCCGCCAAGATCATGGGTGAACGTGGTTCTAGGGCTAGCAACGAGTGCAATGGCTGAGATCATCGTCGCCTACGTTTAGCCCCTCTGAATAGTGAGAGATGGATGACGAGACCCCTGCAGCATATGAGGCATGGCGTGCCGGAGGGTGGTGTGTAGCCCATAGTCGAGCACGTGGCCTGACGATTGCCAATGCCCGCGAATAGTGGACCGCCCACAAGGCGTGCCCCTGTAGAGAGAGCCAGTACCCTGACCACTGCTACCTATTCCCTTGGCCGACTGCATGGTCCTTAGGGCTGCGCGATATACCGATACCATATAAAACCGATATCCTGCACTGACGGTTTCATAACCGATTATAAGAAATAAATATCGAAAAACCGAATATGAACATATTTTTGGTTTTTCGTATCAGGATTGTTAAAAATAAAAGATACTAACGAGCATGAAAAGTGTAATGAATAATAATGACCATACTTTCCATTAAGCTACGTTCGGGGCAACTAATAATTGAACGTGGCCCCAATTGCGCATATTGTGGAACTCGCTGTACGCTGAGAGAAATCAAGCAGCGAATTAATTAAATAAATATCCACTCGTCTTTTCTCTGGTAGTCTCAGATAAATTTGCAATATAAAACACAATACTAACGCGGGAATTTGTCATTGGAATTTGTATCGGGGAAAACATTTCTAAACAACGGCATCCATTTTATTTACGTCACCGGCTAATTAACATAATGCAAAGTCGTCCCAAAACTAAATCGCCCGAATGCATAAAAATCTCGCCAATAAATATAATGCTGAATACATTTTGCTGATTAGGATATAATTTTAAATAAAATTATTACTCAAACCATTTTTAAAACGTTATCTTCTATACACAATATCATATTAACTTATGAAATTCGCGTTCGCAATATTACAGTTAATATTTTCTTCAAGGCATGATTTCGTCGCCGGGCCGAATTGGAAATGAAAGAAAAAAGGGAGATAATTACATCATAATTAATTACAATCACGTGATTTACGTCTTTTCGCAACCTGTTTTGCTTATTTAACTGTGCGTAATATTTAGGTGGTCTAATTAATAATTTCACTCCCGCGATGATGGATATTATGAGGTATATTAAGCCTTAAAGGCGTAAAATGTTACGAATGTATCAGGGCGTGAAAATACGTTCTGTTTTCGTGCTATTTTTTATAATTTAAATTTTTTGTTTCATGTCCATAAAACCGATATGAAAAGTCATATCGAAACCGATATGGCTGTAAGCCAAACGGCGCATCCCTAGTGGTCCTCCTATGCCCAACTATTTCACTGGGTGTATGACTAGTAGGTTTAAGCCGTGTATATAGCACTATGACTCTGTCACTCACAGACCTAGAAAGCAAAGAGCTAGGCGATCTTGCTCACTTGGGCGAGGCATGCCTCGGTTCAGAGGACACTGTTGCCCCTATCTCCTTCCTAGACTTCGATGAGAAGGGAGACCCGCAGGAGATCGGAGGTACCATCCCAGCCCGAGTTCTCTTCGGGAACACTGATACGGTAGGACAATCGGCCATTAACAAAGGCCAAGACTGTATACAAGGGGATGGGCGTCAAAGACAGGGCAACGATGCTCGGTATGCTCGGAGTTGATGAGGCTGGTGCCATCAAAGTGATGGCCGAGTCCTATGCACAAGACCTGGTTAAGGATCTCCTGAAACCACGGAGCTCTTTCCAACAAGACAGAGAGAATCTCAGGGTAGGCACCATCGGCCTGGGCAATATCACTGTCGGTGGCAAAAAAGGTGCTACCGCCAGCCTCCAGCTACCAGAGGTGAAGAAGTCGGGGTTCTTTGGTTTGCCGTTTAAGCTCACATAATAGTCATGACTTCCCGTGCATGTATCGTACAGATACCGGATGTACTAGACACTGTGGGTGCTGACACAGGCCCTCTATGCTATCTTCTCAGCTGCTGCTGGGATTTCATGCTTGATGCCTCCATCGCATCCTTCGTATCCGCCGGAGGTACAACACAGCAGGCTCAAAAGTTGGTGCAGGAAGTACTGCCGTTTAGTTTCCCAGATATAGACGAGGCTACCGCCGACCAATTGTTAACCATCCTCCTCGCGCATGTCTGTACCATTCGACAGTAGGCCGGCCGATGCTGGCCAGGTGGTGCTGATAATTGCCCCGTCAGGCCACGGGAAAAACATCTTGCTGCGGGCTCTCCTGGCTGAACATCTACACTCTCAATACATCCTTCTGGTGTCTGACTCCGCCGCCGAGGCGGTTGACAGTAATGATCAATGGTACAATGGTCCAATCACCAAGACGCAGAACCTGCAAGCCCTGATGGAGAAGCAGCTGGCAGCCCGACTGACAGAACCACTTGTTCTAGTTATCGATGACCCTGCAATGGACCAGAAGACAGTCACCTACCTCAGCAACATCACCAGTCGCATCCGGCACACAAAGATAACTGTCTTCATCCTCTTTCAAAAGTACACCCGCAAGATCTCCCCGGACATCCGCCACAATGCCCGGTTGCTATACTTCAGCTCCAAGTGTGGACGTGCCCTGCTCAAGACCATATACGACAGCCTAACCCTCAAGGAGCCCAAAGGGGACTTTATCGCAGGTGTACAGAGGGCAGCTGAGCTGTACCGCTTCATCTTCAGCAACAAGGAGACAGGTGAGCTGTCACACTTCAAGCCCTCTCTGGAAAAGGCGCAGACCTTCACCTACAACCTTAATCCAGCCAGGAAACTAGCCTGCTCTACGCGTCATCGCTGACAGACTGTCGGCCGCAACTTTTTTCGTTCATTAGAAGGCTGAGGAACTTCGTCCGCCACTTCGTCAGAAGCCTGGAAGAACTTCGTCAGAAGCTTGAGGAACTTCGTCAGAAGCCTGGAGGAACTTCGTCAGAAGCCTAGAGGAACTTCATCAGAAGCTTGGGGAACTTCATCAGAAGCTTGAGGAACTTCGTCAGAAGCCTGAGGAACTTCATCAGAAGCTTGAGGAACTTCATCAGAAGCTAGGGGAACTTCATCAAAAGCTTGAGGAACTTCGTCAGAAGCCTGAGGAACTTCATCAGAAGCTTGAGGAACTTCGTCAGAAGCTTGAGGAACCTTGTCAGAAGCTTGAGGAACTTCGTCAGAAGCTTGAGGACCTTCGTCAGTAGCCTGTTGCTGAAACTCTATCAGTGTCATGGCTCTCCGCTACAGCGGCACTGACCTCCTCCCTCAAGGAGTTATTTGCTCCAGACTGGAGGCTATCCAGCATCTCTCGCTCTTCCTGGCTATGGAGGCTAAATACGGCAGCCCACTTCCCGACCGTTAGCAGATCTTTGGGATCGACCCTCGCCTTTTGGAGAGCTAGAATAACAGGACTGTTGGTTTGGCCCACATGTAGGGTTAGTGCCCTGCCCTGGGTGCTGTCAAACTTCCGGTAGAGTATCCGAGTCAGGAGTTCTTTTGTACTACGAGCTGGCGCTCCTTCCTCTATGGCGGCCAGTATCTCCGCATCCGTTGGCGGTGTAAACTTGACTCGTTCATGGATAATGTTGATGTCACGAACCAGGCCTCGGACCCTGTCACAGTGGGACAGTGCACGCCGTGGCTGTCGTGCTGACTTGTCCTGTTGCCTATAGATAATCTGCTGGAGAACTTTACCAAACATGGCAGCCGTTTAACCCCTCTATATACCCAGACCTTAAACATGCTGCAGTATGTGGAACATCCGGATGGGGCCATTGAACCTGCGACATCGCACCGCACTGATCCTCGGAAGGACTGCCTGATGGTCATTCGACCCAGTATACAAGATGAGAACCCGTTGTCCACGAGATCAAGAGCATGATACTCGAGTTCAAGCTTCAGAGCACAATAGAACAGACGGTAGAGCTCCCGCAGGTTCTGAACAGGTGGGAGATTGTGCAGAGCAACAGCACCGTGGACACCACCTATGTGAAAGATGAGTACTGAGTCATGGGTCCGCTGGCTCGTGAACCAACCTTCTATGCAAAGGGAAAGGGGTACTACGCTGTGGGGTGCAATAAGGGGTTCACGGAATTCGAACTACGGGCAGGTGTCGAGAAGCCTGTGGCAGTTCCACTCTTCACCCTCCTCGAGAACACACAGTGAATCCGGCTGCCATGCAGGATAGGCTGTTCCTCCGGGTGTACACTGAGCAGCTCGCAGATGCGTCGATGAATGCTCCAAGACTTCATATCTGGCATGATGCGAATGACCAGGAACTGAAGCAAACGGGATCCAAACAGCGGATCGTGCATGTGGAGCGAGAACTCCAGCAGGTCTAAGCCACAGCTAACTAACGGGTAGAGCTGACATTCAGAAGGGAGGAGTCATCCAGGAGGTGGATAAGCTAGACGACTTCAAGCTTGTGGTTGCTGGGACCAATGTTCTTGGTGAGGTACACGAGCTGGCTGACTGCCAACTCTACAGACAGAAAACTAAGTCGTATGCACTTCTGCGACGACTCGAGGGCCGTCACCACATCGGGGGCAGGAACATCCCACCTAATCATGGCAACCGGCTCAGCTTCAACATCGGAAACCTCATAGCTGAGACTCGCTCATTAGGTGTGACAGTACTTTACTTTGGCTATGCTAAGGTATGCGTGTCGAACACATCAGGTATTCAGCTTCAGCGTGTGTAGAGCACGACTCCTGTCGTTGCAGCTGCCACCACTCCTATAAGCTCTGCTGTCTTCTGACCTGTCGATGCTTCATAGTCGAGCATTGGCTGAGATATCTTTACAGCCTCGTAGTACTCATCGAGACTCTCATCTGCTTCTTTGAGGCTCTGGTTGGACTGAGCTCGGAGTTGTCGTCGGCGTGCCTCCATCTGGAGCATATGCTCGAGTGCTTTGCTGTACTCAAACTTCTCCTTAGACAGTTTCTCCATCGCCTGGTTATGACGCTCAACCTCTGCCGCCTTCTTGTCGGCGAAGCCGAGTCCCCAGTTCGCTAAGGCAAACATGCCCACATTCACGATTGCGGAGGCCATGCTATAGACTACAGTTTAAAGCTACTATATAGCTGCCCCCAGCGACGGATATGTATGAACCAGAGGCTTATGAAGATCCAGTCGAGGATATAGATGACGAGGACTATGATGAGGAGGATTATGATGCAGACGACTACGATGTAGCGGAGACCGTGGGTGAGTATGATGATGTAGAGCCTGAAGCCCGCAAGCTAATACACAGAGCGAAAGGAATCTATCGCACTTACGTAAAAGGTTCTATCGGTCCGCTGGCAGTAGTTGGGGCTCTGATCGCTCTGTTCACAATGAGGGCGGGCGAGACGGTCCGCAAGATCGCCAACGATGCTCTCCATGGTGTGGAGAAGATTTCTGAATCCATACCAGCCATCGCCTCAGGAGTAGGTACGTTCTTCGGAGTCGCAGGCCCTTGTCTACCATACATTGCTATAGCACTTGCGGCCATCTGGACCGCCGAACATTTAAGCCGTACGATATAAGGATGGCGTCTGTATGACCTGGTCAAGACACTTAACTTCCGAGGGTTAGTCGATAAACTACCGTTCAGCGAGGATCCAGCAGAGACTAGACGGAGGTGTTTGAGGTCTTCAGTGGTAGTCGAATGCATGACGGCCGTCTGTTCGTCTGTGTAGAGTTCGCCCAGGCCGTGCGTGACAGGACGGGAGTGGATGTCAGTGATACCCTCAACCAGGCCGTTCGTGACAGGACGGGGGTGGACCTCAGTGATGAAATCTGGGGTCTTATCAACCATCTTTCTTGAGTAACTCTACTATCAGCCTGGTGGATATTACCGTGAGCCCCCTCAACTACTCGAGGCTGCACGTCACAAGGGCTACAACTTCACATTGGAGACAGTTAGCCAGTGGCTCAGCTGCCAGGCGATGTGGCAGATATACAGACCTCGTCCACGGCACATCAGACATGCCCATTTCGATGAAACTGTCCCGAATAGAGTTCACCAGGCAGATGTTCCATTCCTTCCACACGACTCGGTTGGTCATAAGACCTACAAGTATGCCCTCGCCATCGTCGATGTCACCAGCAGGTACAAGGCTGCAGCACCGCTCACAGACAAGTCAGCTGGCCAGGTGGCCCAGGCATTCCAGGGTGTCTACGAGGATCCGGAAAATCCTCTCCAGTGGCCAGAATTGTTGCAGGTGGATGAGGGTAAGGAGTTCAGAGGCGAGACTGCGGCCCTCATGCGGAAACATGGTGTGGCGATTAGACGAGGTGAAGGTGGTCACCACCGTGCCCAGGCAATCGTCGAGCGGTGGAATCGGACACTAGCAGAAAGACTGTTTGCACACCAATATGCCCAGGAGATGGCACAGGCTGGAGAGCGGTCCAGGGTGTGGGTGAAAGGTTTGCCCATGGGGGTAGAGCGATCCAATACTGAGGTAACTCGGTTAACTGGTAAGAAGCCAGTAGAGGCTATCCAACGATCCTCTGTTGCCCAACCTTCCGGAGTTGCAGACAAGGAACAGGTGTGCCTTCCATCTTATGCTCTGGTTTGGTACCTGTATGAACCTGGTGAGTTGGAAGGTGGGCAACGACGTGCAACAGATCCTAACTGGTCGCTAGATGTCCACAAACTTGACAGGTATGTCAAGATGGAGGGGCAGCCTACGCTGTACTATCTGGCATGCTCAGAGAGCTGTCCCAAACGTCGGTTTGTTCGGGAGGAGCTTCAGGTGGTCTGTTCAGACACACAGCTGCCCCCGTCGCCAGGTGTCTAAGCCTGAGGGATATGGTACTCGATTGGCTCGGTATGGACACCATCTGGCAACACATGCCGCTTGTCGTAGTAGGCTGAGAGACCGAGTTTTTCCTGTTCATACGTCACCATGCCCTGGTTGCGCATGCGTAGGCCTCGGTTTGTAGTTCTGTCCACGCTACCGTTTAGGGCACTGAAGAACCTCTGCCAAGAGACATCGTTCTGACGCTTAGACATACCTTTGGCTTAGCATTTCACCTTCCCAGCGAGGCTCTCCACGTAGTAGCACTTGGAACAGAGAGCGATACCACGGTTGCCTTCGAACTCGAGCTTGAACAGTCCCGGAGTCCGTCCAGACCACTTGTCCCAAGCTAGCCACTCCCGCTTATGAGTCTCATACTCTGCTCGCATCTCAGGGCGAATGACTTCGTCGAGGCATGAGGCAACTATTGCGATGTACGCAGAGTCTGTGTCCATCTGGAGGTACTCGAAGGTGTCACGAGGCACATAGTGATCCAGGAAGTCGTAGTAGAACTCCAGCATCCTCAGCTTCGCGAGCTCGTATACGGCTATCCCCACCTGGAAGGGGCGACGAATGGTGATTTTGGCCTTGCGACTCAGGGGCTCGTAGGACTCGCCGATCTCCTCGAGATCCTCGAACCATGCACTGCGGAGGACTCTATTTACTGCTCGGTCATCCTTGGTGAAGGTTGTGTTGCTGTGACGCTCTAGAGCCTCGATGAGCTTGCCATAATAGTCCAGTCAATATAGGGATATACCTAGAACAAATTGCAACAGAAGCTTTTTTGGTTTTATGTAATGCTACTGGTCCTCACCTACCAGAAAATAAAAAATTCCTAAAAATTCTATCCCGGTAAAGGACTATTTCACAGAATTTAATAGGACCACTTAAAACCAATTATTACGCTGAATATCTTACGTATCTTTGACTGGAGACCCATAAAATGTCTTAACTAAATAAATAAAAGTGATAGCAAAGAACTGTTATTTCGTGATATGATCGCTATATGACATCCCGCTAACAGTAGATCCGTTACTACGTCTCTTGATGACGTCATCATGACGTCAATTATCAATCTTCCAATATTCAAGTAAATTTAATCCAAGTTTTATGATTTGTTGAATCAGTATGATGAATTTAGTAATGGTTTATTATATACAAACAGTTACATCCGTCATTTTCTCAATGAACGGCAAGGTCCAACATACTCATATTATCTTTACACAAGACCAACGTCTATGTCGTCAAATTCTGCAAGATCTACAGCTTGACAACTTGGAATGTTGCTGCAGTTGGTACCCTTGCATTCACCACATGCATATGTACAATGTAGGCTATGCTTTCTGCAGCTGCATCGCAATGTCGCACATTCTCCTCGGCACTGGCATCGAATAACTTTCAGAATGCAATCAGGAGCTGGTAGCTTATCCATTGTTCTGGGAATAAATTTCCCCTGGTGAATCTGCCATCCGAAATCCTCTGGCTTTAAGATCTCTTGCTCCTTCGTCCATAACTTTACTTGGAAGTAAACGCGAAAACTATTGGCTGCATCAGACGTTGGTGGCAGATTTTGAATCTGCAGGGATGAAATACTCTTAACCACTTTTTCTTGAAATTTTCGAAGTCTCAATGCGTCCAATGTATCAGTTTCACTACCACCATACATACATACCAATAGCTTTTCACCAGACACCTGAATTCCGACCTTAGTAGATGTGTGGCAAAATTCCTTTGCATGATTCATGAATGAAGAATTGGACTGCGTCTTTCTAAGAGGAACACCTTTGCCTATGCCAAATAAACGTGATGTTGTGTCACATCCACCTATTGCATGAATTAAAGGTAGGTATCGAGCAACATCATTGCCAATTTCAGCTCGCAGAAAATTGATGTCCCAAACGATGCATTTTCCAACCCTGTCTGGCTTCCCTGGCTTATCCGATCTGTAGATAAGTTTGTGGAGACCAGGATCAGCGAAATGGCACAACAACACTAATATGTCTGTGTCTTCCCCAATAACGTGAGTTATGCCTGATTTGGCACACTCAACCCCCGTCAATGCAATCAGAACATCTGCATCATCGACAGCATTCAAAGTTTTAACATTATTTTCTTGGAGTTTTTTGGACAACATATCAATGAAGTTTTGTTTATTGGCTGAATTTGCCAGGAAATGATCCTTCTTTGACTTGAGTGTCATGTTACTTGAGAAAATAACTTTTGGCCCCACTGCACCTTTTGTCCGTCTTAGATGATTCATATCCTTAATCGATGGTCCTGAAATATATCCATCAAACACAACAGTTGGGTGGTTGAATGTTTTTACATACTCCACGTACATCGCGGCAATGTCATTGAAGCTGCTACCTTTCTTCCAAAGAAATCGGTGGATTAATGATCCACCATCAAAAACAGTGTATTCTGGTGTTATTTCTTGGCATTTGGTGCTGCTCGTAGTAGAGGTTGCAGAATTCAATGCCTCTGCTAGCTGCGGCTTATTCGCTTCTCGGAGATGTCCATGTTTGTCAAATAGAGATGGTGGATATGTAGACAGCTCGTGCATTAAAGCAGTGTCTAGATTGCATTCACTATTCTTTGCTACAATTAAAAGGTGCTGAAAAAGGAGCTGTGGGTCAAGAGAAAGCTTATCACCATCACTCGATACGACATGTCCTCCCATACATACCACTTGATCTTTTTTCCTGAATGAAAACTCGAATGCATCGTGGCCTTCCATTTTCTGTATTATGGCATTTCCAACTTCCAATGCCTTGTGTTGATTACAAGTGGGATCAGCTGTAATTCCAGTGGCAGTATTATATAATTCATCATTTGACATAAATGGACAGTAATCCTGAAAATATTTTAAAATAGTCAAACAATCTGTGTGATCCCAAACTTTCCTGGCTGAGTGAGGCCCCCAGTGGTCTTGATGGTCCGCATCAATGACTGTTCTATGACAAGGTCACTAGCAAGACCAGCCCAGTACCTATCAGATCTTCGCACTACAAATAGTCCAGTCATGAACTTCTGATAAATGTCTGGCCTTGTACTCTCTAGTTTTACCATGTCCTGCAGATGCAAATATACCGATTTTGTGTAATGGCAATGCCCGGCAGCAGCAAAGAAGGGCAGCATATCTGACAGTGACTTCAAGTACAACTTAAAGTCACCCGTCCTCTGAGCTCTGAGAAAAATCTTTAGCAGGTCTACCATATGCATGTACTGCACCCATAAACGTCCTGTTGGACTACTTACAATCATTGACTTCTCTGATTCTAACTTCTCATTTATCCGCTCAAACACATCATCGGATATCACTGATTCAAGTCTAGAGTCATATTTGATAACAACATCAAAATGGCGTAGAGCTGCTTCAATATCATCACACGTCACTACTGCATTATCTATATTTCCTTCACTCACCTCTAAGATAGGAATGCCATACGCCGTTGACAGAACCATTGCATTAAGTGCTGCATCAACCAGGAAATGTCCACGTACAGCTCTGGCATACGCTTTTCCAGTCAACATGTGCGTTACAGCATTTTCAGCATACACCAACTCCAGTACGTCTGTTAACCCCGATGACTGCATGAGGTGACCAATGCAACCAAGGTAGCTCATTGTTGTGTGGAAGCCACCTAGAATCAAGATTATTTGCACTAAATCACTTCTCTCGCCTTCATGAGCCATGATTGTCTTGGCCTTCCACCAAAGTGGCTGATCGAAGGTGACAATGGGTGTTGAACCATGACGTTGGTTTTCCGAAGCAATGAAGTGCAAGGTTGAATAAATACAACTCATGTCAGTTGGATCCATATCTAGCATTTGGAGAAAGTGGATTGATGCTTTTCCCGGATGAACTCCTTTGCAAATGGCTTGCATGGTTCCAGACCAACCGGGGCGATTAGGACGCAACGGCCATGACACTTTCCACATTACGTCCAGGTGTTTCCAAATGTCAGCCACACTAACAACAGGTAGTTTATCATAAACCAAAGGTACCCTATTGCCCGTTACTGCTTTGTAGTAGTGAATAGCAATTTTTGCATTATGGACATTATTACTGGCTAACTCTATCCGTGGAATGACATGTTGCTGTGCTAACTCGGGGGTAACGGCTACGACCATGCCCATGCCATGGAAGGTACCATGTCCATCCAACGTACGCAAGTTGTGGTCAACATTATCTACAATATATTGTCCAAAATGTCCAGACATTGGGATATCAGTCCCTGGAAAGCACGCTGCACTTTTTGAGAAATTGACCACCTCTGAATATGAAACACAAAAGCCATGACTTGCCAAGCATTCAATCAAAAACCTTGACCCAAACTGGTGATGCATTTGTACTCCAAGTCCTAATGGTATTGGTGCAATGACAACCCTCGGTCTGGTCATCTGAATCATGCACTGACCAATAGAAGCAACTCACATCCTTTGACTCCCCACTTAAAAGGTTTTCTAGGAGGACGCGAAGTGTCGTTGGCAGATATGCCAAATTATGTTCCAAGGATCTGATATCAGTTGCCCCTGGGTAGACATCTTTTGATGTCTGCATACATTTGATGTCATTTTTTATGAGCGCAGCTGCCATTCTAATGATCTGATGCTTTCTTATCTCCTCGTCGTCCACCTTTGGTGCATCATGAAATGTCTGCAATATCTTTGCAGCAGTTGTTCGAAAGGTTACAACATCTGGACGACCGTTAATATTAGTTATTACTATGCTTTCCCCTACATGATTCTCAAGCTTTTGGCGCACTGTTCATCATCGATTTCCCTCAGATAATTGACTACCTTCAGGAAAGCGTCCTCCCTCGATGTATCTACTGGTCTGCCCAAACGTGGAATTTTGGGTTCATCTACTGGGGTTCTTCTATATCGCATGGGAATCTGTTTGCCAGTTCTAAAATTAACGCTGCACACTTGGTGGTATACAGCTTCCACCGCAAGAAGATCCCTAGCATATATGACCCGTCCTCGAACCTCTTCTGTCCAACTATCGTCTTCAGGCCTTTCATCACATGCAGCAATAATTGATTTCTGGCAATCCCATGTGCGTACCTTGAAAACATCATCATTCTCATCACACCTACTATTTGTCTCAACTGCCGTCCCACATAGAAAGCAGTGGTCCTTGAATCGGAATTCAGGTACCTGTGAGCGGAGAATGGGTGATGGGGTATTTCGCCGGTTGCTTTCTAATTTTCTTTTTCTGGCTGCTTCGATCTTAGTTCTATCAATGTGATCTCTCCTACAGGAAACATGTAATCTTTGCCATTTTACAATAGTCATAGGTGCAATCTCACGGGTCAAACTGGCTTCATTTATTCCAGCAATACCTTTTGATGATGTCACAAATGTGGGTTTGCCATTGTCAAGACTCTCCCCACAAATTGCACAGCATGCTACATTTGCTGTTTTGTCCATGACGTTGAAATGGTGAAGTAAAACAATGTAATTAATGATTAATTATCATGGGACACAATGACATACATATTTCAACAGTAATTCATATATGGTAATGGGTAAAGTGTTGTGAATTAATGTATGTGTAGGGTTTTCATATATACATGCGCTCTGGACACCAGGTCCTTGAAAGCGCTCTATAACGGTTCTGTGTGCATAAAGTAAACAAACACTGTTTGTTTCAGCCGATTTGATGAAGAATGACTTGATAAAGCCAAAGCGTGACAAAGAAAAGCTTGACGAAGTGAAAACTTTACAAAATGTGTGGAGAAAACAGAAATGAATACGGAAAACAAGTTTATAAAAGTTCCGCCCGGAACGTACATTCACGGAAAATAATAGTCAGAAAGTGTTAAATGTCCCTCTGCTCGTTATAAAGGACCTGCTGACAATAAAGAGCACATATGAGACATTCTGCGCATAAATTCCGCCGTTAGCTACAATTTAGCCATAGACTTCCTACAAATGGATGCTTCTAGCGTAATGTATAAATACTTCAATGCCTCCTGTCTACATGTGACGTCACCATTAAGGGCTGGTGACGTAAATACACTAGCAATGAGACAGCACAACACTTTTACTAGTAGATTCAATCACTTAGCATCACATTCTACCATTTCTTACTTTTTAGAAATACATTATATGCGTATAAAATTAATAGGAAATGTAATCCTTAGCTTGCAACAAAAATGTGGCAGCCATTTTTAATCACATTAATTAGGACCTTTCCCGGTGTGGGATTTTTAAGAATTTTTTATTTTGTGGTACTTGAAGACCAGTAGTATCAAATAAAACCAAAAAAGCTTCTGTTGCAATTTGTTCTAGGTTAACCTTATTTAAGCGTAGATTGACTGGACTATAAGCACTGTTGCCTAGTAGCTTGAACAGATCTGCCAAGAGCACTTTGCTCTTATCAACATCTCCTGTACGACGAGCATTGGTAACATTGTTCACAAACCACTCAAAGGGTCTCTGCGGCTTGTTGTCTATTGTGCGGTAGACAGCTGTAATCTCTAGCCCATGGGCGAGGTACCACTTGAGTGACGGTGCATACAAGAACTTCCTCTTGGCTGAGAGTGCGCCGACTAGTTTACTGGTTGTGGGACGTTTCCTACCTGTTTTCTCTAGGTATGTGAGCATCTCAACAGATACTGCCTCAGCTGGAATCTCTCTGTTGTAGAAGAGAGGTGGCATTTCCTCGAACTTTGCCAACAGTGCCTTAGGGACCTCTATGTCCACTTCAGCGAAACCGAACCAGTGGTCAGCCAGCAGATCCATCTTAAATCGTACTACGTCGCTAGCACCGGACCACTGCCGTACTGTCTCCTTACCACATGGCATCTCTTTAGCCATCGTAGACAAGTACAGGGCATTAGCATCATAGCCTAGAAGACGTTTGCAGACCTTACCGCCACAGATTCGAGCCACGCCTGCCTTGTGGTATCGAGTGAAGACAATGCTGGGTCTACCAACAACTGCATCTTTCAGCATCTCATAGGCCTCCTTGTTTGGGGCATAGAGGCTAACATCAGGCATGTTTTGAGCGGTTCCACGAAGCAGATACTGCAGAGACACTCCTGGGAGAATGTCTATACCTCTGTCTGTGTAGAACTGTCGCATCCGCTCTAGGGCTTCGATGAATGGGCTGACGTCCAAGTTATTGTAGTATCGCAACCAGTCGGCGAACGTCCGCATTCCATGGTCTCTGAATGTCTGTTTGCACTGTTTCCACTCCGATAGCTTCAGGAGGTAGCCACCCTTGAGCTTAGACCACCACGCTTGGTAGTCGGGGAGTCCGGGATAATTAAGCCTCTCGGGTGTGTCGAACCATTCATATGGGAACCAGCTCTTCTGCTGTGTACACCCATAGGCTTTGATCCATGCCTCGTAGGAGACTCCTGGGCCAAGGTAGTTCAAGACATCGAGAAACCTAAGCTCGGGGGTGATGAGGAACATTGTCTGGTTCGCTTTCTTGGCGACTTTCACTGTGCCAGTACTGTTGGTCAGCTCATCCACAAAGTGCTTCTTGATCAGGTTTAGGTCATAGCGGCCAGAGTTGAAGTCTAGCACCGGAACTTGGTCACACCACTCGGTAATCAGTCGCTGCTGTCGTTTTGGGAGCTTGTCAAGGTCTAAAGGTATGAACTGTGCCCTGACATCTGTACGGATTCTGTGTGCTCGCCTGATAATCTCATCCATGAAAGCCTTGATCAGAGCTTCTGTGTCAGGATTGCAGAGGTGAGTTGGCTCACTGGTGGAGCCTTCCAAGGAGCAGCCGACTGACACAGAGATCGGTATGTGGGTACTCTCAATCGTGAGAGTCTCCATAGGATGAGTCTTGGCACCATCTAGGAGTGCCTCAAAGTCATAGACGATGGAGTGCGGGTATGGCACATTCGCTCGCTGTCCCACGATCGTAGCAGCTGTACTATCTCCGCACTCCCACTGTACCACAAGCATACGTCCAGATTCGCGCAGATTCTCATTCCTGGCGATTGTCTTCCTGTATCTTTCTACGGCCTCTGTACCTTGCTGGTGCTGAGGGCATCCATGCCAGAAACAGCCATGGAACTGGAAGATGGTGCCAGATGTAGGGTCATAGCCATCCACAGGAGCTCCCTCGATCCAGCGCTCACCACCGTGGCCGCAGAGTGCATGATGAATATGTGCACCTTGTTGTCGTGCCTCATGCTCGAGCCGGTGTATGGCAGCCGTACTGGCTTGCTGAGGTGGATAGAAGGCTTTCTCATATGCAGACTGTGGTGCATCAACCTTCTCCCCAGGGCACTCTATGGTTGTTTTGCCGCCTGTACAACGGTCAGCATGACGCTGAAGATTCGAGGCCTTTGTGAACCTCTGCTGACAGTGACTGCAGACTAGTGTATGTGCGAGCTTGGAGATGTTCTTGATGTGGAAGGCGTGGTGGTCCCACACTCCGATGGTCATGGTTTCACGGTAGTGAGCCCCTTGCCTGATCAGGTGCCTTCCTCGGTTGGTTCATACACGCGAATCCCGATCTTCGCGAAGAACTCTACCATATCCAACAGATTCGTAGAGGTTTTTGGAACATCAGGCATAGGTGCGCGGGCGCTGTAGAACTGTCTAGCGAGCTCTTGTGCAGGAGCAGTACTTCTATCAGGTCTCGCCCCCTGATACACTGCTAGGCATCTCCAGAGACACATGTTATCATTGTAGGTATGGAGGGCAGTCATACTCTTCTTCTGTCGGAGCGAGTCCGGGAGCGGTCCTGTCCCAAGCAGAGGTTGGTGGTCGATGACAGCTTTGACATCAATCAACCTCAACGTTGATTGATCGGACAAAAGCCCACTTGGTGTTGGGTCGATCGATGTTGTCTGGGTCGAGGTGGGCTTGCCACCACCCAGTCCTGAGCTGCTCCTATCGTGTTCAGCCACGGACTCCCTGGAGCGTTCTTGTGGAAGAGCATCACCCTACCGTCCTCGATGTGTCTGATGCGATAGGTGTGTGTATACCGGAGGTAGAAAGCGTTCTGGACAGTCTACTGGATCTTACCCATGATCTGTCCTGTACTGTCTCCATTGAGGCCTTGGAAGAACGTCCAGCGTATTGTTTGCCGTCCTCTCTCCTCACCTTCCATCTCACCCAGACGTTCATTGAGAATCTGCTCACCCTCTCGCCTCATGCTCCGGGCTAAGGGTTCAGACCTCCCTATCACTCGCTTAGTGATCTGCATAGGGCAGGTAGGTGCTCCATTGGATGGTCTGCCATCCGCGTTGCTACAGCTTTGGCTCGTAAGCTAGCCGTCACCTCCTCATCCAACTGACGAAGCTCACTCCGCCGCTATGTTTTCTTGTGGAAGTTCCCAGGATCATCTCTGGTGGTCGCTGGAAACCGTTCCGTCTCCATTGATCGTCTCAGTCGAGCAATGAATTCCTCGGCCCGGGCCTGTCCAATCATCTGGAGCAGGTCGGCTTTCTTGGTCTTAGAGTAGCCTCTAAGGCCGAATTGCCTTGCCATAGCACGAAGCTGTGCAACAGTAATCATGGTGTATACCACACGCTATATAATAGCTCTTAAACTGCCGTCTTTAAAAACCCAGTAATAGTGGTGTATATCGCCTGCTATATAATAGCTCTTAAACCCCAGCTCTAAATAAGAGTTTGTGATGTATGTGTCTTTTCACTCGATTCCTAATAAATGGTGGGGACAGTCCTACTAAGTTCAACCATAACTAGGCTGAAGTTTCTCTTGGAGCAAACCTTCTTGTAATTCATTCTGTTAGTTTGTGCGCGTTCACCACAGTATTGGCAAAGTCCATAGCCTGTGTAAATACCTCCACCACATCCTTTACAGGGCTTCGGTTCAACGGCTCCCTTCCGGAAATGAGCGTGGTGTATTCCACAATATTCTCCAACGCAGTTCCTTAAGCATTTAAAAGGCTTACCACGCATGAGCCATCTACATGAATTGTAATGCATGTTTGACAAACGTTATATCATGGGTCTTAAACCTGACATATTCCTTGGGTGTATCTGTCTCTAAATGGACGTTCAGATCCTGTAATGCATGCTTGATCACAAGGTGATCAGCTCGTATACCACTGAGTATGCTTGTCCCTTTCATTATGGGTATGGTGTGTTGTATTAGAGGGTCTGGTATACCAGGACCTACCTGGCTCCAAATAGTGATTCTCAGGCGGTCCGGGGGAGCGCTGGGGACCTTAGGAGTTGTGGGGGCACTGGGGGCCGGTAGATAAATAATTGGGGCAAAAAGTTATCTACCGGAACGCGCCACGATAAATAATTAGGGCAAAAGTTATCTACCGGAATGCGCCGCGACGTAGATAAATAATTGGGACAAAAGTTAGCTACCGGAACGCGCCACAACGTAGATAAATAATTGGTGCAAAAGTTATCTATCGGGACGTGTCGCGACGTAGATAACGCGCCGCGACGTAGATAGCTGTGGGGGCCACGGATCACTGATCGGCTGGCCCAGGGATTGAGAGGGCGGTGGGGGACACGGATCGCTGATCGGCGCCAGTGGAGGGAGGTGGTATTATTTTGCCTCCAGCTATACTACTAAACTTGACACAGCTGACAAAACTCGATCCGAGTGGCATTTTTCTTTCAATATTTATGACATGTGCAATGTCTATACAACATGTACAATATATAACGACTTGAAAGACAATGATATTGCATGGGATGAAAACGGGTTGCATAAGAAATATCTGCGTAACATCTACGCGAACAAAAAGTGGACCATAGCAGTTTGCATATGCCAATTAACACCGGTTGAAATTTACTCTAACCTGTAGCACTAGGCTACGTAAAAATTTACCATGCCAACTAGTACTGTCCGTAGTTGTCCAGACCAGTTGTATAGTTACAATTTAATATCTCGTCACTAATGGGATAACCAAAAACGCCTTCTGTAGCAATCTTTGGAAATGTCCATTTGTAGACCAAGAGAGAATTATTTTCGGAAATTTGTCATTGGAATGACTGGCTCGATGATATGGAAATTCGTGTTAGGCTAACAGTCTATCAAATTTCAGCCAAATGAGAGGTATAGCTGAAGCAGTGCAGGCGAACATGTGTACAAGCCTGAATGCAACGCACTCACTCACTACATTTCAGGCTGAATTCTCAGAAAATGTAGCTTGTTTGAATCGCTAATTTTGAAGACAATTTTACTGATGATCTGTTATATTAGAGCTGTAGCCATTTTCAGTCAATTTATTGTCACAATATTCAGATGACTGCGGTTTATTTGTATATATAACAATATACACTCGTAGCGCATTATATAATAGCAAAATTTATGTCTTCTTCAATTGTTTAGTGTTTTTGTTATCAGTACTTGACTTTCTAAGTGCTCGGAAATAATAATAGGCAGTTCTGTATTAACACTTACCACTCTGGTGTCAAAGTTTTAAATTTTCAAATTAAATTAAAACATGAACTGGTGTTCATTTTTCAACAAATTTGGTGGGAGATGGTGCTGTCGTAGAGGTGCTGTCGTAGAGGTGCTGTCGTAGAGGTGCTGTGGTAGAGGTGCTGTGGTAGAGGTGCTGTCGTAGAGGTGCTGTCGTAGAGGTGCTGTCGTAGAGGTGCTGTCGTAGAGGTGCTGTCGTAGACAGCAACATCTTCCAGCAAAATTGTTGAAAAATGTGCACCAGTTTCTTTGATATTAACACAGTAAAAGATAGAATATTGACATCAGAGTGGTAAGGGTTGACTCTCACCATTACGGACCAAAAAGGTTAAATTATATATGATATAAGGAATATTCTGTTGGAATATTTTGAAACTAATTTGATTGGGAGCTGTAGTTTGCTGCGTAGCTGTTTTAAAGTGTTTTTACAGCTTTTCTGAGTAGTTGTTTTGAAATTGAATTACTGGAATTCCTAGGGTTATGTGGTTAATGGACACGGTAACATTGGCGCTAATTGATTGAAACCGCTTGCATGAAGTGATATATTCAATTGTTTACCCTTTCTACTCTATTGACCAAATACAAGAAATTTTTGAATTTATGAATTAATATTCAATAGATATTTTGAAAATCATTTCTTCTTCTTTTCGTTCGCTGATCATACCGCCAGTCCTGTAAGTGACTATCGACATGATCATAAGTGTTAAGTGCGTGGATCCATGGTTTATTAGAGTGCGCCGTGCGGCCTGGAACCTCCGTCTTCAGCACTCGAGGTTTCTGTCAGGGTTACCTCACCCATACCTCCTTTAGTCACCTCTTACGACACGCAGAGGATACGGAAGGTGTATTCTAAGCCCCACCTACAGGGCAATTGAAAATCATTTGAATTGAATCCTGTTGTTGCTTAATTAACCCTATACCACTCAAACTGGCCAAAAGTTGATTCTGCAGTGGTGTTTGGAAATGTCATGCACACAATTAATATTCCGTAGGACTGTCATAGGGTACAGTTTACACGCTACTTATTTTGGAAATAATTTTTAATTAACCCTGTAACACTCATATCAGCCAAAAATGGCTTCTGCCGTGGTCTTGAGAAATGTCCATTTGCAGACCAAGAAAAGACTTTTTTAATTGACCACTGAAAGTTATCGAGCCAATCATTCCAGTGGTAAATTTTCACAAACAGTATTCTCTTGGTCTGCAAATGGACATTTTCTATGAGAAAATCGAAATCTTCTTGACCAAATTCGAGGGTTAACGGTTGCACTATGTCCACCTATATTTAGCAACTTTTATTGGAGTCGCAGCTGGTGCAGTGTTTTATCCGGGTTGATAAAAGGTCAAGTGGACATATGGGGAGTTTTTGCTGTAAAATTATGATGTATATATGTTGTCAAAGTTTAAGAAATTGAGTTTTAGGGCGGGTGGTGCACTCTTGTACGCCAATCAAGGTAAAACAGTAGCGTACGAGACCTGTCTGTCTGTCGATAAAGTAATTTGCTCAAAATGTAGCAGCTATATTTGTGCCTGTTCATGTGATCTGTTAGAATTTTATCCGATCCGGATGCAGGTTCCTTTGTTGACTTGTGTTAAAATTTGAACCAAATCAGATCAGTAGACATCTCCGGATAGACAGAGACCTGATCGCAATACCCTGAACCTGTTACAGCTGCAGACTAAACAGATTTTAAAATTCCTGTGCTAAATTTTGGTTCCCATAATTTTTGTTTTGGATTTCACACCTGAGCTCGTTTTGAGGTTGTAGTCACTGTGTCATGGTGCTATTAGGCCAGGTATAGGAAATTCTGTGTGAAATTATATATTATTGATTTTATCCAGCATAAATTAGAATGTTCCTAATCATGGCCAGCTGAATCATATGAAATCAAGCGTGACAATTCTAGGAGTATAGTGGACAGACAGGACAATTAAAGCCACCCAGCCTGCAGTGTGGACATAATAAATCACAGTATTCCAAGACATGTATATACTGAACTTTTATATATAATAACATACATCTGAAAATACATGTTCATAATCTGATAACCATTTTCATTCTAAATTCCCACAAACATATTTCAAGACATTGGCATAAGAAACCTGCATATTATTTTGGATATAATTTGACAAAGTTGTTGCTGCCTCAAGCAGAAACAACTTTCGCTTTGATTGTTTTCAAAATAGTCATCAGGATTTTCTGATTTTGTCAGAGTTAAATACTGTCAACGCATACAGCATGAAAGTGGTTAATTATATTTATTTTATAGAATTGCATAAATCCTGTATTCACAAATACTAAACAAATTATAAATGATTTTAGACATGTTTTGAACTTATTTCTAACATGTCCCTTCACTGCCTTCCTGTTTACTTTAACTACCACTAGCTATAAAATGTAAAGGAATTTGTGTATTTGGGAGAGAGAGTGAGTGATAGAAACAGTAAGAGTCAGAGCTAGAGATAGAGAGATAGATAGATAGATAGTAGAGAGATTTAAGCCAGAATAGTATAGATATAGCGTTTGTAGTTTGTATAGAAGTTTTGTATCAACATCAGTTTGTGTATAGAGTCAATTTAAAATTATTAAAAGTTGAAGTCATTTATTATTAAGAACCGTCTTGTTGAATACTATTGGAGGGTCTTCACCCATTTTCACCTGCCACCACATCCTGGCAATTTCTGAAGTGTAGCAGAACCATTGCCACCCAGCTAATCTCCCTCGGTGCTTTAAGATAGGTGGAAATTAGCCTTGTTACATCTGGTCAGTAGCAAATTTATTGTTTACTTTGAAAGCAGTTTTGCTGATTGCAAATCAATTACCTAAGGCATGAACAGCATTTTGACTCAGTCACTTTGTTTTCAAAGGAAGTAATAGTTTGAGTTAAAATAAATACAATTAACATATTTACCGAATTCTTAGTACAGATGCACTTTTAGATATGCATAATTATGTCTTCATGGGGCCAGAGTAAAGATAAACTTGTCTGGCTTGAGAATTTAACCCTTTCGATGATAAATTCCCCATATCTCCATCTCAAGGAAAACAAACAGGAAAGCTGACGGTGAATATTTAAAAATTAATATGACTAGAAGCCATTGCTACTTAGTAACAATGGCTTTCAGTCATATTAATTTTAAAATATTCAACGGAATATGCTATGCATCGTAATGATTTTACTTTTTCAGGGATTTATCTTTGAAAGGGTTAGGTCTAGACAAGAGATGTGGTCAGTGACATGACATGGGAGATCAATCAACTGAGTGTCTGAAGTTAGTCCGAAGTATTAATGAGAAAGTCTTGTCCAGAGGGAATGTCTATGTATGAATGTAAGTGGTAATGCCCTGTTATTCAAGTGGACTGAGGTTTTCCCTCCTTTGATATAATATAATTTATGTGTTCCTGGTGTAATTAGTAGGGACCTATTTTTGAAAATGTACAACTTCAATCAATCTCTGGCTCATTTATTGAGGAAATGATTGGAATTCGAAAATTTCAAAAATTAATCTTGTAAATTGAGTATTTCTCAGGAGCATGGGAAAGGCTCTTTTGGCTGGTTTGATAATTAACCCTTTAACACTCATATCAGCCAAAAACGGCTTCTGCAGTGGTCTTGAGAAATGTTCATTTGCGGATCATAGAAGACTATTTTTGAAAATTTACCACTGGAATGACTGGCTCGATAACTCAGCCAGTCATTCCAGTGGTAAATTTAAAAAAATAGTCTTCTTCATCTGCAAATGGACATTTTCTATGAAAAAATTTAAATTTTCTTGAATAAATTTGAGGGTTAAAGGGTTAATTTGTCATAGTTTTGTAGACATCATAATATATATGCAGTATTTAAATTTGCACAATAGGTACAGGATCATGACGATGTGGGGGGTACAAATATTTATTATGTCATCTGGCCTTAACCCTTTAATGGTCAAGCCAGCCGAAACCGGCCTCTGCAGTGGTCTTGAGGAATGGCCATTTGCAGACCAAGAGAAAACTATTTTTGAAAATTTACCACAGGAATGACTGGCTCGAAAACTGAACCAGTCATTCCAGTAGTAAATTTTCAAAAAATATTCTTGGCCTGCAAATGGCTATTCATTAAGCAAATATTTAGATTTTCGTGACCGAATTTAACGGTTAAAGGTGAGCTTATTGTTACCCTAGTGTTTGTTCACCAGACCATCTCTCATTTAGCCACGATTTTTGACGTTTGTGCGGCAGAAGTTATTTATCTGTCACGGAAGCGGCCGCTTTATGTGTTGTCTTCCCATGGGTCTATTGCTTTTCCCGGGAAAATATAAAACCTGGAGGCGGCAGTAATTCGCGGTGAAGAAAAACGTGGTCGTGCAAGTTGGCACAAATGATCTATATATACGCGATTGTTTGTGTGAAATAAAGTTATAACAAAGTCTAAAAAGGTATTATAGTAATTCAACCCTTATGGCATGGCATCTATTGTCAAATTTTCCTTTGACTTTTGACGAACTGGTAGGCCGATTTCAACCAAATGCATCAAGAAGCATTCCTTGGGTCAGAGAGATGTAAGATTGTTCAAATGTAGCTGATTGGTCAATTGGGGCATCAACCATCTTGCGTTATTTTTGAAATGCAGTCTTTGAATATCTCAGAAACCTCTTGATTTGAAACTCGAGAAACTTCGTCTAGACCATGGGCAGAAGTAAGTGTGTTCGAGAGAATCTGATTGGTCGCTTTGTCTGGTGGCCATCTTAGGTGACCTAGTTTTCACAAAAATAACTTCCGGAACCACTAAATGGATCAACCAGTAAATGGATCATGCTGAAATTTGGACAATATGGTTAGAGACTAAGGGCCATTAAAATTTGTTTAAGAGAAGTTTACACATCAAAAGACGTGGTCGCCATGGAGCAGTCAAAATTGAGTTTTACGGCCACCGTGGTCCAATCGTAGTGTAGCATTTGGCGACCATCTTTGAATAACTTTGATTTTATTATTAGCCCACCTGGTCTGAAAGGCCTGAATTCTGACTTCATCAATTCAAAACTCATGAGATATGATCTAGGGAAAGAGTTGAACCAAGTTTGTTCAAGGGAACTTGACTGGCCAAATAGTTTGGTGGCTATCTTGGATGATCTAGTTTTCTCAAAAACAACTTCTCCAGAACCTATCAACAGATCTGGATGAAATTTGGGAGATATAATTATGGACTAAGGGGCATTAAAGTTTGTTCAAGGGAAGTTGATCCATCTTGGATCATTTTCCCACTAAAAGCTCCCATGCATACTAAAGCAATGGGAAATTTAAAATGTCTTCTAGAGAACCACTGGGCCGATTTGAATTATATTTGTCAGGAACAGTCGTTAGGGCATATAGAGATTCAAGTTTCTTCAAATGAAGGCGGTTGGCCGATGGCCATCTTGGATGTTGTCCGATTTTTAGAAATATATTTTAAAAGCCGTGAAACCGCTTGACGCATCCAAAACTCATTAAATATGATCTAGGGTGACAACAAGAGAACTTGATTGGCCAAATAGTTTGGCAGCCATCTTGGATGACCTGGTTTTTCAGAAAACTACTCAGGAACCGTTGAAAGGATCAGGCTGAAATTTGGGAGATTTGATTAGGGACTAAGGGCCATTAAAGTTTGTTTAAGGGAAGTTGATTCATCAGAAAATATGGCTGCTGTGGGCCAATCAAAATGTAGCATGTTTGGTGGCCATATTGAATTTTTTTATTTCGACAAATTTTGAACCCAAAATTGGTTTTATATATGTTTTTGAATATTTTTCTCGCGCTATTTCTATCTGTCAATGGCCAGTAGATTGCATTATCAGCTCTGGTACAGCTGTCCGGTAATGTAAACATTCCATTCTTACAGAAAGGCGTGATCCTGGTTACTAATTGGTAATTTCAACAATAAAAATTATGTCATGAATCAGCCTAGAGGTGGGGGAGGGGGTGGTCTGCTAATTCACCAGTAATGAGAAATGTCTCGCGCGACTGCGTGGTCGTAGTTAATAATAATCGATAATGCGCAGTCAGGCCGTCCGATGTCATTAGGCATGAATCAAAATTACTATCGTAGTAAAATTTTGTTGTCATTCATAACGAATTAATCACATGATTTATTTCAACCAATCTCTGTGCGACTCATGATCAACATTGATAGATAATGGCGGAACAAAAAATCTAGTCACTGTGCCGCTTTTAAACGCAGTAAAGCAATATCTTAGCGCCCACTTTGATAGGTTATATGACCCGATATATTATTACTGGAAGGTTCTGAGAGTAATACCACCCTATATTTAAGTGGTTCATTGCTTTGGAGCGATCGACAAAACAGGACTATATGTCAGGAAAACCAGTGCGTAGTAACTCTTATTTCCAGTAAATCGCATTTCCAGTAAATTGTCAGTTTGAAGTGTTAAGATAAGAAGGGTCAGGCTATCTACTAAATTCCTTAGAGCTGGTTACGCTTTTTATTGTGGCAGACTTATGGGTTATTGTGAGTCATAATTATATCTGATGAATCATTTTATTCTCCTGAATTCAACCATCAAAACGTCATGCTTAAGTTGCGAAATCAATTCATCTTCATCTTCTTTAGTGAACTAAAGAATATGCGGTAGCTGATTGGCTAAGCGTTATTGATAGCCAATGAAATTACGATATAGCACTTCTCTATAGAAAAGTTTTAAAATTTGCGTTTTATAAAATGTGAAAATGTGGCGACACAAATTCGATGGAATTCTCACAATATGAGATATTGTGTTTCATCGTGAAACGTCCAAAAATATATTTAGAATTTGTGTCCCCACGATTCATGTTTTTCAATTTTTTTACGTTTTTTCATTTCTCTCACATTGAAATGTCCCCACAAAATTATCTCACTCTCATGTAAAAATATATTGCGCGAGCCATACGAACACGTGATGTGATAAACACTCAGGTGCACAGGCTAGGCGGCGATGTAATCTCCCATCCACATACTGCTGCTAATGCATGAACTGCCAACCAAAGAGTATGTCCCCACACTGTTTCTCACATTTGTGGGGACTCTCACTAGGTCCCCGCTCTGTGTGGGGACCGTCCCCACAGTGTTCTCTCACTTTTTTTAGTTAAGGGTAATAATCGCTATCCATCTTAGAAGTATTTTTTATTTTGCCAAAGTGATGTCCCCACAGTTACGGTAAAACCGTCGAGAGAGAGAGGGAGAGAGAGAGAGAGCGCGTTCGCGATGTTGTATGAAATGATGAATTACGAAAAGAACCGAATCTAATTCACTCAGGACGTTTGCCAAACATTTTGACGACACGAATCAATTATTTCATGTAACTATTATGTCTGTCATATGAAAACCATTAATATACTAAGTATGTTTAATACCGAGAGTCTACTTGTGCTGAATTTTTTTATGGCGAACAAAAATAGGTGCTTTATGGAGAACGGATATAGGTCTCCTAAAATCGTGTTTGCGTAACATCCACGCGAACGCGTTCAGCCATTCGCCACAAATTTACACCCCTGATCTTGGATGACCTAGTTTTCATGAAAACAACTTTCTCTCCAGAATCGCTGAATTGATTGGGTCAAAATTTAGGAGATATGATTAGGGACTAAGGGCCATTAAGGCTTGTTCAAAAGTAGTTGATACTTCAAGAAACATGGCCGCTGTTTTCTTGTTACAATTCTGTTCAACTCCTTATTGTTGATGGCCTTTCTAGTTGAAATGCCTAAGTTGCAGGTGAGAGATACCAGGCCCCTTGGGCATCTTGTTTTGTTTGACCTAAACCAGAACTAAAAAATCTTGTGACCTGAAAAGAAGTTTTCGCAGTCGCAAGGTATATGTGATTTTGCCTGGTTCCCTGTCATTTTTAGCTCGCCTGGCCAAGTAAGCTTATACCATGCCGACCCTCCATCCGGTGTCCGTCAAATTTTGCTCTAAAGCGCTACTCCTCATTAACTGCTTTGCAGATTTCAAATTAATTTCGCATGAATGATACTATGGGGGTACTACCCTTTTGAACTTGTGTTCAGAATTTTTATTAGTCAATTTTTGAAATTTCCGAAAAATGGCGGAAAATTGTTTAAGTCACTACTCCTCATTAACTGCTTGAGCGATTTCAACCAGACTTAGCTGGGAGTGGGTATAGGTAGGCTCCAGAACATCTATTCAGAATTTTACTGGATCAATTGCTTTGGTTGAAATTATACTTTTTATGAACAATTTACCGAGAATTGTCAAGATGCATCTTCTGCATATTTTATCCAAATTTGCCGGGAAAGATTCTATGGTAGTGGGTTCTAGAAATTCTTTTCAGGGTATTGATAAGCTTTCTATACTTATTTTATATTTGAAGTCAAGCTTCATAGTTCATTACAAAGTCAAGCTTCATGGTTGCATTGCAACCACATTTCTGGTTCCTTTTTCCCCTATCTCCGATCTTGTGTTTTGGGTGGTAGTTTCTGTAAAACAAAACATTAAATTGGTCTGGCCTTAGCTAAGGAATTGACTAAGAAGTTGTCATGAATTCCAACGTTATTAGCTCTGTCTGAGAACATTCTTATGGGCTAGTAATTCATGAATCCATTCCTCACTCAATCATATAATGTCATAATCAACTACGCGATGTGTATGCTGATGTAATAATCATGACGGCTGATTATGATGTCATGAATGATTCGATTAAGCTCGTCTTTAACGCTTAATAGTCTGACAAGTTGTACGAATTATATGTTTTTGCTATTTAAGAAACATGCTAAGGCAGCAACAGCTCCCAGTCAAATTAGTTCCAAAATATTCAACAGCTTACCTGTATAGTTTTCTGGAAATTGATGGTCAGGATGTTCAGGGATCGATCGATCCCAACGCGAGTGAGGTGTGGGTGGAGCTTAGATAGAGATGGGCGGGGCATAGCTAAAACTGGAAAGGTCCATTATGTACTTAAGAGTAAGAATGTGTCATGAATTCGTCTGTAAGTGAATATGGAACGTGGCCAACGTTTCGAAAACAGTTTGACTAGATGTTGTCCATGTGTAATGCAGCAACAACAACCACATATATGTATGGACATTAGACGCGACCGAGATGGCTTTGTCAGAAATATAAAAAATTTGATGGACAAACGTATAATAATCTGAAATTGTAGAGTGATATTTGGTGGACTGTATGTTTATACACATGTCAGTGGCATGTGTCCAATTGAATTGCCAGGGACTTTGAAATATCATAAACCATATTATTGTCTACGATTATGACAGAATCCTTTTATCCCATTGATCTCTCAGCATTTTTGATCGGCAACCACGTTATTCTCATAAGCTGTTGAATATTTTGAACCTAATTTGACTTGAAGCTGTTTTGCCTGTTTCTGCCCATGACAGCAACAACCCCTAATCAGATTAGTTTCAAAATACTGAACAGGAATTTTCTTATATTGTAGAGAATTTTTTGTATCTAGTCTGAAGATTAGATTGGTTTCCCTGGTAATCATAATTATCCTCAAGGGCAGAGTGCCATCTCTAGGCTGATTGAGAGCTTGTCTGGGTCAGACTGGACTGGATAGCATTATTATATAACCGTACTTGAGAGCATATTTGTGAGATTTTGAGTGTGGTATTAACCATTTTGTCCATTTAATGAGCATAATTTGCCAAAAGAATAAAAAGCTTGCTTGGCAAATGTGCATTTGCAGGCCAAAAGAAGAGTATTTTTGAAAATTTATCACAGGATTGACTTAACGAACTTGTCATTCCAGTGGTAAATTCTTAACAATAATCTTGATCTCTAAATGGACATTTTATATGAGAAAATAGATATTTTCTTAACATAACACTCTTATTGCAGCCAAAAATGGCTTCTGCAGCGCTCTTGAGCAATGTCCAATTGCAGACCATGAGAAGACTAATTTTGAAAATTTACCACAATTGATCACCGAGCCAGTCATTCCAGTGGTAAATTTTCAAAAATAGTCTTCTCTTGGTCTGCAAATGGACATTTTCTTTGAGAAAATGTAAATTTCTTTAACAAATTTAAGTTAGGGTTAAACAAATTTGAGGCTTATAAAGGTTAAAAAGTTAGTGTATGTTGACAGACACAACGCCGCGACCCTCACTTCTCTCTGTCTCTCTGCTCTCATTCATCCTTGTTGTTGACAAGAATTATTGCTCTCATCTCTCATATAAGGATAATTTCATCGTTTTGCCAGAGTGGTTCTAATTGTTCATCTAAGATGCTGTATCAAAGTCTTTAAGTCATTTAGCTATACTGCCAGCCCATGCATGAATGAGACTCGCTCCTAAGTGCACTGATCATATTTATGTACCATGCCTGGGCTTCAATAGCAGAACATTATTCTATCAGGTCTAATAATATTTGTGTTAACTGACACAAGTCTTTCGAAACCTGGCAGCCTCTGGAATGGCCTTGCGGAATGTCCATTTGCAGGGCAATTGTGACTGGTTCGTTAACTGAATGAATCACTCGTGTTAAATTTTCAAAAGGCCGTCTTCTCTTGGTCTGTTTTTAATGAGAAAATTTAAGTAATTTTGACAAAACTTGGCATGTAAATGGTTGAATTTGGTACACTGACGCCTCATTATAGGATTGGTTGAGATTGCAGATCTTGTAAGATATTCTATCCAGCTTCACTGTACAGTGTATCTGTATAAGCATTGGTAGATTTGAATGATTTTTTCTACTAACTCAGACATGATAGTGCATCGTTGATTTTACTATCCCGCAGCAAATTTCACTAACCCAATGTTTTTAAGCTCAAAGCTGATCACTTCTTTAATCCATTCACTGATGGATCCCTATAAAACTCATTTCCAAGGCAACCATACAGCGAAGCTGTTGAATATTTTGAAATTAATTTGTCCAGAAAGACGTTTCTGCTAAAGGCAGCAACGTTGTTGCAGCAATGGCTTTCCGGACAAATTAATTTCAAAATATTCAATAAAGCATTGAAGGCAGTAGAAAATGTGTTCTTTTGTCATTTTTATTGGGGACTGAACATAACGACATTATAACACTGTTTTTTCGTATTTCCTCTTGAGAGCATTACTATCCTCGGGTTAACAGGTTAGTGTTAAAATTGAGCCCTGAAGGGTGGAGAGAAAGCTGTTTTCTGGAGCATTGAAAGCCCTGCATTGATTTGTTCAAAATATTGTTCCTGGATGGCTAATTGTGACAAGACCTCGGGTGGGCTTGTACAAATATTTCACCCAAATCTGTGCATGTTTGCCAGGTCATGTTATGTCCCCAGAAAGATGAAGCAACATGAAGCTACCGAATCAGACATTCGATTTCATATTTGTTTTCAATATTGACTGTCCACGTGACACTGAAGTCCGAGACCAGGAATAAATTTACAGTTTATTATATATATATATATATATATATATATATATATATATATATATATATATATATATATATATATATTATATAGTTGGGTTCTCGGTCTAACTTAAAGAACACCAACATTTTAAAACAAAACAACAGAAACCAACTAAGTGTATGCTTTACTAAACTCATTATTTGGTAGTGCGGTTTACTTTATATACAACTATATACAACAATGTTTAAACCTTAGTGGTTCAAAGTGTCATGGTCGGTCAGTGTTCAATGAATTGTGGCAACCCTCCATCATATTGTCCTGGGCCTTTTATAGGGTTGGACAATATGCATGTTTCAAACACTGGCGGGTTTCTGGGATTCTCTCTCGTGTCGTCGCTCTGCGTTTCAGTGGACACGGCTGAGGAGATATTCAGGTATTTAAAGTACACATAACCTTCCCTATAGCCTTGGCCAGTCAGTGACCTAAATCTAATGCTCCGGTATGCTGCTGCTGCTGCTGCTGCTGATACTCTCCATTCAGTTAGTACATACACACTCACACCCAGTCATAGCAGCATCCAAGGGGTATCAATGGCTTGACAACCCCTTATGAAATACCTGTAAGCAGTTTAAATAATTCTCATTTATCAGTCAGAAAAATACCCTAACAATATGTAGAAAATTTTAAGAATTTTATGTTGCAACACAATCTGATTTTTGTGGATGAATTGGAGGGTGTGAGGGGTGTTGGGGTGGAGTGCGGTGATCCATCTGGAATGCAGACACATCTGACCCTACAACCCAAGATGAAAATTGTTTGATAATTGATGTTATCGGATAGTTTTGAACATATATGAAGATACATAACATACAGTACAACTCTAAAATAACTTGCGATGTTTCCAAAACAAAAGAAAATGTACTGTTGAATCTTTTGAACTTATTGTGATAGGAAACCAATGAAATTAAGTCCAAAATATTCAACAGACTATTTCTTACATTGTTTTGAAAATTATACAAACTAACATGCTACTGTTTTTATTTCGGAAACATGTTAATGTACTTGTGAATTGTGCAGTATGTGTGCTTATATGAATACATCTGTACTGAAATCGTATCCACAATTGGAGAAGTTTTTATATATATATATTACTGAGCCAAAAAAGTTTAGCAACAGTGAAGTTTGGTTTGTTGTATTAAAACTATGCGTCCATTTATAACCAAATTTGCAGGCATGTTTCGTCAATGTAGTGTCTCACTGATCATGAAGAAATGCAAATCATTTCTTGCATTTCTCGGCCGCACGCTTACTTCATGTGAAAATGCATTTTTCATGCACTGGCCCACATTGGCGGGCGAAGGCAAAAATTCACCATGTTGCAAAAGCAGATAACGAATGTTAACAGAAAATGCTTAAAAGTTTACCCTACCGAACATGGACCGCCGCCCAGGGCTACCCGAAAATCAGCGCCATGAAGCAATGGGAAGACTCGCTGCTGGGCAGAGCGTTCGCACTGTAGCTCGACAATTTAATGTTCACACCTCAACCATTTCCCGTCTCTGCCAACGTGAGCAGGAAACTGGACATGTTAATGACCGACCACGATCTGGCAGACCGAGAGCAACAACACCATGAGAAGACCGCTACTTAGTGACGTCACAGGTTTGAGACTGCGCCGCGGCTGTCCCGTAATTTGCACACCGTTCCCGACACTACAGTGCATGCACAAACTGTGCGAAACAGACTCCATGATGCTGGACTGCATGCCCGTCGTCCACTTGTTGCTGTTCCGCTTTATAGAGCGTCACATCGAGAATCGGTTTGCATGGACAAGAACTCATCAGCGATGGCGTGCTCAACAATGGAGCCACATTTTGTTCAGTGATGAGTCGAGGTTTTGTGTGGATGTGGCGGATGGTAGGCAACGGGTTGGGTGACGTTTAGCAGAACGATATGATGCAGCCAACATCATTCAGATTCAATGGCGGCAGTGTCATGGTGTGGGCTGGAATCCATGAAAATGGCAAAACAGATCTTATTGTGATTCGCGGAAATTTAACGGCTCAATGTTTCTGCGAAGAAGTTGTCGCCCCTGTTGTCATCCCTTTTATGCAGCATCATGCAGACTGTTCCGGCAAGACAACACCCATCCTCATTCAGCTTGGTCACCAGTGATTTCCTTGAGGCTAACAACGATCCGGTGTTGGACTGGCCAGCACGATCACCGGACCTGTCTCCTATCGAACATGTGTGGGACATTCTTGGCCGTATGGTGCGTGAGAACCATCCACATCTTCACAATGTGCGGGAGCTTGAATCTGCACTGCTCCAGGAATGGGATGCGATTCCTCTTCGTGACATCAGGTGCTTAATTCGAAGCATGAGAAAGCGATGTACGGCAGTGGTTAATGCGCACGGAGGTCTCAACCGGTATTGACAGCTCAGTGTCATTATTTAAATTGGGCCCTTCCGTTAAATGATGCTGAGTTAAAGGCGCGATGCTAGCATTACAGTAACAAGAGACTGTTGTTCAAATTGGAAAATGTCCTATCAATTAAATAATATATTTGTATCAATTTATTGTTTTTGTTAAATAACATTTATACAGTAATATTCTCAGTGTTGCTAAACTTTTTTGGTTCAGTATATATCATGAAGCTAATGTGTGTAGTAGATACAGCAACACCTTCCGGGGTCATTAACCTTTAAATCTTCAATTTTTGTCAGCGAAATTGTCCATTTGCGAACCAAAAAGACGATTTTTAGCTCACCTTGCCTGAAAGGCCAAGTGAGCTTATGTCGTGGCGACTGTCCGTCATCTTTTCCTTTAAAATGAGTTCTCAAGAACCGCTGGGACGATTTCAATTATATTTGGCAGGAAGCATCCTTAGGGCATAGAAATCCAAGTTTGTTCAAATGAAGCCGATTGGCCAATTTGGCCGGCGGCCATCTTGGATTTTGGCCAATTTTTAGAAATGTCTTTAAAAATCTTCTCCGAAACCGCTTGAGGGATTGAAGGAAACCTCATGAAATATGATCCATGGCAAGAGCTCAACCAAGTTTGTTCAGGGGAACTTGATTGGTCGGATGGTTCGGCGGCCATCTTGGTTGACCTAGTTTTGGTGAAAATTATTTTTTCTCCAGAACCACTGAAGGGATCAGGCCAAAATTTGGCATTTATGATTAGGGATTAAGGGCCAGTACAGTTTGTTCAAGAGAAGTTGATCCGTCAAAAAACATGGCCGCCATGGGCCAATCAAAATATAGCATGTTTGGTGGCCATATTGGATTTTGTTTGTTTGATGGACTTTGAGGCTGAAATTGTTTTTATATAGGTTTTTGGGTATTCTGATTTGAAATTTGCAATTTTCGAAACTCGGATAAATGGTTTGGCGGCCATTTTGGATCATTTTCCCGCCAAAAGCTTCCGTACTAAAGGAATGGGAAATTTTTAATGTCTTCTTTTCGATAATACTGGGATGATTTCAATTATATTTGGCCGGAAGTATCCTTAAGGCATAGAGATTCAAGTTTCTTCAATGGAACCCAGTAGGCAAATTTGATCGACGGCCATCTTGGATTTCGGCCGATTTTTAGAAATGTCTAAAAATCTTCTCCAAAACCGTTTGAGGGATCAATTCAGAACTCACGAAATATGATTTAGGGAAAGAGCTGAACCAAGTTTGTTCAAGGGAACATGATTGACCAAATGGTTCAATGGCCATCTTGGATAACCTAGTTTTCGCAAAAACGACTTCTTCCCCAGAACCGCTGAAGTGATCAGGCCAAAATTTGTGATATATGAAGTTAATCCATCAAAAAATATGGCCACGGTAGGCCAAGCAAAATATAGCGTGTTTGGTGGCCATTTTGGATTTTTTTATTTGATGGGTTCTGAGGCCAAGATTGTTTTTATATAGGTTTTTGGGCATTCTGATCTCAAATTTGCAATTTTCGAAGCTGTCGGATAAATGGTTTGGGAGCCATCTTGGATCATTTTCCCGCCAAAAGCTCCCATACTAAAGCAATGGGAAATTTAAAATGTCTTCTCGAGAACTGCTGGGCCGATTTCAATTATATTTGGCAGGAAGCATCCTTAGGGCATAGAGATTCCATTTTTGTTCAAGCGAAGCCGATCGACCAATTTGGCCGGTGGCCATCTTTGATTTCGACCGATTTTTAGAAACGTCATTAAAAATCTTGAAAACCGTTTGAGGGATCAATTCAGACCTCATGAAATATGATCTATGGTAAGAGCTGACCCAAGTTTGTTCAAGGGAACTTGATTGACTAAATGGTTCAGCGGCCATCTTGGATGACGTCGTTCCCCAGAACCGCTGAGGCGATCAAGCCGAAATTTGTGATGTATGATTAGGGACCAAGGGCTATTAAAGTTTGTTCAAGAGAAGTTGATCCGTCAAAAAACCTGGACATCATGGGCCAATCAAAAACTGTCGGATAAACGGTTTGGTGGCCATCTTGTTGATAAAGAGCATTCTAGTTGAAATGCCTATGGTCCAGGTGAGCGATACAGGCCCCTTGGGCCTCTGTTTCAAATTTACCACTGGAATGACTGGCTCGATTATCTAGCCAGTCATTCCAGTAGTAAAATTTCACAAAAATAGTCTTGTTTTGTGGTGCAAATGGACATTTTCTAAGACCACTGCAGAAGATGTTTTTGGCTGACTTTTGTGTTAGCCCTCTAATGATCACGATTTGCCAAGAAAATTAATATTTTCTTTAATGAATGTCTATTTGCAGGCCAAAGGAATATTATTATTGAAAACTTACCACTGGAATGACGGGCTCGATCGTCGAGTGTCATTCCAGTGGTAAGTTTTCAAAAATTGTCTTGGCTTGCCAATGGGCTTTTTCTAAAACGACTTCAGTGGCTACTTTTGGCCGGCATGACTAGTAAAGGGTTAACGGGTAAAATCTTCTCATAGTAAATGTGCATTTGCAGAGCAAGAGATTGTTTTTGAAAATTTATCACTGAAATGACTGGCTCGTTTATGGAGCCAGTCATTCCAGGTGTAAGTTTTAATGTGTAACCATCGCTTCGTCTTCAGCTTGAGAGTAAAATGGTTAATGGTCAAGATTGATCAGGAAAATTCTTAATTAGTGAATGTCCATTTTCGGTCCGAGAGAAGATAATTTTTGAAATTTTACCACTACAATGACTGGCTGAGCTCTGTTATAAATCCAGTCATTCCAGTTGTAATGTTCTCAAAAAAAGTCTTCCTGGCCTGTAAATAGACATTCAACTGAATATTTATTTTATGATATTAAATTTGTCATATGTGGTTGAAAGGGTTAAACGATGATAGTTAGAATGCCTACTGTTAACCCATTTCATCAATGAATTCCCACTATCTCAAGTTCAAGACAATAATACAGGAAAAATGTTGAATATTTTGAAATTAATATGATTGGAAGCCATTGATGCCTTAGTCATCAACGGCTTCCAGTCATATTAATCTCAAAATATTCAACAGTATATGCTATGAATTGGAAAGAAATTACATTTTCAGGGATTTGCAAAGGGATTCTCAAGCCGGTCCGCGATTCTGGAACTCTCTTCCACCTGAAATTAGAAACTGCTCTAAAATTGACTCATTTAAATTTTAAATCACTACTAAAAACATATCTTTTCCAAAGAGCATTCTAAATTTTGTAAAGTGCTTTTGAGCAATTCAGTTTGGAATTGGCGCTATATAAATCAGACATACATACATACATACATACATATATTTGTCGGTGATAGGAGTTAAAACACACAAATGATATGTGTAATATTTATTCTGTATCCAGTCTATCATGTGACTTGTGGATATATTTTCAAACATCTGTTTTCTGAAAGCTGATATGTTTGATGTAGATGATGTAGAGGCCTGTGCTATTTTAAACTAATGTCTAGATAAAAACTCAATGATTTTATGCCTTAGCCATTTAACACTTGAATTTGTTCAAGAAAATTTAAATTTTCTCAGAAAATGTCCATTTGCAGACCATGAGAAGACTATTTTTGAGACTTTACCACTGGAATGACTGGTTCGGTTATCGAAACAGTCATTCCAATGGTTATTCTTCAAAATTGTTCACGAGAATTTCAGGTTTCTCGTAGAGTGTGTCCATTTTCAGACCAAGAGAAAGAAGACTTAATTTATCACGCGAATAAAGAGTCAGTCATTTCAGTGATAAATTTTCAAAAATAGCCTTGGTACGACAAGGACTAACTTGTCCAACACCCACACATTTGATATACTTTGCAATCGGGGAACCGTGAGTTCAAAGGTATCTATTTTGAAAACCATGTTGCTGAAAGCTGTTGCGTTTTAACTCTTGACACCAGCAATGGCAATACATCTTCGGGATCCCATTCAAAATCCACCTAAGTTTAAATACGGTCCCTCCAGTAAAACTAGCGTTATTGAAACATACATGTCTATTTTGAAAACAATTTTGCTGTTGCGTTTTCGATTTTGATGCTAAAATTGTCATGCGTATTTGGAACCCCACCAGCAAGGTTACACCCAAGTTTGGGGAAGCTCGGTTATCGAGCCAGTCATTCCAGTGGTAAATTTTCAAAAATAATCTTTTCGTCTGCAAATGGACATTTCTCAAGACCACTGCAGGAGCCGTTTTTGGCTGATATGAGTGTTAAAGAGTTAATATTGCCATGGATGATTACATGTATACATGTGGGAAGAGTTTGTCATTGAATCAGATTTCATATAATCACTTTCATTACCCTTTAATAACCCTGATGTCAATATTCGATCTTTTACTGTGTCATTCATGTCATTAGCAAAGAAACTGGTGTCGATTTCTCAACAATTTTGGTGGATGAGACAGCAGTCTTCCAAATTTGTTAAAAAATTACCATTTCATCTTTTAATTTAATGTGAAAATTTTAAACTTTGACACCAGAGTGGTATTTTAAATGATAATCATTAGTCAAGATCTAAATTTTCGTGTATTGAATGTCCATTTGCATGCATGGTGAAGACTAAATTCTTACACATTTTTCGATTGCTCTGCTATTGAGCCCGTCATTCCAGTTGGTAAATGGATATTCCTCAATACCATTCATTGCAGAGGCTGATTTTGACCACCTTGACCATTAGTGGGTTAAATTCGCTACATGTTTTCAGCCTTAGCACACTGATGTCAAAAAGTTAATTGTTACAGTGATAATATAGGTGTATTGGTGTTGATTTTGTAAAAATGTTGCTGAAAGCTGTTGCTGTCTTAGACAGCAACAGTTTTCAGCAACATTTTCTACAAAATAAACACAAGCTATCATATGAAACAATTGAAATTTAGACAACTGATCATATTCAGATCTTCCATGTCAATACTGCGTCTTGTGGTCAATACAAACCATATGCATGTATTAGAGTTCAATATCTTGGAATCATTTTGTCTGAAAGTCGATGGCAGATTGGCAGTGATGGCTTTCAGTCAAGATTTTTCAAAATAAAAGTATTACTTAGACACAGTAATGGATATTGTCTATGAAAAAGGTGATAATGATGAGTGAATGAGGAAAACAGCCTGAAGCAAAAAGGCTGTCCTGACATGTTACATATGATATCCTTAACGAGGTCTAGTTTTCACCCACACGTTGTCACTTCAAAGCCGTGTCTCCAATACTTAATGGATTTATCGGCATCATTCATCATGCCGTTGTTGAATGCCCTGCCTCTTCATCAGAAAATCGCTGTAATTACATAGGTGTTTTTTAAATAGGTTTATTGTTGATGTTAGGGTTGCACGATTATTCACTTCATAATCGCGATCATTTAAGAAAAATAATCGCGATCATGCGATTAATCATGAACTATATTAACTACGTCAATTCTGCTTAGAGGACGTTATTATGCTACTGCAAATTGTAAGATTATGGGTTAGGCACATGGGTATACATACATGGACAGAATACGCCAGTTGCTGATTGCAAACAAAGGAATGTATCAAGATTTTTCTAGACGGAAAACGGAAGGTACCGTATTTCGTTTAATTGTAGCCTATGCTCTAATAGAAGTCCACCCCCTAACTTCGACATAAGAGCTCCAATGATTTCTTAGCAGTTTCAAAACGGCAAAACTCTGCATTAGAAGCCTACCCCCTAACTCAGCAGATAATTTGTAAGAATAGCGTGTATAATAATAACAATCATGTCACAGGGTGTGTCTACTTCAGTCCGATCTCTGCCCTGATACATTTCCGGCCCCTCTAGAAGTCAATACAGGCCTCGGATTTGTAAATCTCGACCACCTATTAGATTAATACTAATAGTAGGCCACGTATGTTCAAGATATAATAAAGTGTATTCCACACTTTTGTAGTTAAAATGTGCTTAAAACAGTCTTGGCGTGATTAAATAGCTTCCTTATAAATATATTTTAAGACCAAATTTATGTACCAAACAAGTACGGGAGAAAATGCGCATCAATTTTGTAACGCCGATCAAAAATGATCCAAATTGAATTACTACGAACGACAATATAGCTGGCTTCTTAAGTTGGCGAGCCAGCGGCTCTTTTGCGATGGGAGGCGGCGTGTTCTCGCGAGATATTATACGCTAATGGGAGTTTATCAAACAGGTACCCGTTATTCAGATCAGTATAATACTCAGTTCCTATCGCGCAATGATAATATATAGAAATTCCCGAGTTCCGAGTCCTCGATTCCAGAATATTTATAATCCGAGTACTCGCTCTAAAATAAACTCTTCAATTGGAGGCGAATCACGTGATTTGTATTTTTTGCGCGACACCATTTTATATCAAATTGTGGATTAATTTTGATGTAATAAACGACCTTTATTAAAGGATAAGCAGTATTTAGGCGCTCAAATCAAATAATTTCACTTCCCCGGTGATGTTTTGAGGTATACATAGGCATAGGCGGTGAGAATTTTTATGCGAGAAAATGCATTGAATTTCCGTGGTATCAGTTCTAGAACTTTTGTGGGAAAACCGTTAGCGCATAACTATTCAGAGAATGGGGAACGCGGGATAAGCGTGTGTGATTACAACAACAATGACAAATAGCGACCAAGTGAACAATCTTTATACATCTAAAACTAATCCTGAGTCAATACAAACAAATCAGTTATTTATTTATTTAGTTTATTTAATCATTCACACGTTCGGCTGATAGCCGGATGTTTGTTTCCATGATTGGTAACGCGAGCAGAGTTTCACAAGCGTAAAAGTGTCTTGACAAAAATTTCAACATGGAGATTATACGATTATTTTATTTTATAATCGTCCACGATCACTTTGAATTATATAATCGCGATTAATCGAATAATCGAAAAATCGTGCAACCCTAGTTGATGTAAGCAAATTTTATCATAAGCGACACAATCTCATAAGCCAATAAGCTCTTTTAACTCTCAGATTTGTTCTAGGAAATTTTAATTTTCTCATAGAAAATGTAAATTTGTAGACAAAGCGAAGGCAATTTGTTTTTGATAATTTACCACTGGAATGACTGGCTCGTTTATTGAGCCAGTCATTCCAATAGAAATTGTAAAAAATTGTGTTCTCTTGGGCTGCAAGTGGACCTCATCTCAAGACTACTGCAGAAGCATTTCTATGGGTGGCTTGAGTGTCGAAGGGTTAATAATCAAGTCAGCCCAAACCCGTCTTTGCAATGGTCTTCATGAATGTCCATTTGCAGGGTAAGTGAAGATTATTTGAGAATTTACCACTAAAAAGACTGACTCTATAATCGAGGCAGTCATTCTATTTGTAAATTAAAAAAATAGTCTTAGCATGTAAAATAATATTTACTTAAACAAAAATTTATATTTACTTGACCAATCTTGACCATTAAAAGGTTATTGTATATTCAGGAGAAGCTAGAATGGGCAGTTGATGCCATCGCAAATCACCCATTAATCGCCTACATCGATTTTTTTAATACTTTGCCCCGCGGATGTAGCCCGATATAAATCTCGCAATCTACAATCATATGCATTATGGGTAACTTAAATAACAAATTTGGTTGAATTACGTCAAATAGTGTCAGAAAATACGGCGGCAGGTGGATGGATGCGTTTACAATATCCCCAACGTGTTTTCAAAAACATGTGGATAACCTAATTGTTAGGTTGGTTGCTACTAATAAATGTCCTCAGTCTCTCTGAAACACATAAAACAGGAAACATGTAGAAGCGGAAACAAACATTGCTGTCTTCTTCTGCTGATATCTTTCTGATACGGTGATCTCAATTACAGTCCACACTCATCTACATAAGAATGGTTAAAAAAACGTTCCAAAAGTTCCGTTTCTGTTATCACCATATACACTATTCATTGGTTAGGCTGACGAACTACGGAACTGTTCTCATTGTCACAAAACACGATTGATGTGATTCAAAATGTAATTGGTCTGAAGGGATGATTGTTACTAAAACATGATTGGTGTGAAATGGTTTGAAACTATTCCTATTGTCACAAAACATGATTTGTCTGATTGAAGATTTGATTCAGGGCATAATTTATCTGGTATCGCATCTCAATTTGCTACACATATTTAGGCATTTGCAATACATTCTGCAACGTGCAAAGCTATATCTGCTAGAAAAATTTGTGTGATTACAATTTAGTATTGATATTCTTAAGTTCTATTATTAACCCTTTCAACGACAAATTCCTGAAAAATTAAATTCTTTACTATGTGCATGCATAGCATATTCTGTTGAATATTTTGAAATCAATATGACTGGAAGCCATTGCTGCCTCAGGCAGCAATGGCGTCCAGTCATATTAATTTCAAATTATTCAACAGCTTTCCTGTTTGTTTGCTTTGAGATTGAGATACAGGGAATTTATCCGTGAAAGAGTTAATTGCTATACATTTTTGCGGGCAAATATATAAATTTATAATTTGCATAGCAAAACATGCTAGGCAAATATCAAATTCTAAATTATGCCCTGTGGTTGGTGTGAAACTATATACATCTAATTGTTCTGTATTCTTGTTTAGTCTTCAATTTTCTAGCACTTCCAGAAGTCTTCTCAGAAGTCTTCTTGCAGATGCACCACACTTGAGTAACGCATCCGCAATGCTGGCAGTCAAAGAAACCTAGCAGGCAACCTGAAATTGTTCAGTTATGTTGAAACCTGTCGTATAGGCATCTCAAATTTGCATTGTACAAATGAAATTGATGCATTTTTAAATACCCAGGGCTGCATTAACTGAACTGTTTAAATAACTCAATGGACCTTTCCAGTTTATCCATCCATCATATGATGTCATAATCAACTATGTGACATGTAAGATGACGTCATAATCAATTACACCATGAATGACTCGATTAAGTCTGTCTTAAACGCTTAATAGTCTGACACATTGTACGAATTCACATATGTCTACTATTTATTAAATATTCTGTCGAATATTTTGAAATTTGACTGGATGCTATTGCTGCCATGGCAGCAGCGGGCGCTGTTTCTGCCTTAGGCAGCAACAGCACCCAGTCAAATTAGTTACAAAATATTCGACAGCTTACCTGTATAGTTTTCTGGAAATTTATAGTCATGGCATTCATGGATCGATCGATCCCAACAGGCAAAGCATGGGTGGCGCTTAACTAGGGAAGGGCGGGGCATAGCTAAAACTGGAAAGGTCCATTGCTTTTTTGGGCTTGCATCAAATGATGTAGAGCGAAACCGATCGACACACTAGAAATGATGTGCCCTAAACTGTGTTTTTGTGCTTTCAGTACATTGGATTGCCTCCCTTGTTCACGTTCAGCTGGCAGAGGAATCAGTGGCAGTTCACGTGTACTTACTTCCAAGCGAACTTCTTTAGATTTCACAATCCTTGTTTATTATCCCCAGATTTTCGAAAAAGTGGGGTTGGGGCCGGCGGGTGGATGGGTGGGGTGTGATTATGGTTTCGTGTCAGTGTGTCCGTCACACACAAATTAGCAAGTTTCAAAACTGTCGGATAAATGGTTTTGTGGCCATCTTGGATGATTTTCCCGCCAAAAGCTCCCATACTAAAGCAATGGGAAATTTAAAATGTCTTCTCGATACCTACTAGGCTGATTTCAATTATATTTGGCAGGAAGCATCCTTAAGGTGTAGAGATTCAAGTTTGTTCAAACGATCGACCAATTTGCCCGGTGGCCATCTTGCATTTTGGCTGATTTTTAGAAACCGCTTGGTGGATTGAAACAAACCTCATGAAATATGATCTAGGGCAAGAGCTGAGCAAAGTTTGTTAAATGAATGGCCTGGTTTTCATGAAAGCAACTTCGTCTCCAGAGCCACTGAACGGATTGGGCCGAAATTTTGGAGATATGATATTGAAGACTAGGGCCATTAAAGCCTGTTCAAGAGAAGTTGATGCATAAAGAAACATGGCCTCTGTTTTCTTCCGACAAGTCTGCGTAACTCATTAGCGGTCTACTTATTGCTAATGACCACTATAGTTGAGATGCCTATGGTCCAGGTGAGCGATACAGGCCCCTTGGGCCTCTTCTTTTGTAGTATCATTTAATTTATATCATCTAGTTTCATAGTTTAATTTTGCCAATGTCTGGAATTCTGGCAAGACGTAACTTTTATTATGAATAACAAACCTGCAATGAGAGGTTATAATAAGACAGCTGGTCAAAGATTATAGATTTCTATAGGATAGTTTTGATCAGATGTCGTATAAATCTTGAAAAAGTTGACAAACCAGCTAATTACTGAATAATTCACTATTGATTCCAGTGTCAAAATTCAGCTTTGAGTTATATTATCCTAAGACTAGGTCACACTGACCTGAAACATGTTACTAAATGACCCAGATGCATGTACTGGTCTGGCGCTTTGTTAGCTTACTAAAATACTTACCACTCAATTCACTGATATTAATTAATTTTCTTAAGCTATCTAAGTCAGGTGACTTATAGCAAACAATGAATTGAGTGGCTTAGTATTTTTGTTGTGTTACAAAACTGTTATTTTTCACTTTAAATACAGAAGCATGTTAGTACAACTGTGAAAACGATGTAAGTAATGTTTTGTTGGATATTTTGAGCTAGTGTTGTTCCAATTAATCAATTTGATAGATGATTGATTGGTTTGCATGTTCAACCAACAGATCGATCATGATTTCAGAAATTGGTTTTGACTGCTTGTAAATTTATGATATTAAAACTGCAGATGATTCTTTTTCTTTGGCAATACCATTTTAATTTCATTTTTACAGATCTAAATAACATAGTATTACTCCATATGAGTCCCAAAGTCTAAGACATTAACCTTCACAACACTGAAATAGTACGTTAATCTCAAAACCACCATACCAATATCCTGTTCAATATTTTGACTGGAATCAAATTAGTTTCAAAATATTCAACAGATTATTTCTTCAGTTATTACGGTTAGTTATCCATGAACATGCAATAATTATTGCATTCAAAATTTCAGAAAAATTAGAAAATGTGATCGATTATTAATTGATCGTCGGTTAGTATGTAAAACCAATCATCATAAAATAGTACCAATTCCCAAGACTATTTTGAATATAGATGGATTGGAAGACATTGCTGCCTTGCAATAAGGCGGTAATGCTTTCCAATCCAGTGGAGAAATCTAGTTTGAGCTATTCCCCACCCCCATCTCTTAGCTAAACTCCAGCATGTTTATTAGTCCCCTACCAGTAAAACCGGAGGGGATTATAGGTTTGCACTCCGTCTCTCCGTCCGTATGTCTGTCCGTCTGTCGCAGTTGGTTTTCCACACAGTTTTTCGCAGTCTTTCAAGAAATTATACTGAGAATTGGTTCATTGCTTTGTTATGAGAAGTTACAGACCAGGTTCGAGTTTCAGGCGTATGCGTCAATTTTTCATGGAGTTATGCCCCCTTTCGAGTTAAGAAATAAGAAAAGTATCAGCTTTCCGCACTTTTTTTCGCATTCCGAGATATTTAAGGGAAAATCGGTACATCGCTTTAGTATAAGGAGTTACAGAGCACATTCGAGTTTCAGACATTTTCATTAATTTTTCATGTTAATGCCCCCTTTCGACTTAATGAAATACAAAAAATATTAGTGTCCGCTCTTTCTTGCAGTCCTTCAAGATATTCAACTGAGAATTCGTATGTTACTTTGTTATGAGAAATTACAGACCAAGTTCGAGTTTCATGAGTTTGCATCAATTCTGGGTGAAATTACGTCACCTTTTGACATGAAATCCAAAAATATCAGTTTTCCACTTTTCTGCACTCCTTCAAGCGATTCAACTGAGAATTGGTAGGTTGCTTTATTATAGGGCATTATAGAACAGGTTTTAGTTTCAGATATTTTCGTCAATTTTTCCCCCTTTCGACTTATGAATGTATAACTGAAACTTGGTTTATTGCTTTGTTATGAGAAGGTACAGATCGAGTTTGAGTTTCAGCTGCTTCTGTAAATTTTTAATGGAGTTTTTGACTGTCAATCTCTAAAGATTTATATCACCAGGTAGGAGATATATATTGCAAAGCGATACTTGCAGAATACTTGTTAACGCTTTAACTCTCATATCAGGTCTTCTCTTTGTCTGCAAATTGACATTTTCTATGAGAAAATTGAGATTTTCTAGAACAAAATTCAAGGGTTAAATAGTAAAGACAAACAATTTGTATAACGTCGCTTAATCTGTCATCAATTAAGCATTCATGACGAACTTAGCTACGTCATTCATGATGTAATTGATTATGACATCATCATACATGTCACATAGTTGATTATGACATCATATGATTGACTGAGAAACTTGAATCCTCCATTATGTTCCAGAACTTAGATTCAGAATTTTGATTCGTCATTTTTTTTGGGTGAAAATCTTAGATTTTATTTTAAATTTACTGAAATTTATCAAATTGCTTCTTCTCCTTGCCATCTTGACCGGTTTTAACCAAATTATGCTGAAAGGATCCTATGGCCATAGGCTCCAGAACATCCATTCAGAATTTTGATTCATCAATTTTTTGCATGAAAATCTGAGATTTTATGAAAAATGTACCGGAAATTGTCAAATTGCTACTCCTCAGCTGCTTGACATATTTCAACCAATTTTCACTAAGGTGGTAGGCTATAGAAATTCTATTCGGAGTTTTGATTGATCAAATTTTTTGGGTGAACATCTGAGACTTTATGAAAAATTTATCAGAAATTGTCAAAACACTGCCACTCCTTAGTTGCTTGACGTATTTCAATTAAGGTAGACTAGAATTTCTATTCAGAATTTTGATTGGTCAATTTTCTGTGTGGCCATCTTGGATTTTCCGAAAGTTATCCATCATATCTATTTAAATGAAAATGGTTCAGGTGAGCGCCACAGGCCTCTTGTTTCTGAGCTACGTTGTACACACTAGATAAATTGACATCAATTATTTAGAGGTTAAACAAGACGTGAGGCCATACTGTTCCACTAACCGCATTTTTACGGCTACTATAATTATTCCAGATATATTTAATCATACTTAAGTATACAATTTTCAGTCAAACATGTATTTACCATTTTAACACTTATATCAACAGAAAACAGCTTCTGCAGTGTTCTTGAGAAATGTCCATTTGCAGACCAAGAGAAGAGTATTTTTTTAAATTAACCACTGGAATTACTGGCTTGATAACCGAGCCAGTCATTCCAGTGGTAGAATGTCAAAAATAGTCTTCTTGATCTGTAAATGGACTTGAAATTTTCTTTGAACAAATTCGATGGTTAAAGGTTTAAATAGTCAATATTTGATGTTAAAATATTAATACCGTATGACAAATGAAATAATATATGCTATAAGGACAGTAAGGTAGCTGTGCAATCACTCATCATTTTTAAATGCTCGAATGAATATCTTTGTTGTGTTGACCTTGATTATCTCCGGTGTCAGAATTATATAAATTAGTATCATAAATATTGCCAAACATTATGGAACAATTGATCGAAATAATGCCTTGCCTTCTTCAGTACAGGTCAGTGCCCAAGCTACCCATTAGTCCTTTATCCAAAACTAAACAAATTTTAAATTAGGTAATAGAAATTTTGTTTGGCTGAATTGGTGCCTGGAGAAGAATTGTCCTCATCCTTAAACATTTAGTGGTCAAGCCGGCCCCTGCAGTGGTCATGAGGAATGCCCATTCGCAGGCCAATAGAAGACTATTTTCACAAATTTACTACTCGATAACCGAGCCAGTCATTTCAGTGGTAAATTTTCAAGAATCGTCTTCTATGGCCTGCAAATGGACATTTAATAAGTAAATACTTTGATTCTCTTGATCAAATTTGACCATTAACAGGTTAGTAGTATTGACGTTATGCTAATGGCTAAATAAATATAAAATTGTTTAAAAGAGATTTAATTTGGATAAAATATTGGCTAAAGAAAACAATTTACTAGCTGGTGTCCTAACAGCTCATAATTAAGTTAACGTGTTTCCTAAACAAAAACAAACATGTTAGCTAGTACAATATTTAACAAGATGTAGGAAATTATTGTTGTATTTGAATATTATTTTAATAAGTTATTTCCGAGCAGACCTGTATGTAAATAGCAGGATATCCCAGGGGTGCAAGAGTTGATCCACTGTTGTTGTTGTTGTTGTTGTGTCAGCCGATCTAGGCACATTGAAGAACTGATGCAATAATTGAAAGCTTATTTTGGTTTGCTGCTGTTGCAAGGCACAGACAGTAATTTCAATGAGTAATAACTTGACTTGCTGAATATTTTGAAAAAAATTTGACTGAATATTGTTGGCCACCAGCAACTTTCAGCCAAATTGTTTTGTAAAATATTCAGCAAGTTAAGAGATATAACACCTGGAATATGTTGTCTGTAAAAATTAAGCAGTCGGGCAGTTAAACTTATACAGTACAGCTCAGAAATAACTTAAAAGGGTTCCTAATCAAAATAAAACATACTAAGCAGCAATGTCTTCCAATCCAATTATATTAAAAATATACAACAGAACATTTTTTACATCGTGTTCAAAATTGTACTAACTAACATACATTTTCTGTTTTTTGTTTTGGAAAATTTTTCCTAATTTGCGCGATTTACTGTAATTATTCTCGCTATTAAGTGTCTCGAAACTACTGTAATATAGTTCAGCAGTGTGTGTGCGAGCGCGCGCGTGCGCCAACTTGGGTGGGTTAGGCTTATATGTCCTGAAGTTCTAAGGGTATAGCTATAGTCCAGTCAATCTAGGCCAAAAATATTTTAACCCGGAACAAATTGCAACAGAATTTTTTTACATCGCCCAGTGTATAGGAGGCCATCATGTACAACATATCAAAAGTCCTCCAAAATTCCCAATTGGGGAAAGGGTAAAATTTGCATAATTATTACCAGATTTGGGCCATTTCACCTGAAAAATCCATTTTTCTTTATTTCTTTAAAACCGGTATGTAATATATGTGTGACTGGGTATTTTTGGACTTTTTTAGTAATAAATGAATGCGATTGACATATTCTCCACAAATTAAATGTATTGTGTTATGCCACTTGCATGAATTTACCTAATACCATCATTGATATTGATACAATACATATTATATTTTATTATGTCACAGTATTGTGTGTTTCTAAGCTAAGCTAAGATGAAATAGTATGGCATAGGTACCTGGTTTCTACTAATTTCATCTTGCATCAATTATCCAAGTCATCTTCCTCAATGAGCGTTATTGAATTCGAGCAACTGAGACCCTTACAGTCTTCGCAGGCGGATGTGCAGCTGAGCCCATGTTTTCTACAGGTGCATCTCTGATTCACAGCCAGTTTTGCAGCTGCATCTAAATGAATACAGTAAATCGTCAGGTGCTGCCAGCATGTCAGTCTTAACAGGCAGCATTTGGTGGTTGAGAACTTTCTGTTGGATCCATATCTCCAGCATCTCCTCTCCAAACTTGAATTTGGTAGTACACGCGAAGACTGTGAAACTTTGCGGATGCGGGTGTTGGTGGTAAATCTCGTGCTTCAACATACTTGGAACTTTTTGCAACCTTCTCCCTGAATCGCTTGTACCGCAAAGCAACTAGACTATCCATTGAAGTGCCATTGTATAGAATAAGCATTGCCTTCTCACCTGCTTTTATCACGTCATCTTTATTCGCATTACTCATTGTAAACACTTCAGCAATTTGAGAGAGTTCTTTGCAGCACTGGATTTTGCTAAGGGATGCAGATTTTCCAATTCCATAAAGCCTAGATGTTGATTCACAGCCAAGGATAGCATGGATAAATAACAGCTGTGAGCACAAACAGAACCCAAGTTTTTCCTTTGCCATTTTGATATTCCACAGTCGGGGTTTCTTTGCATTTTGCTTTGGCTCTGGTCTGAAAAATAGCTGACAGCCATTCATGTCAGTATGGTATAGAAGCAACACCAGTAGGTCGGTATCGTCTCCAACAAGAGCAGTATTTGTTGACTTTAAAGCCAAGATAGCCGTTTGCGTAATTAAGACATCAGCATCACCGCTTGCCTTTATCGTTAAGCATCCAGCCTGTTCGAGAGATGAACTTAAGATTGATATGAACCGATGTTTGTTCTGCTTGTTACTAAGAAAATCAGGCTTACTCAGAGTTACAACTGTTTGCGGAGTCAGTACAACAGTTGCGCCTGATCCACGAGTTTGCCTCTTATGTGTTACATCTTTTATGTCTGGGCCTTGGTCATAACCATCAAAAACTACTGTAGCCTTTCCATATTTGCTTATGCAATATTTTACATATCTTTGACAAACATTTGCAAATGTCTCCACGCTGCCATGGAACACGGTGTAATAGAGCTCCTCCATCAAGCACATAGTGGACAGAATCTGGAAGGACTGCATCTTCATTTTGAATTAATTTCCACAATGCATCAGCAAGTGCCGGCTTATTTGCTTCCCATGGAAGAGATGAATTATCAAAGAGTGCGGGCGGATGAGTGCACAACTCATACTCAAAATAAGATGCTGGATTCCCTTTTGATCCATTTGTAGCAATTAAACTGAGTCTTTGAAATAGGAGTTGTGGATCAATTTGTACACATTCATCATCAATCTTGAGAGATGTTTTGGATGCTAAGGTAGTAGCTTGTCTCTTTCTCTGGAATGAAATGCTTGATACACATTGGCCACACATCGAATTAATAATTGATTCTCCAATATCTTTAGCATCGTCAACATTGACTGATTCATGTGCAGACAATCCACTAACAAGTCCTCTAAGAGAAGGGTCTGGTCCAAATGGATTCAGTTCCCTAAGGATTTTGAGAATTTTGTAAGTATCATCCATATCACGCTTTATTCGAGATTGTGTGGGATCTTTGTGTTGTTCACTTGAATCACAGTTTACCCCAGAGAGCTCTTGCATTGCATTACACACACCTGCACATGCGGGCATAGACAACAACCAAACAAGACGCTGAAGTTCTGTCATTCCATGACCTCGTGTTAGACCACCACTTGACTTTACACTTCTCATAAGGACCTGCTCAATAACTAGATCAGTAGATAACCCTGCCCAATACCTATCACTTCGATGAATGACATGATGACCATTGAGGAAGCTGGTGTGTATATCTGGATGACTTTCAGGTATTTCTAACATCTTTTGTAAATATACATATGCAGACTTGGCGTACAAATTATGCCCAGCGGCTGCAAAATATGGAGGCATCTCACGAACGGTCTGAAGGTGCATGTTCCAATCACCAATTCGTTCTGCCTTAATGAATTTGCGCAGAATGTCAACCAACTCCATATACAAAAGCCAGAGTCGTGCAGTCCTCTTATCTTTCATGACCACCTTCTCTGAGTCTAGTTTGTCCTTGACATCATGTAATGCATTTTCCGAGGACAATCTTGTAGCTACATACAGATTTTTGATAATGTCATCATAGAGCTCTCCAACTTTAACCAGACTTTTATTTAGGGAACTTTCAATCGTTTCATGTCCTGCAACATTATCATCATTGTCAAAAAATTCTTTTGAATGCATTGCAGCGAAATATTCTACTGTGTCAACTTCAGCATCTGCAATTGTAGGTAGTGGTAGGTTGTATGCATTTGCAATCAAGATTGTACTGAGAGAAGCAAAAACCATGAGGTGTCCTCGAACTGCTCGAGAAATTGCCTTTCCACTAAGAATGTGTTTGACAGCATTCTCAGCGTAGAATACCTCTAGAATAGGCGCAAGACCGCTTCCTGCCATTAAGTGACCAATGCAGCCACGGAAGCTCATCTCCATATGAAGACCTCCGAGTCTTAGAATAATTTGCTTTAATGGACTCCAGCTCGGCTCAATCTCTATGATAGTCATAGCTTTCCAAAATAAGGGCTGATCAAATGTAATCACGGGTGCAACATGGTATCGGTTTGCCTGTTCACAAACATAAGTCAAAGTGGAAAAGATGCAGGTCATGTTACTTGGCTCTAGATCTATCATCGGAAGGAAAATAACAGACGATTTACCTGGATAAACTCCTTGGTGAGTTTGCATCATGCCAGACCATAACTGTCTCCTTGAACGCAGAAACAAAGAGAAATCCCAGAGGATGTCAATGTCAGCTGTTGGGTCTGTTTGTTTCATCGCAGTTAACTCCTTAAAGGTCAATGGGAAGTTCCTGGTATGCTGAGACTCAAAGTTCCTGATACAGATCTTGCCAACTTGCTTGATATCGTCAGATGTTACATTTATCCTTGGAATAAGTTTGCACGAAAGGTTTCCTGGTGTAACAGATGCAATGATTCCCATTCCATGAAATGTATTATGCCCATCTATTGTGCAAATATTGTGATCCACATTGTCGGCAACAAACTGAATGAACTCGCCTGATAATGGCTGTGGTAGATCTCCACCATGAAGTGATGCACTGCGCTCAAACCTCTGTATCTCCGCGTATGAACATCCAAATCCGTGCTTGTACAAGGTGTCAACAATAAATCTAGATCCAAATTTATGGTGCATCTCACATGACAGCCCGAACTGCAAAGGTGCCAAAATAACTCTAGGACGAGTTCCTTGCATAAGAGCCTGTCCAACTGATGCCTGTTTCATTTCTGTGTCTTTTCCAGTAAACAAAATCCGCAATAATTCCCGCAGTGTCTCTGGTAAATAATTCAATGCCTTTACTGGGTCGCTCATTTGCTCCCTTGATGGATAGCTTTCAGATGATGTGCATGAATCAATTAACTTAATATCGTGTCTAAGCAGTTTGGCAGCTGTCTGGATGATTAGCTCTCTGATTTGGAATCCTTTCTCTTCTGTTCCTTATAGAAGTCAGTCAAAATAGTAGATGCTTTAGAACGAAAGGTAACAACGTTTGGCTTACCATTCACAGTGCTAATAAATATTTCATCGCCATAATTATCTTTTATTTTATCCTGCATGTATTTTGTACTGTATGCTTTATTCTCTTTATCATCGAGATACTCTTGCATTTTATTAACGAGGTCGTGCAGGGTCAGCTGCTCATCATCATTATTTTCAAGAAATGCCATTGTCGCACTAAATGCTCTTACTCTGTCCAAGTCTTCTGGCCTTCCATGTTTTTGGGATGAGCAAGATGAGTGCAGCTGAGGGATATTTTTCATGGTTCGAAAATTTACGCTGCAGCTTTGATGGTATACTGCATTGACAACGCATAAATCTGGCGTGAAGGCAAAGCCGCCCAGCTACAAGTTTGTCCCATTCGTCTTTTCTCTGCTCACAGGCCTCGGCGATACTACATTGAAAGTCATGAGTACTTCCCTCTGGATAAATATCATAGCCACGTTTCTTTCCATCTTGAATTTTTGCAGGGTATCCGCATAGCAAACAATGTTCACTAAAATTGAATGTTGGACTTTCTGAACTGAGTGTTCGCATGGGTGGCGGAGATTGTTCAATTTTCTCTGCGTCACGGGCAATCCGCTTGGGATCAATGAACTCCCGTCGACATTTTACATGAACCCTCTGTCCTACTTCAGCTATGACATCGCTTTCACGGGCTCTGCTAGCATTGTTAATACCGTCACAGCCTTTAACTCGAAGCTTAACAGTTTGTGAGCCATTTTCTAGGCTCTGGTTACAAATAATGCATGTATCTAAATCCATGTCCATATTCTGATTGAATTGTATAGAAATTTATTCAAATTGTGAGATAAAAGTGAAAATTAAAATGCAATTTATTTTAGATAAAATTTTAAAAGCGAAAAACAAAATTAAACTTACTTTAAATATAATTTTTTTAAATTGCCCCGGCCCTGTGCATACAACAATATTTAATCTGTGGTTTGGAGAATTTGTACAAGTGGTTCAAGGCAATATTGTCAATTGCTTACTGTCTTCCGTGACCATGAAATTCAGAGCTTAGACAACATTTCTACTTCGTTTATTTGCGGAATGAAGCAGGTAAGGGTTCTACTTCGTTTATTTGCGGAATGAAGCAGGTAAGGGAAGTTTCATTATTCGGATAATGGCGGTAGCTAAATATGCGAATTTACCCACTTTCCCATCGAGGGGTTTTGGAGGACTTTTGATATGTGACACCTGGCAGTCCCATGAATGCCGCAGAAAAGAAATAAATTCTGTTGCAATTTGTTTTAGGTTAATTTGTAGTTTTACTGGACTACTATTCAATGTAAAAAAGTTACGGTCATGAAACTGAGCCTATAGCCGAAACATTAAGTGATTTCATTGGTAAGTGGGCACTAGCACAGATTGAAGGCAGAAACATCGCAGGGCACCACTTCTCCAAGCCCACCACCCACCTATTGGGTAAAAAAAATGAGTACTGAATTATGGCCACAATATGTTGATCAAGAAAAAGAAGTAGACACTGAGGAATCAACATTGATGGCTGTTTTCGCCTTGCGCTCAAATGAATATCCGGAGGAAATTAAAGTTAATGTCACACTCAATGATATTGGCATGATATTTACTGTAGACACAGCCTCTACAGTGTCCTTGTTATCAGAGACAATGTATAGGAAGCACCTGTCGCACTTAACCTTAGAGAAGACAAACACTCATCTCCGGGTCTATGCCGTTGATGTTGTACCAATACTAAGGAGAAATCTTGGTAAATATGAAATATGAACAACAGATTGCTAATTTACCACTAATTATTGTACGTGGAGATCGCCCATCATAATTTTGAGGCAGATGGGTGATGGACAAACGGAACTGGGACAAAATATTTTCGATTAGGGTGCTAGTGATTTTAGAAAATCATAAGTCAGTATTTGCGAGTGAACATGGTGTAATAAAGCACTTTCTGGCAGAGAGTCAAGTAAACCCGGATGCCCAGCCTATATTTAAGAAGGTGCATCCTGTTCATTATACGCTTAAGAAATTAGTGGCCAAAGAGTTAGATCATCTTGAGAGCTCAGGAATTATAACGAAAATTGAAGCAGCGGCTGGGCAGCTCCAATCGAGGGACCTCGCGATACAATTCGTATTGTGATGCACCTATCCTGATACAATACGTATCATGATACAAATCATCACATGAGTAGAATGACACAACCTAGTGAGTAGTAACAAGTTACGGTGTGTCCGTTATGATATGTTAATGACGTGTATTAAACATAAAATATTTGCATTGTAAAAGTTATGGCTGTTATCGCCTCCGGCAAAGGAAAGTGAGAAACAAAGCATTTTGTCAGTATTGTGCCATATTTAATAGGATGATCAAATACTGGAAAGTCAATATTCTTCTTCTTCTTTTCGATCGCTGGTATCACACAGCCGTTCTCAAGATGAAATCTGTGGTTTTCTGCAGTTCTTCCACAGGCCCATACAGGTGTTCAGGAAAAGAGGTTGACAAAGGCCAGATCTCTTCTCTCAGCAGCTGATACATACTGCAACATTGAAGTATGTGCTCTGTGGTCTGTTCTGCTTCTCCACAAGGACAAGCGGGCGATGTCGTAAGGTGGAACCGCCTGTACATGTGTTGGTTTAGTCTGTTGTGTCCAGTTCTGAGACGAAAAATGGTCACTTGCTCTGGCCTCGAGAGATGATGGTAGACATCTTCAAATTGAGGTGTTCTATAGAGTGACTTGATGATAGTCTTCATCTCTGTATGGGTAACCATGTTTTCTGTCTGATTCTCTTCTGCACCCACCTTTGCCATCTTGTCTGCTTCCTCATTTCCTTGGATTCCACAGTGTGAGGGGATCCACTGCAATGCTATCCGAAAGCATTTGATGGTTTGTAGTGCTTCTTCAAGTTGTGGCAGCTTACCTTTGGTGATAACCTCAAGGACGGAGCGGGCATCAGATAAAAAGACAATCTGTGCAATAGGGTCTGATGTTCTGCTGATGGTATTAGCTGCATGAACCAGTGCTTCAACTTCAGCTCTGTAGTTTGTGCAGTGTTTGCCTGTCGGTATTGCAGCTGACTCATGTTGTCCGTTTGGATACTGTATGTGCAGCCCAGCACCTCCGCTCCTAATTGCATCTTTGGCTGGTCCATCTGTGTAGATCCTTATCCATGTCTCCTGAGGGTATATTTCTTCCAGCATGGCTAGGGTCAGGGCCTTCTTGCTCACATCACTGTGTTCATCTTTGGTTGTGAGATGAGGTACTGTGGTGCGAATAGCTATGCTCTCTAGTTTGTTTTCCCAGGGTGGAGGATCAAGTTGTGTGGTTTGGGTCTTCTATTTGTGCTGGCAACATTTCTTGGTGTTTCCTTTGAAGTGCTTTTATCTCTTTCACAAAACTTGATCTTTTAAGTCTTCCTGATGACAGCTGTGCTTGCTTGATCTTCATCGGGTGGTTGTTGAACGATTTGAACTTTGCAGCTTGGATCAGTGCATTCCCTTCCTTTGCTAAGTTGGGAGATGCCTGCTGTCTGCTCCATTTTTTCTATTGGTGTTGATCTCATTCCACCAGTGATGATGCGCAGTGCCTGGATTTGTACTCTGTCGAGGTTCTGTTGATGAGATTTCGCTGCTGTCATCCATGAGCTGGATCCATACTCAAGGTGTGGTCGTACGGCACCTAGGTAGATGGTCTTGAGGATCCTTTCATTGGCACCCCACTTTGTTCCTGCCAGCTTCCTCATGATGTTTAGCTTTCTTCTGGCCTTTGCCTCTGCGTTTTGGATGTGCTCCTTCTATGTTAATCTTCTGTCATAGGTGACTCCCAGGTATGTCTGCTGGTCCTCATACTCGAGTGGAGTACCGGCCAGTGTCAGATTGCCAACCTTGGTTTTGGTGGACAGTGAGAATAGCATGGCTGATGATTTTCCTTTGTTAATGGTAATACACCAGCGATTGGCCCAAGCTGTAATTCTGTTCAAGGCGCGCTGCATTCTGTACGTGGCAGTCGTTGTGTACTCCTCGGTGCACCAAAGTATGAGGTCATCTGCATAGAGGGCTGCATGGATCCCATTGGGCAGCTCTGCTACAATGTCATTAATGAAGAGTATGAACAGAGTTGGTGATAATACTCTGCCTTGTGGCACCCCTTGTCTCAGCAATACATTCTGTCCAGACTGTCCATCCACCAGCACCCTAGCTCTGCGATTGTGTAGGTATGACTTGGTCCATCGGAACATGTTGCCACCGATGCCTGTGCGCCGGAGCTTCACGAGGAGGCCATCCTTCCACACCTTGTCAAATGCCTTCTGCAGATCGATAAAGGCAGCTAGCATCACCTTCTTGGCTTGAAAAGTGTCCTCTATGACCTGTGCAAGATGTGTTGTTTGATCTTCTGTGCTCCTGTATCTTCTGAAGCCGGCCTGCTTTGAAACTATAATGTTCTCCGACTCCAGGTACCACTGCAACCGCTGGTTGACGATGCGCTCCATGGTCTTGCATATGCAGCTTGTAAGACTGATAGGATGGTAGCTCAGCACTTTCGTCTTGTTCTTCCCTTTTTTCAGAATAGGTGTGATTCTCGCTTCCTTCCAGCACTGAGGAACCTCTCCATTGGTCCAACTGAGATTAAAGATGTCTAGCAACTTGCGGAGAGATGCATTACCAAGGTGTTGGATCATTTCATTCGTAATGCCATCTGGGCCGGGAGATTTCTTCTTCTTCAATTGGCGGATAGCCGTCTTCAGTTCTGCTAAACTAATGTCTACTTTCATTGCATTATAAGTGTTGGTGTCTGTTCTTTCCTTTTGCTCTTTTCTAACCTCTTTTTGATGCATTCGTGGTATAGAAATGTTGCTTTCTTTTGCATATGCCTTCCCAAAGGCATCTGCAGCCATCTCCTGTCAGTGTTTGTCTATCTTCTTCAAGAGTAATCTTCTCTCCCCCGACACCCTCATGATTCAGTGCTTTAGTCAGTCTCCATAGCCTTGTGGTGTCTCTCTAAATTAAACCCTGCCGTCTTTTCCCTCCAGCTTCTTCTTTTGGCCTCCAGCTTGGTCTTTAGATACCTGGCTTTAGTTTGTTGTAGCGTGAAGTGGTTTTCATGACAGGGATTACCCTCTGCATCTTCTCTGGCCTTGTCTAGTTTATCATGTGCTGCTTGCTGTTCTGTTGTCCAGTAGGGGCGGTAGTTTTTCCTGAACCCTCGAGGAATCGCTTCGTTGGCAGCCTTGAGGATACTTGAATTAAATTCCTTGACCACATTGTTGATGTTTCTCCCTTCTACTGCTATATTTTGGGTAAGCTCATTGGAACGAATGCCGAACAGACTCCAATTTGCCCTTTTGTAGTTCCACCTTGGATGTTGAGGTGAACTTGTCGAAATACTTCCAGAAAGAGAGAGGAGGACTGGGCGGTGGTCGCTTCCTCCTATCTGCGATCCGACCACTACTGAGGTTTCTGTGAATGTCTTCTGTACAAAATGCCAAGTCCGTCATTGTTGTCGAGTGCCACCGGCGCGAGTAGAAGGTAGGCTGATCTGTGGGATCATTGACAAGTAAAAGGTGCTTTTCATCTTGCCATGCTTCAATGTCTTCTCGTTTATCAAGTGTTCTGTATCCCCAGCTCTGGGACTGGCTATTAAAGTCTCCCGCAATGAGGAAGTGGCAGTCTGGGACTTGGATTGTGTCAAGTGAGGGATTCTTGTCATTGGGGCAGTAATAATTGACAATGTCAATCACAGAGTTGCTGGTTGTTACCTTGATCTTGATATATTCTGCCTCTTCCATAAAGGTTTTGATCTGGCTGGCGTTCACGCTGTTTCGGACAAAGGTGATCACCCCGCCTTTCTTTCTTCCTCTTCGATCAGACCGGGAAATCTGGTAACCTCTGATCTTGAATGGTTTTCCTTCTTGCAGGTGTGTCTCTTGAATGCAGCAGATATCAATGTTGTTTTCGTACAGGAACTGTTCGAACTCTGATTTCTTGTTGGTAACCCCTTCTGCGTTCCAGTGCATGATGTTGATACTGGGGTGCTCTGGGTTTGGTCTTCTCTTTCGGTTGGCCAGTAGCTCTACATCCTCGTCCCCTGGCTCCACAAGACGAGTTGATGGGACCTCCAGTAGCTGAGGGTGGGCTCCTTCGAGGCGTGGAGCCCGGCGCTGTACCTGCCTGGCGGATCCTCACAGGGCGAGCACCATTTCGGTTGATTCGATCTCCAAGTGTCATTTCATTAGCGTTGTGCATAATGCTCTGGTTAGCCCCTCCAAATGTCTGGCTTGACACCCAGTGGGTTACACCCCTGCGCCACGTTGAGGCCGAGCATATAGTCTTAAACAGGTGGAAAGTCAATATCAATCTTCATGTATTTGCAAAAATATTTTGGTGTAAACTAAAACTTGCTAAGATAAGATGAAAACTAAATTGATCGGTTGATGACGCGTCATCGCAAAGCCCCACATTCACCGCTTTGAACTTTTGACACACCCCACAACCCACCACTGGGGTGGCGCCAAATGTAAATGGCATTTTTCAGTCCACGATCATATAAGTAACTGACATACCAAATTTGGTTGAATTCCATCTAACAGTGTCAGAGGAGTTGCATTAAAATCTATTTCATGACCTTGTCACCCCATCCCCCACCCCTGAGTGTGGGGCCAAATGTAAATGTGCTTATCCACTCCACATTGATATGGGTAGCTCACATACCAAAATTTGGTTGAATTCCGTCCAATGGTTTCGGAGGAGATGCATTACAATCAATTTCTGCAGGTTAAAATTTTACCTTTTAACCCCTCTCAGACCTCGAAATGGCGTAACCAAACCAATAGTTCCTGTGTTGGTTACGCAAAATCACAAAGTGCAGACCAAAAATTAGGTTACGTAAAAATGAGCTCTTGATTTATTTTCAAGTTTGCATCATAGGCATATAATAACCTGGTAACTCATATTGCTGTATATATTAGTCTCTGAAAATAAATATTAAGAAGCCAACCAATGAGTTTATGCAAATGACTGGTACTTATCTGAACTATTGGTTACGAGAAAGAAATACCCGTAACCTATTATTAGGTTACGCAGATTTTCGAAATTTCATGGCGTGTCTCTCGGCCCCTGGGGGTGGAGCCAAATCTAAATGGCCTCTTGCACTCAGCAATCATAGGAGTAACTTGGATATCAAATTAGGTTGAGTTCCGTCTAACGATTTCAGAGGAGTTGTATTACAATCAATTTCATGACCCTTTAAATTTGATTTAATTCCACCCAATGGTTTGGGAGGAGATAGCGGACGGAGGCGATTACAATATCCCCGACGTTTTTTTAAAACGTGAGGATAATAATGCATTAGTGTACTGTTAACCCTCTTAAGTCAGGTCAGTATTTACTTTTAAAATCTAATGGCTAACCATGGTGTACCTCCGTATTGTCATACACAGGTGCCGATATGATACATGTATTATCAAGCTTTACATGATACATATTGGTTATTGTGACACCCCTAAATAATATGTTATGGCAGCAATGACCTTCAGTTAAAATGTAAATTTTTAATATATTCACCTTGGCTCTAACTATAGCGTATTATATAGATCTATCGAATTAAAAGATGCTAAAACCATCAATGGTATTGTCATTGTGTCCTGCGTGTGAGACTGCAATGTTTTTATATGAGCAGCTGTATATTTAATTCTGTACATATCAATTTTCTACATGTAATTGTTCATATATATTCTTGTACGCTGTAAATCTGCCAGTGTATAGCCTATTGTCATATGGCATGGATGTTAGCATTGTAGAGAAAGAATACTAGACAGACTCTGCTGGCAACAAGTCAAATTTATCCGTGGAATTTTCTCGCTCGCCACGTATCCCCAGACGGTATAGGACAATTCTATAGCTCTCAGACAGTTACCGCTTAAATGTGTGCGTCTCCATACTGGTGTTGCTGACGTACATCGTGGTGTGATCATGGTTTTGTAGCTGTGTTCTGTAAAGATTCCTGGTGCTGTTACGTAATTTTTAAGTTTTAAGTGTTAATTAGGTGAAATTTTAATCTATTTCTGCGTGAAACAATTTTAACCTTTTAATAGTCATACCTGCGTGCAACTTGATATTTGTCAATACCCTCCGGACTACCTAAAACAAATTAAATGTATACAGAAATATCCTAACATCTTTACAAAACAAAATAAATCGTAGGGAGCATTAGCAATGTCTTCTGATGCAACTATGTTCAAATATTCAACAGAACATTTCTTCTTGGTCAAATTTTCCTAACTAACATGTTTCTGTGTTTGTTTTGGAAGTGTGTTAGCTTATTTATGGGCTGTAGTGTACAATCAAGCAAGCGTTTATGCTTGTTCAGGTGTTTTCAAAGTGCAAGGATTTGAGGGGTGAAAGAGTTAAATGATTTATCATTATGTGTACTAAATTTAAGAATTATAAGTTAAAATTTAGCAACGCTATTAAAAAGTCATTTGAGTACTAACTTTTCTATTTTGGTGATGATTTAGTATTTAGTTTGTTCTTAACCTTTACCACTCTGTTGTCAAAACATTAATCTTTCAAATTAAATTAAAAGATGAACTGGTGCTCATTTTTCAACAAATCTGGTGGGTGATGGTGCTGTCGTAGACAGCAACATCTTCAACCAAAATTGTTGAAAAATGTATACCCGTTTCTTTGCTATTGACAGAGTAAAAGATAAAATATTGACATCAGAGTGGCAAGGGTTAACCCTTAGCACACTGTGGTTAAAATGTAAGCTTTTACAAAGTCATTAGAACAATGGTTGGTGCTCACTTCGGGTTAGATTAATGTTGCTGTCATAAACAACTAGTTTCTCAAAATGATCAGTTATTGTCTGAAATGGAATGAAATTTGGGCATCTGAAATTTCAGTGGTCAGTATATGTTAAAATGCCTGCTAGGTATAGATGTGAATGCAGTGTTTCTCATGGCATCTAAAGTTTGGAGCTCCCAGGGACCCCACACCCAGAAATCGAGGTGTCCCAACCTGAAATTCGGGGGTCCCAAACTGGAATTTAGGATTCTCATACAGTTTTTGTCATCCATGCTAAAATTAGAGAGTATCATGGGTGCACAGGTATGAATTATGTGGTCCAATGCTATATTTTGTGAGTGTCTTTGTGCAAAAGCCTATAAATCTAATTAATATTTAACAATCATGCAAGATTTTCAGGGGTCCCATGGGACCCACTAAAAGAACTTTTTGGGGTCCCCAGTTACATTTTGGGGATCTGTACCCTCAAAAGGGCCCTTATGAGAAACCCTGTGTGAATGCAGACATTTTTGGAATCCTTATGCTGTCATTCATGCATATGCTTCATTCAGGTGATTACCACTGATCAATCAAACTATCGTATTTGTGAGAATTTTCTGAGAGGAAAATGACGAAACAATGGCAGCGAATTAATTAATGTTTTATAATATTTTAGGAGTAAAACAAAGCCTAGGTTGCAATCATAGACTTTCAAGTCAGACCATATTTTATGTTGCTGAAAAGTTTAAGCATGAGATTTTTGTTGAAAAACATCAAATATTATTGCTTAATATTTCAGCTAAAGTGTTAGTGGGCTAGATGTTGATACTTAAGTCTGGATTTATGAACTAAAACTGGAGAGATGACTTCTAAAAGCTTGATGCGTTGCTTCTGGTTTGTCCTGACGCGAACTGAGGTGTCAGTTGAGTCTGGATGCAGATGTGCTGTTTGCACCTCCTTTTATACCCTTTGGCTACACCAAATGTACCTGTTTGGTTGTGTATTTATACCCGTTTGGGTGTGCACTTGTACCCGTTTGTTGAGGTAGTCTTTAATTGTTTTTGTCATTGTATACCCGTTTGATTGTGTGGGTATGCTTTCCTGTATACCCGGTTGGCTATTTTGTTATGTACTCAAAGGTGTGAGTATATGTGTATATTATTAGTTGCATATACCCAGTTGTTTGTATACATAACTGCTGTGTTGGTTTTATACACTTTCTGTTTGTATACTTGGCGGGTGGTTTTTGGGCAAGGAATAATGGGGAGATGACTGACTTTTTGTGGCTCTGCTGGGTTTTGCAGAGCTATCATTCTTTTGGTAAAAGGGAGTATGTCGGTCATTGTTTAGCGTGTTGGCGAAAACGGTCCAATGTTGATCCAGACTACTAGCGTTTCGTGCCATTGTTATGGCTTTACTCATCAGAGGACTGACATTCTGATTAAGAATATTTCCATAAGATGTTTTGAGTTTTTTTGTGTTGTAGAGGAGTGGTTTCGGTTTTATCCCAATAATAGAGTTTTTTTGGTGATATAGCGAACACAGTTTGTGAACGATACAGTAGAGTGGTAGTTGTTTCTTACCTTTATAAGTCTTCGAGAAGAGCCAGGAGTGATTCTGGTCTTAATTCCTCTTCCCGCCAGTCCACGTCCCAATCTGTCGGGAATTCTGTGGTGTTGGTGAGTTCTGTTGGGAATGTTTTTTCCCACCAGTCGTCGGGTGTGGCTGCTCTGTACCACAGATTAGTGGTACGGTCTGGTTCCGGGCTGGAGAGCGGATCTGAGTAACCTGTGGGATTCCAAGGTTCGTCTGGCCACTGCGGGGAAAGCCCTGATGTGGAGGGTCTATTCGAGGCCGGACTGGCTGGTGGTTGTTCAGTGGTTGATACAGATGGAATGTTTGCCACTGCTTTTGGTGCCGCTTGTGGTGTTGTTGACGCTACTGTTGGTGCTATAAACAGTACGTGGGAGAAACAAAACGTGAATTCCAAGTACGTATTAAGGAGCATTTTAGGGATATTAAGAATAAGAAAGACACACCTGTCGCCATCCATTTTAATCTCACCAATCTCTGTTCCCTAAACTATAGGATCATAGAAGTACTCCACCATGACCCTGATAGCATGGGAGCAACGGCTTCCCGCAAGGATCGTGAGAAATTCTGGATCCACCAACTTATTAATCACGCAGATTGGTAACACTTTAAACTACTACGGTAGTAAAACTTAATTATATATTTAAAACTGGAGAGATGCTGAATGAATTTGTTATATATATGTAATTCTAAGCTTCTTTTGTAAAGGAAAGGATTGGGGAACTAACATATATACTCTTGAATGATAGCATTATATATTAATCAACCTATAGCCCCAGTTAAAAACAGAAATAAACCCGAAGAATTAGAAAAAAGCCGCTAAATACTATTTATGCCACTCAGGAGGGAACCAATTAGTGACACGGCTGGTCCTATGTGCTCTGGCGTATGCCGAGCGAATAAATAATACCCGCTACAGCCGGTCATATAATCTCAGTTATATTCATGTTAAGCTGATTAGCCACTACATGTAAAATACTGTCTAGTTTTAAAACAATTTGATTGAAAGCCGTAGTTTCTAGAGATTGTGTCTAAATTAAGTCACACAAATTTCAAAAATTCAGTAGATGTCATATTACTACCTTGGAAACGAGCAGTGTATTTTGAAATCATTTTGACTGAAACTTGATGCTTCCACCAGAAAAAGCAACTTTTAAATATAACGTTTTCAAAAGGATCAATAGTGAATTAGCAGTAGTGAGTTAATCATTCTACATCGGCACCTATAGAGAATACTATTCATACCGCTTACAAACCTATATTCAGGTAGGTCTATTTGGTATACCTGCGTGCGTGCATACGCGCGCGTGCATAGCGCACACACACACAGCGCACACACACACAGCGCACACACACACAGCGCACACACACACACAGCGCACACACACACACAGCGCACACACACACACAGCGCACACACAGCGCACACACACACACACCGCGCGCGCGCGCGCGCGCACGCACGCACGCACGCACGCACGCACGCACGCACGCACGCACGCACGCACGCACGCACGCACGCACGCACGCACGCACGCACGCACGCACACACACACACACACACAGCGGAGTGCGAAGCACCAGCGATGTCACTAATTGGCTCCAAGTTAGGCGCTGCTAGTTTTAGTAAATGCTTTTTCTCAAATAATCCTGATTCATTTCCATTTTTTACTGAGGGTAGTTTATTTAATATTGTATGAAATTACCGATAAACATCATTTGCCATTTCCCTTTTCCCTTCCTTATTGTAACAATATCATTCATATAATGTAATATTCAGCTATAAAGTATTGGACGTAACATGTTTTCTTAACCCCAAATTGTTTGTAGCATCGTGTTGTAACTTCTTTCTTTTTTTTTGGCCAAGCATAATTATCCCCACACGTTTTGAAAAAATGGTGGTGATATTGCAATCGCCTCCATGCGTCTGGCTATCTCCTCTGAAACCGTGTGGGGGAATTCAATCAATCTTGTTATGTGAGTATGTTATATGATTGTTGACTGCAAGAAGACATTGGCATTATGCTCCACCTCCAGGGTGTTGAACCAAATTTGGTATGTTGGTTACCTATCTTATTGTGGATTGGAAGACAATGTTTATATTAGGCTCTTCCTCCCCTCCAAAGGTGGGTGTGGGGCAGAACGTCAAAGTTTGTGAAAGCGTAAGGATTTGCGATGGCCTGCCATCGACTATGCGTTCTAGTTTATCGATTCCTTATAGTTACTCAACATACAACTACAATAGTATAAGTTCGTCGGTCTGTCAAATTTTGTTACATTGCGAACAAAGTCACATATTGTTTATATACAACTGGAATTTTAACTGGAGGACAAGATATATAATAACAATAGTGCAGGTACATTGACAGTTTGGGTTTGGTAGCAGAACCAGGAAATTGTTCTTTACATCACCTGACGTGTATTTGGATTACATATCTGACCTGATTCATTGGTCATTGATAACAGTGCCACTGGAAGTATGTCAAACTACATTGAAGAGGTTAGTTTATACATGCACAATGTCATACACTCACATATGTGAGCACACGGATGCACACCACACCACACCACACCACACCACACCACACCACACCACACCACACCACGCATGCACGCACACACACACTGTCATGCAAATATGATGAAATAGTTTTCAAAAAGATATTTCTCGTAACTTATGTCGTGGCGACCGCCCATCGTGTGCCCATCCGTCAACTTTTCCTTTAAACAACTTCTTAAAGAACCGCTGGCCCGATTTGAATTATATTTGGCAGGAAGCATCCTTAGCGCATAGGGATTCAAGTTTGTTCAAACAAAACCGATCGGCCAATTTGGCTAGCAGCCATCTTGGATTTTGGCCGATTTTTAGAAACAGCTTTAAAAAACTTCTCCGAAACCGCTTGAAAGATTGCAGCAAACCTCATGAAATATGATCTAGGGCAAGAGCTGAACCAAGTTTGTTCAAGGGAACTTGATTGGTCAAGTGGTTCGGCGGTCATCTTGGTTGACGTAGTTTTAGCGAAACTGACCTCCAGAATCGCTGAAGGATCAGTCCGAAATTTGGCAGATTTGATTAGGGACTAAGGGCCAGTAAACTTTGTTCAGGAGAAGTTGATGCGTCAAAAAACATGTCCGCTGTGGGCCAATCAAAATATAGCGCATTTGGCGGCCATATTGGATTTTTTTATTTGATGGATTTTGAGGCCGAAATTGGTTTTATGTATTTTTTCTACATATTGTCCTTTCAAATTTACCATTTTCGAGACTGTCGGATAAACGGTTTAGCGGCCATCTTGGATCATTTACCCGCCAAAAGCTCCCATAGTAAAGCAATGGGAAATTTAAAATGTATTCTTCTCGTGAACCACTGGGCTGATTTCAAACATATTTGACAGGAGGCATCCTTAGAGAATAAGCCATCGTGGGTTTTGGCCGACTTTTAGAAACGTCTTTAAAAATCTCTGTAACTACTTGGTGGATCGATGCAGACCTCATGAAATATGATCTCAAGTGCATGCTCACAGACTCGTTTATATGTTCTCTATAGGAATAGAGGAACCGGTTCCCTAGAGCAATGACTGCTTTAGAGTTAAAGAGATACTATCAAGACTACCCAATGGAGGGATGTATCTCTGCTAACCTTGTTTACAAGGGAACCCACACCATGGGAATGAATAGGTTAAAATTTTCTGAGATATCTAAGTCAGGTGACTTATAGCGAACAGTGAATTGAGTGGCTTAGTATTTTTGTTGTTACAAAACTGGGGAAGTTACACTAATAGACTGAAATATAAACCAGGCTTATGTCGTGAATGGGACCTGGAATTAGGGACTCGATAGAAACCATTCAAACCAATAACGTGTACAGAATTACAGTTAGTGTTCTTTTATTGGCTTGTTATACTCTGCCGATGCAGCCTATATATAACGATGCTGTCTATCTATCTGTCCATCTGTGTCTCCATTCAGCCTATCACTACCCATCTATAATAGCCTTGCCAATAAGTCATGCAAGACTTTAGTGCAATTGAGGAATCCTGTTTTTCGATCAAACATGACCAGGAATTCTCATAAGCATTCTTTTGACGGTACATTCCCCAAAATGCAGCTTTGGACCCCCAAAAGTAGTGGCCGTTGGTTCCATGGTGGCCCTGAAAACTGTATGATTGTTGTTGTTTTAGTTTTATTGGCCACTCACACCGAGATGTATTCGAGCCATGATATTATCTGAGGTGCTTCCCCGAAGCTGCACGGTTGCGTTGCTTCCATGAAGGCTTAAGTAAATAAGTCGAAACCGAATTAATCAAAAAATTCAGAATGTATGCATTGCCTGTTGCTACCTAATGAGCTGTTGTTGGCGGGTATAGATGTTGTATACAGTGTAAAGGAGGTGTGGAAGGGGTAATTACTTTATTTCTCTCGGAGGTGGGATGGGGGCGGAGGGCAGTCTGTGAAATGAAATCTGAAAACAGAAATTAGGCAGAAAGTTTTGAAATAAAAAATATTAAGAGACGAAACTGAAAGATAATATTATCAAATAAGCGTAAGTAACTTAAAATAATGGCATGTGTTTAAATAAACAAGAAACTGGTAAAATTAAACAAAATCTAGTGTTTGCAAATGAAAAATCTAAAGGTAAAACCTAAATGCAAATCTGACGTTGTCAAGTCGCTAAAAACCCTTTAAATAATCATGCTAAAATGTTGATCCAGCACTGGGCAAAGGAGAGCACAGAAGAGCAACAGCATCTACACCAAAAGCAAAGTCATGGTCCCCATATCCAGGTATCATGTTTCCAACATCGCACACTCGTCTCCATGTTCATGTCATTTCATCATCGAGCGAGCCATCACCAGGAACAGCAGCAAGCAAGCAGCGCCACAAGCATCTCCACACGACCAATGGCATATCTCCATGGTGGGTTGATTGCGGCTCCACCATAAGCCCCTCTTCTCTTTCTCTCCTCTTGACAAATTTTCAAGAACATTTTAAGAACTAAATTTCCGTAATTGTTCCTCAGTTATTCGGGAAAGTTTTCAAGAACAGTTTTTGAATATTTTAAGAACTTGAAAATTCCTGATCTGTTCTTTAGTTGTACCTGGAAACTTTCATGAACAACCTTTTTGGAACCTTAGGTTTTAGAACTTCTTAAATTGTTCTTGAATATTTTCAAGATGAGTTTAAGAAAAATGTCCTATTAGTTTACGTTCTAGAACAGTTCTAAAATGGTTTTAGAACATTTCCAGAATCGTTTAAGAACACTGAAAGCTCTAGAGATGTTCTTGAATAATGTTCTTGAATAATGTTCTAAACCACTTCACCCCTTTAATGGTCAAATTTGATCAGGAAAATCACAATATTTTCTTATTGAATGTCCATTTGCAGGCCAAGAGAAGACTATTTTTGAAAATTTACCAATGGAATGGCTGGCTCGGTTATCGAGCCAGGCATTCCAATGGTAAATTTTCAAAAATAGTCTTCTTGGCCTGCAAATGGGAATTACTGAAGAGGCTGCTTTTGGCCGGCTTGACCATTAAAGCGATTGAATACAGTTAAAGAATAGTTATTAATGTTCTAGAACTGTTCACGAACTGTTCTTAATACAAGAAAAGAATTTTGCAGGTGGTGGACTAATTCTATGCTGCAACGCTTCATAATTTCCGAGGAGAATTTTGATTAGCCATCTTGGATTTTCCGAAAATTTCTCGTTAAAATCGTTAAAAACCTACTCATCATTAATCACTATGACCCTAGAGTGGTATGTTTCAAAACTTGTGTACAGAATTTTTATTGTTTAATTTCTTCGGTAGCCATGTTGAATTTTCGGAATAATGATGGGAAACCCTTTAAAATGCTACTCTTCATTTAGTGCTTGGTTGATTTTCCGAAAATTTTAGGGAAATGGTTAAACCAAGCCCAGCTGGGAGGACCCACTTCAGAAATGGTATACAGAATTGTGACTGCTTGATTCTTTTTTTGATGACTATTTTGGATTTTCCGATAAATCACTGAAAATCCTTTAAAACGCTACTCAGTAATTTTGATGGGTTGATCTTTGATTTTCTAAAGGTGTTCTGGAATGATTTAAAAACGGTACTCCTCATTAATCAATGGCTCAATTTCAACAATGGTGGAATGATCCTATGATGGTAGGCTTCATCATATCAAACGAGAATGCAGATTGGTCAATTGTTTTGGTGGCCATCTTGGATTTTATTTGCAATCGTGCATCATGTCTATTTAAATGCAAATGGTCCAAATGCAAATGGTCCAGGTGAGCGTCACAAGCCATTGGGCCTCTTTACAGCGGGATGTTTAATAGCTTTACAAAGTTGAAATCAATAATTCATCAATAGAATGTCAGTTTACAAGCTGTGTACATGGATTTTTATTATATATATATATATTTTTTATTTTTATCCTGTTGTATATATACAAACTGTTGCTGGCTTATTAACGTATCCAGGTGTCTGTGTTTACAAAACTGCTGCGTGTCACATGACTGTGCGGCAAAACATTTGTGCTGATGACGTTTGAACAAGTTTGATTGTGCCTTCAGGTCAATAATGATATCCATGTCATGGTGTATTTAGTGTCGTATGAAAGTTCACCATATAGTGTCATTCTAATATCTTCGCATCAAATCTGAAATGGTGTGCACATTCATTTTATGATGATTGATTGCAGGTAAAGTAAACTGCATTGAGCGCATGCACAGTATATATCCCTGATTGATTATCTCCACACCGTTTGTCCAACTATCTCTGAAACCCTTTGTCGTGGTGGGCATAGGCGGTGTTTTGGGTGGGGTGGGAGGGAATCTGTAGGTTGGCAGAATTCAACCAAAACTGGTAGTGCCTGTGAGTTACCCATATTGTGGATTGCGAGGCGATGCTTACATTAGGTTCCACCCCCAGGCTGGTGGTAGAACGTCAAAGTTGATGGAATTCAACACCAAATTTGTTATGTGAGTTTATAATCAATATGTTTGTGGATAGGGAGATGACGCCTACATTAGGCTCCGCTGAGGTGAGGGTAGTGGGGAGGTGGACAGAATGTAAAAGTTGGCAGATTTCAACCAAATATGGTATGTGGGTGTGTTATCTATGTGATTGTGGATTGCGAGGAGACGTTTACCGTAGGTTCCTATCCGCGTATTGGGGTATGGTGTGGGCGGGGTCAGAATCTCCACGCTGGTGGACAATGTGTTAATGGTTATGACATACCTTATTGTTCACGCCTTTGATATTACACGTCTCGCTTGAATTATTCCTTTCGAATCACCAGTTTATTATTCCATATAAACACTATTATACACACATGCTCTTATTCAACTTAAACACTAACTCCATCCACATTCTCATACTATCTGACTATATTCCTGCCACACCTAAATAGTCCTCTTATTGTTTCCCGCCTAATGTCACTATTACTTAATCATGTAAATATATCTTAATTATTTTGATGCACGTGAAGGCCTAGACGCTAATTGTTTTGACACGGGAACCTAGCCATTGACTTATTCACACAATGGACATCACCTAAATTTGTTAGGAATACACCACAAAAACATCCATTACCGTTCAATCACTACTTGCTAAATCAATTATTTGCATTTAGCTACCAGAATAAGATTTTTATGCTTGCATACACCTCCCCATACCTATTCCTATTATATGGACCCTCAACCAGGCTACTGGCTAGGTCTATCTCCCGTATATTGTCTGATATAGACTGGCACCAGTCTGTACTCACTCCATAGTGACGCCTGTCACTAAGCGCGCTTGCGGCCAAATAGGAAACGGATTCACTTTTCAATTATTCTGCAAGCAGAATAACTGCTCAAATATTACTGGAGAGTTTTTATAGGTTTGCGCTGTGTCAGTTATACTTTTGAAAGGACTTCCTATTGCTATAATGCCTGCTATGAAGTCTATCCTCCCTAAGTTACGTTTAGGAAGTATTACGTGGTTTTATTGAACTTTATAACTATGTGTATAAATGGTACTGGTTTTCGTGCTGTAGTTAACGTTTTCATGGTAACAATGTTAATATGCCTATATCATCATCATGTTAAATCTCTAGTGTACTCCATGAGCCCTTTCTCACTTTTCAGTTTAGTGCATTATAAGGATTTACATTTATCCCTATGAAAGATTGTTTTCTTAGGAGTGTGTTAAATCGACCGATAAGATCAAATGTACGTCCTCCAAGTGTGATCGCCTTCGCTTTGCGGAGTATGGAGGACATGTCTGTTTTAAATGCACTTCGTGTACCTCCACAATGATGTGCGGGATATGCAAAGGGTGGTCGGCGTCAGTATCTAAGGCCTTTTTTGAAGGATTTTCCCTCTAAACAACCACTGCCCTCTGGTCGATCTTCCCCTACCCCGTTGCTGTAAAGACAAAAGCTGTGTCTTTTGCAAAAACTAATATTTCTAATCCATCAGCAATGGAAGGGGGGGGGGGGGGGGGGTTGGCCTCTTCGCCAAATTCTGAAACTGTTTTGGCTTTGTTTGCTAGGTTCGATTCCTTTGCTGCTGTATTGACGAAATCGCTAGACAAAAGAATTTCTTCTGCCATCCAGGAAGCCAAGAAACGGGAAGTTTCTTCAGAATCGGACGATAGCCCGAGGGCTATGCCTGCAAATGGGGAAAACCGATTCCTCTTACGTCCAGACAAGAAATCAGGTCTCCAAAACAAAAAGTTAGAGCGAAAAATCTCTCGAAGGTGAACTCGAGCAGGTTACCGGGTCAAATCCACATTAGTCTTGAGGGTGAAAGGCATGACCCTCAAGCAGTGGTGTAAGCGGTGGAAGCCCCCGTCAAAAAGCCTTATGGTAATGTCAAAGTTACAGTCATTCCGGTCGTCAAAAATGTACATAGATCGCCTATAGCCAAAGGTCTTCAATCAAGCTTTTCTAGTACTTCCGGTTCAGTTGTAGTGGATTCATGTCCTCGGGACACGGGTTTACTTCCGTTTTCTGGATCTACTTCCGTTCGTTCCGTATCCGGTCTGATTTCCGGTTTTACAGGACATCCGGGTCTTCAAGATCCGGTTCCTATTTCCGTTTCCGGTCTTAGCAGCGCTTCCGGTCATACCGGATATCCAGGGTCCATGGACCCTTATTATTTTACCTCTTCCGGTAGGAGCGCTTCCGTTTCTGGTTTGGATTCCAGTCTGTACATTTCCGCTTCCGGTTCTAGGGGTGTACTTCCGGGTCGTTTAGTTCCAGATAGACTTCCGACTTCCGCTTCCGGTTGGGACGTAACTTCCGGTATAGCGAACAGTCGTAGTCGGTTAGCCTCGACTAAGAATTTATCCGAGCGTCAGCTTACGCTTCCATTTTCAGTTTCTTTAGATGCGAACAATTTTTCAGTGGATAGGCGTAATGAGTTTGATGATAGGAGTTTTGTAGGCTCTGGTTCTGAATTTTCTCAGTCTTTTTTCTTATGATTCTTTAGTTTCTAATTATGGTTCTTCCCTTTCATCTCAGGTAGTTGATGTTGATTTGTCTTCTCCTTCTTCTGCTCCTTCTTTTCGTGATGCTGTCTTGAGTTCCTCTGCCTCGCGGCCTCATTCTTTCTCTTCCTCTCATCCTCCAGGTTTTAATTCTATTCCTTCTTCCTCTTCTGCTTCTTCTCTTTCAGCTAAGGGTTTTTCGTCCAGTCATGTGTCTAATTCGTCATCTCTTTTTCAATCATCTATTCCTCCTCCGGGATTCTCCTGTCTTTCTTCATCGATTAATTCTTCTCAGGGATCCTTAGATCCTTCTCCTTCTCCCTCTGTTCTTCCAATTTCTTCTCTTCCTCCTTCCTCTTCTGCCTCTCCTTCCTTTGATCATCTTGATCCGATTGTTTCCGTTGTTCTTTCTCCCAAGTTAGAATTTCAAATTGTTGATTCGGGGTTAGATTTCTCTCTGTTTTCTGTGGATCCTTCTCTAGATCGTTCTTTTGTTTCGGCTCGTTTTTCGATCCTCTCGAGGTTTTCTGCCAGTTCTCTGGTTCATCCTTGTCTTATAGTCAGGATCATGGTATGGATTCTTTTCCTTCCGATCAAATTTCATCCTTTCCTGAGTCTTCTAGAAGACCCTGTTCTATTTCCTCTAGAGCTGCTGAATCTTTAGTCTCGGGTGATTCCTCACTTCTCATCTCTTCTTCCTCTCCTAATCCTTCTTCCCTTCCCTCAGTTCCCAAGTCAGTCAGGGCCAGGGATCTGAAGAGGTTTTGTCCGGTCAGAGCCTCTTCGGAGGACTGGTCCATGGCTCACAGGTGGATCGCCTCTACTCTTTCTCTTCCTCTTAAGGAAGAATTTTCTATTGACCCTCCTTCTTTCGGGGCTGCTCTATCTATGTCTGATTCTTCTCAAGTTCTCCCTATTGATAACTTAGTCGTAGATATGCTGGATTTCTTCGTTAACGATGTTAACTGTAAGGAGTTTTCTCCTTCTAAATTCGATGCGCCTTTTCAGGTTCCCAAAGAAGATTATTTGAAGGTTGCTACTCCTCAGTCTCTTTCTGGCCCCTCTTGGGATGTTCTTTCCTCACACTTAAAGAAGTCTTCCAAGATTGCGCATTCCACTAATCTTTTTAAATGGGAGTCTGTATGCAGATCCCAGCTTAAGTTGGCCAATTTCCTTGCTCTATTATCTGAAGCTGTTCGGTGATCAGGTTCCTTTATCAGTCTTTCGTTCCTTGGTGGATCTGTCTCGTGGATCTCTCAGTTCAGTATGCAGATCTTTGGGATTCATTACATCTAAGAGAAGGTCCAGGAAGCTCTCTGAGGTTCAGATTTCTAATGCTTCGAAGAATAGTCTTATTTCAGCCCCCCCCCCTTTGGTCGGGATATATTCGGACAGTTGGCTTCCAGTCTTATTCATGCGGAATCTGAGCACCTGAAGGCCTCAGGCTCAGATTTCCTTTTCTAATCCTTCTAAAAGAGATGTTTCATCAGTAAAGAGTCCAAATTCATCTCCTAGAAGAAAGCGCCTCAAACCAGACCAATTTGGGGCTTATCCATCTAGGATTATTAATAATTCTAACTGATCATCTTCCAATCTTCAAGATAGATCCGCGGAGGAGCATCGTTTTGATTCCATATCCTCTCACCGTTCTAGATCCCAAGGGAGGCAGTCTTTCTCTCCTTGGGCGAGAGTTCCAGGTCCAGAGGTTCTTCCTTTAGAGGTTATCAAGGAAAGATAGTTTGAAGGTGTGGACTATTCCCGGGTAAGTCCAACTTTCTCTCTTCCTTTAATCAACCCTCCCCCTCTTGTGCCTTTGGATTAGTTGGTCCAGTGTCTTTTACCCAACGTGCCAGTAGGAGGGCGCCTGTCTCTGAGTTTCTCAGATACGTTGGGGTTATGCACTGTCTTGGATCCGTCATCCTCCTCTTCATTGTAGACCTTCTAGATCTCCTGGGAGACTTCCCTCGTCTCCTTCCAGTCTCCCAGGATCTTCTGTCTCAAGTAAGAGGTCTTTGTCTTCATCCAAACCCAGAAATCTTCAGTCTGTGTGTTTGGAGAATATCGAAACTAAAGTCTACGAGAATAAAGTTTCTTCAAGATTTCAGGAAATTATCGATTCTTCCAGAAGAGTCGACCCGCAGAGTTTACAAAAAATTTTGGAGAATGGTGTTCAGACCAAGGTCTCGTGCCCTATTGTGTTTCTATTCCCCAAGTATTAGACTTTTTATACCCCGCCAAAAAATTTGGCAGGGTATTATGTAATGCCGCCGTCCGTCTGGGCTGCGGGCGGGCAGCAGAGTGGTTTCGTGATGATAACTCTGTTACTGTTTGTCGGATCGCATTGAAACTTTATAGGGTGGTTGGACTTGCTCTTGGGAAGAAACCTATCGAAATCGACGATGATCCGAAATCCAAGATGGCCGCCAGCCACCGGCGGCCATCTTCAAAATTGGTTTCCGGATGATAACTCCGTTACCGTTTGGCGGAGCGCATTGAAACTTCATAGGGTGGTTGGTCTAGGTCTTGGAAGGAAACCTATCGAAATCAACGATGATCCAAAATCCAAGATGGCTGCCAGCCACCGGCGACCATCTTGAAAATTGGCTTCCGAATGATAACGCCGTTACCATTTGTCGGATGGCATTGAAACTTCATAGGGTGATTGGACTACATCTGGGCAAGAAACCTATCTAAAGCAACGAGGATCCAAAATCCAAGATGGCCGCCAGCTACCGACATTCTCGAAAATTGGTTTCTGGATGATAACTCTGTTACTGTTTGTCAGATCGCATTGAAACTTCATAGGGTGGTTGGACTAGGTCTGGGGAAGAAACCTATCGAAATTGACGACGATCCGAAATCCAAGATGGCTGCCAGCCACCGGTGTCCATCTTAAAAATCGGTTTCCGGATGATAACTCCGTTACCGTTTATTGGATCGCTTTGAAACTCCATGGAGTTGTTAGACTAGGTCTGGGGAAGAAACCCATCGAAATTGACAATGATTCAAAATCCAAGATGGCTGCCAGCCACCGGTGGCCATCTTGAAAATTGGTTTTCGGATGATAGCTCTGTTACCGTTTATCGGACCGCTTTTAAACTTCGTGTGGTTCAACTACGTCTGGTGAAGAAGCCTATCTAGATTGACAATGATCTGAAATCCAAGATGGCCTCCAGCCACCGGAGGCCATCTTGAAAATTGGTTTCAGGATGATAACTCCGTTACCGTTTATCGGATCGCTTTGAAACTTCATCGTGTGGGTCAGCTACGTCTGGTGAAGAAACCTATCGAAATCAACGATGATCTAAAATCCAAGATGGCCGCCAACCACCGGCGGCCATCTTGAAAATTGGCTTCCGAATGATAACTCTGTTACCGTTTGTCGGATTGCATTGAAACTTCATAGGGTGATTGGACTACGTCTGGGCAAGAAAGCAACGATGATCCGAAATCCAAGATGGCCACCAGCTACCAGCATCCATCTTGAAAATTGGTTTCCGGATGATAACTCTGTTACTGTTTGTCAGATCGCATTGAAACTTCATAGGGTGGTTGGACTAGGTCTGGGGAAGAAACCTATCGAAAGCAACGATGATCCGAAATCCAAGATGGCCGCCAGCTACCGGCATCCATCTTGAAAATTGGTTTCCGGATAATAAATCTGTTACCGTTTATCGGATCGCTTTGAAACTCCATGGCGTTGTTAGACTAGGTCTGGGGAAGAAACCCATCGAAATTGACTGATTCAAAATCCAAGATGGCTGCCAGCCACTGGTGGCCATCTTGAAAATTGGTTTCCAGATGATAACTCCGTTATCGTTTATCGGACCGCTTTTAAACTTTGTGTGGTTCAACTACGTCTGGTGAAGAAACCTATCTAAATTGAAAATGATCTGAAATCCAAGATGGCCGCCAGCCACTGGAGGCCATCTTGAAAATTGGTTTCCGGATGATAACTCTGTTACCGTTTATCGGATCGCTTTGAAACTTCATAGAGTGTTTGGACTAGGTTGAGGAAGAAACTTATGGAAATCGACACTGATCCAAAATCCAAGATGGCCGCCAGCCATGGGCTGCCATCTTGAAAGTTGGTTTCTGGATGATATCTCCGTAACCATTTATAGGATCACTTCCTAGGGTCGGTGGAATATGTCTGGTGAAGAAACCTTTTGAAATTTACTATAATCCAAAATCCAATATGGCCACCAGTCAGCGGCAGCCATCTTGAAAATTGGTTTGCGGACGATACCTCCTTGACTGTTTAGCGGATTACTTTGACACTTAATAAGGATTACTGGTCTGAGGAAGAAATAAATATTTTCTGATAGCTGTCATTTATTAGTTTGTCATCATGGCAGGGTATTATGCGCCGTTTGCGGGGCTCTTGTTAACATATCTCTGACTCCTTACATTTATCAGCTAATACGGTTAGGGGGTATAGATTTTCTCTGGTATCTTCTCTTCCATGCCTTCTGAATGCCGATGTCAAGGACACTAAGATTCTTAATAGTTTTATTAGAGGTCTAGGCAATATTCGTCCTCCAATAGCTAAGCCGTTACCTTCATGGAACTTGGCTTTGGTTCTTGAAGTACTGGCAGGCCGCCATTTTGAACCTCTCCTCTATTAGTATTAAACTTTTAACTTTTAAAGCTGTTTTTCTTGTTGCTGCTGCCTCTGCTAGAAGGCGTTCAGAAATTCATGCTCTTTCTGCTGAAAGGGACAGATTTATAGTTTCAGGAGACGGTTTAGTTTTATACCACAAAAGGGATTTTTTTATCTAAAACTCAGTCTAACTGGTTTCCTGCTAGTCCGATCATTTTAAAATCATTATCATCTTTTTCGCCATCTGACAAATTCTGGTGTCCTCTTAGGGCATTAAGAATGTACAAACAGCGAACTGATTTTAAAAGATTTGATCCGTCTCATTTATGGGCTTCTTATGCGGAAGAGTTAGCTAAGCCGGTCTCAAAGTCTACGATTGCCAGATGGATTTGTGAGACAATTAAGCTTTGTTACGAGATAGCTCCCATATTAAAGCTCACGATGTTAGAGGAATGGCTACCTCTTTTGCGCTTTTTGCCGGTTCGTCTTTAGATGAAGTCATGCGGATTGCAGGATGGAAATCTGAATCCACTTTTACAACTTTTTATTTAAAGGATCAGAGTGCAGCAGCCTCCGTCTTTCGTAATATTACGATTTTAACCAAAATAGCTGAAGACCATTTACCAAGCACATCTCGCCATTTTCGTTAAGTCTGTGCATCTGTAAGAAATGGTGGGAGTTTATTTTGGTTTTTATCTATCTCTTTAAGTTCAAGTTTTCCTTATTTGATAATCACGGTGTGATTGATTTAAATGCACTATTATGTTATGTTATTAACATTTGGATATGATTGGTTTGATTTTTATCCTTGTTTGTTGATTCTCAAATCTCCTCCCACCTAATGTTTATGTGGGGCACTGACCAAATCTACGGGTTTAGCAAGTAGTGATTGAACGGTAATGGATGTTTTTGTGGTGTAATAACAACCCCCCCCCCCCCCCACAGACACCCCCCCCCCCCCCTTGTGGGTTGGTCTATTGTTTTATTAACCACTAGAAAAACATACTTACTGTTCAATCACTACGACCCGGCCTCAGCCACCCCGCATGGAATTGATTTGATAATTTGCCTATAATATGTGGCACTTAAATTCAGAAAAGTGAATCTGTTTCCTATTTCGGCTCCAGTGCGCAATCGCGCTTAGTGACAGGCGTCACTATGGAGTGAGTACAGACTGGTGCCAGTCTATATCAGACACTATACTGGAGATAGACCTAACCAGTAGCCTGGTTAAGGGTCCATATTAATAGGAATTAGGCATGGGGAGGAGTGTATGCAAGCATAAAAATCTTATTCTGGTAGCTAAATGCAAATAATTGATTTAGCAAGTAGTGATTGAACGGTACGTATGTTTTTATAGTGGTTAATAAAACAACAGACCAACCCGCAAGGGGGTCTGGGGGGGAATTTGCAATAGCGAGCCATCGACAGCACATTCTAGTTGAAAAATTTCAACTGGAATGCATGTCTCGATGACTTTCTATCTAATTTTGACCAATTTATTCTGGCCCAAACTGTTTATTCCTGTAATCACTGTCTCGATTTCAAAGTAAAAATTCATGTACTATACCCGTAAGGTTTTATCGACTAACTTAAACAGCATCTTACATGGAAATTAATGTTCAAACTATTCAACAGCGTACATCTGGGATGTAGTGTTCAACTTGACATCATCGGTGCCCCTACCACATTTATCTTTTATGGAACGTTATTTTCCTTTCTGTTAGAAAATCACGCTTTCGGTGCATGTCACATATGTATTGCTTTGTTAGAGCCTTGACATTTCAAAACGTGATGACATTTGCAGAAATGTGTTTATTTTGAGAGAATCGTGACATCGTACCACTTCATCATAAACACTCATCCCTTAAGATATAGGTACAGATTGGCCTGTGATTGTCGGTGAATTTCCGCTTTTCATTCAAAATTCTAACTAACGTGGTTTTGCAGTTTTAACCTGCTCTCAGTGTACTATAATATTTTTTTTTAATTTAAGTTTAGATGGATATTGTAGCTTCCTTTAGATTTTCAGTCAACTAAAACAAATCGATAAATTTTAATTGTATCATAAAAACAATATAATATAAATTTATAGCATTCAAAATGGTGTTGAAAACTTTAAAAGTGATGAAATTGATAACAAATTGATAACTAAAAAAACTGGGACACTCACATGACATGAATTATCTGCATGTTCATTCATAAACACATTGTAAATATAGGTGTGCGTATAATTCCAGACAAGGATATAGGTATCTCCAGGGCGTGCTTCAATGATTGTTGATATATTAGCGTCTTAACCCGTTAATGGTCAAGTCCACCAAAGCTGGTTTTTACAGTGGCCGTGGGAAATGTCGGGCGATTCTTGAAAATTTAGCAATGGAATGGCTGGCTGGATAATCGAGCCAGCGATTCCAGTGATAAATTTTCAAAGGTAGTTTTCTCTTGGCTTGCAAATGAACATTCATGAAAACCACTGAAAAGGCTGATTTGGCTATTAAAGGGTTAAGAAAGGTCCTTGGTTCATGTTGATTGATAATTTAGTGCATCACATATAGGTAGGTATAAACAAATTCCTGCTGACTCTGGAAAAGAAGTCAAGTACCCACCCACCCCTATATCAAAAGCTGGTCAAGCTTAAATACATTTCAGAGTTCATTTAACCTTTTAATGGCCAAGCCAGCCTCTGTTAAGTCGTTTTGAGGAATATCTATCTGCAGGCCAAGAGAAGGCAATTTAAAAAAAATTTATGATGCCCGATAAAAGAGCCAGTGGTAATTAAAAAAAAATATGGTGGTCATTTCCTGGCCTTCAAATGGACAATCAATGAGCAAATATTTTGATTTTATTTACCAGTCTTGACCATTAATAGAGGATTAAGGAATGCCACTCTTCGCCTCTAAAAGACAGGGTTTTCTGTTCGCACTTTAATGGTCAAATTTAGTTAAAGAAATTTTACAACTGAAATTCTTGGCTTAATTACTGAGCCAGTCATTCCCGTGTTAAAATTTAAAAAAATACTCTTGGTCTGCAAATGGACAATTATCAAGACTACTGCATAAGCTGTTTTTGGCTGGCATGGCCATTTAAGGGTTAAGCCAGTTTGAATATGTTAATCATAGTTTAATCCATCGCATATAGGTATAACAAAACTCCTGCTGATTATTTGGAAAGTAAGTCAAGCCCCCCCCCCCCCACCTTTTTTAAATTAAAAATTTCAAAATGTCAAAGAAAACTGTACTAGATGTCAAGGAATGTTTTGTCATACATATATATATATATATATATATATATATATATATATATATATATATATATATATATAGGGGCAAAGATTCAAGAGAACAATTTATATATGTTTACACCTTATTAACCCTTTAACATTAATATCAGCCACAAACAGCTTCTACGGTGGTCTTAAGAAATGTCCATTTGCAGACTAAGATAAGACTATTTTTGAAAATTTACCATTGGAATGACTGCCTCGATAACGGAGCCGGTCATTCCAGTGCCACATTTTCAAAAATACTCTTATCTTAGTCTGCAAATGGACATCTTCTATGAGAAATTTGAAATTTAAAAAAACATTTGTGTGTTAAAGGGTTAATGCATCTTGTACATAAACAGCCACCAGGTTGTCATTCGATTGCATAACACACTTCATCAGGCATTTTGTCTGGAAAACAGTTTACGCCTTTAACGCTTATCATACACCAGAAATAACAAATTCATTATGAGATAGGGAATAAATAGTCTGCTTAACCCTTTATGGTCATATTTGTAAAAAATAAAAATAAAAAATAAAAATATTTGCTTATTGAATGTGCAGGCCAAGAGAGGACTATTTTTGAAAATTTAATATTTTGATTCTAATTTGACTAGGATTTGCTGCCCAGTCAGATTAGTTTAAAAATATTCAAGAGTTTCCCTGTGTTTACCATCTTGAAATCAAAACGCTGAAGTTTCAATAGTTAACCATTTAGAACTCATATCGCTCAAAAACGGCTTCTACTGTGATCTTGAGAAATATCCATTTGCAGACCAAGAGAAGACTATTTTTGAAAAGTTATCACTGGAATGACTGGCTCGATAAAGGAGCCAGTCACTCCAGTGGTAAATTTTCACAAATAGCCTTCTCTTGGTCTGCAACTGGACATTTTCTATGATAAAATTGGAATTTTCATGAATAAATTTGAGGGTTAAAGGATTAAACAGCATAATTGATGGAGCATTATTATATAACGAGACACAATTTATGATGGCAGGTATTATAGTGTTATGTTAAGACAACTAAGCAAAGATATAAAAGAAATTCTTTTTTTTTAAGTCAAGAATTTGTGATACATTACGGTTTAGGATAGGAACTATGCAGGGGTCAAAATAATGGCTTTCTGCATTCTGCAGGTAAAAAAATAGCTGGTGCATGCAAACTTATGATTGTGGGTGCGTAGGGTGCATGTTGATTTTGCATTAATGCGTGCTCCCGAAATGTTGTGTAATTCCAGCAAATTCTTTTGTGAGATGCATGCGATTGCGGATTGTAAGACTATATTTGTTGAGCTTAGATGCAAAACGCGATAAACGCCAATTCTATAACCCATAGTAATTGTAGTTAGGTATTATTATTTTTGGCCAAAATGTGATAAACGCCATTCGCACTGGTTGGTCAATTAGATATATCTCATTTTGCAAAGAATGCAAATGGTGTTTGCCACAGTTTGACAATTACGTGGACAATTTTTCTGGTTTCAAAAAATGGATATATCTCATTTTGCATATTGGAGGTTCATCGATGATCAGTGGGGGTGGCATTAGTGATGGTGGCCATACAGACCTCTGCTGTATCCAGAGTGGCTCTCTAACTGGTGTGGGAAAAAAACCCAAAGTTCTCCATCCCTCTGTCCAGCCCTAAGCTGGTGCAATAGGGCAAGAGCACATTCTGATGCATGATAATGCGTGACCACACAGAACAAGGGTGGTTAAGCACTACCTGGAGAAAGAGGGTGCATGACTCTAGTTCCTCCACATGTACAGTATGCTGTGGACCACATCAGTCATTACGCTTGGTTGCACAACACCTGACATTTATTTTCTGTGTTTATAATTGCAAAATATATATAGTCACGGCCATTGGATTCTGATTTGTATTGCTATGTTCTATAGTATTCTGTTACTGTATGTTATCTGTGGTAAATTTTTAGTTATATACAATAACCCATGACTAGTTTGATTTATAAAGCTATATTCCATGACTTCCATGCCAAATATGTCGCACTTTTAGACTATTTTGTATTTATATTCATTTTATATATTTCTTGTGCCCATCATGCCTAGAAATGTACTTTAAGTCCACTTGGTTTGTCTTTTGGATAGGGCATCTATAATGATAAGGTCTTCGGTTTCAAGCTCACCTGGCCAGAATGTAATTTGCCTGGCGGTCATCCTGGATTTTTGAAATGCCTTTAAAAATCTTCTTTTCCGAATCCGCATGGGGGATTGATTCAAAACACATGACAGGTTATTTACGGAAACAGCTGAATCCAGTTTGTTGTTATTACACCACAAAAACATCCATTACCGTTCAATCACTACTTGCTAAATCAATTATCTGCATTTAGCTACCAGAATAAGATTTTTATGCTTGCATACACTCCTCCCCATGCCTATTCCTATAAATATGGACCCTCAACCAGGCTACTGGTTAGGTCCATCTCCAGTATATTAACTGATATAGACTGGCACCAGTCTGTACTCACTCGATAGTGACGCCTGTCACTAAGCGCGCTTGCGCATGCGCACTGGAGCCTAAATAGGAAACAGATTCACTTTTCAATTATTCTGCAAGCAGAACAACTGCACAAATATTATCAGAAAGTTTTTATAGCTTTGTGCTGTGTCAGCTTACTATTGAAGGGCTTCCTCACGCTAAGATATGCCTACTATGAAGTCTAACCTCCCAAAATTATGTTTTTGGAAGTAATTCGTGGTTATATTGAACTTTATAACTATCTATGTAAATGTTACCGGTTTTCGTGGGTTTCGTTTTCGTGGTAACAACTTTAACATGCCTACTCATCATCATATAAAAACACTATTACTCCAGTGAGCCCTTAATCACTTTCAGTTAAAAGAAAAAATAGTGCTTTACAAGGAATTACATTTATTTCCCTATGATAGAGAACAATTTTGAATTTGAACTTTTCCGGTCTTTCTTTGAAAGGCGTTTGCATGTTTTTTAGACTCCTTTTATCGAAATTCTAAGCTGTATGCTTCTTTCGTAAAATTTGTTCGGTTTTTAAGAGTGTTTTAACGACCGATAAATCAAGTGCACGTCCTCAATCTGTGAAAGAGTTCACTCTGTCCAGAGTATGGAGGACGTTTCTGTTTTAAGTGCACTACGTGTACCCCCACATCGATGTACGGGTTTGGCATAGGGTGGTGTGTGTTCATATCTAAGTTTCTTTAAGGATTATTCGTCCTTACAGCGCTGCCCTATGGTCGTACTTCCCCTTCCTCTGTTGCTAGTAGACAAAAGCTGTGTCTTTTGCAATATTCTAATATGTCTAATCCAGCAGCAACGGTGGGGGGGGGGCTTTTTCGGTGATAAAGCAGTGATAGCTTTATTTGCGAGATTTGAATCCTTCGCTGCAGTTTTGACTAAATCTTTAGATGAAAGAATATCTTCTGCCATCATGGAGGCCAAGAAACAGGAAGTTTCTTCTGATTCCGACGATAGCCCGAGGGCTAGAGGACGGTCCCGCAAAATGGGGAAACCGATTACTCTAAAGTCAATGCAAGTATTCAGGTCTCCTAAGCAGAATTCTAGAGCGACTAAGCTCTCGAAGGTGGGCTCGTGTAGTTCACCGGGTCAAACCCACATTAGACTTGAGGGTGACGGGCATAACCCTCAAGCCATGGTGGCGGAGGCGGAAGCTGACGTCCATAAGCCTGGTGCTTATGCTAATGCCAAAATTTTCAGTCATACCGGTCGTCAAGATTCTTCATAGGTCGCCTATAGCCATAGTCCGCAATCTGGTTTTGCTAGTTCTTTCCGACCGTTTCCTGTATGTCTTCCGGTTTTGCAGGACATCCGGGTCTTCAGGATCCGGTTCTTACTTCCGATATGACTAATAAGCTCTTCCGACTTCCACTTCTGGTTGGGACGTACTTCTGGGCTAGTGAATGAATTAAGAATAAAGAGCAAATAAGCTCTCGATGGTGATCTCGAGCAGGTCACCGGGTCAAACCCACGTGAGTCTTGAGGTTGTAAATAAGATGAAAAGGCATGACCTTCAAGCAGTGGTGGCGGCGGCGGAAGCCCCCGTCTTTAATATATATGCCAATGTCAATGTCTTAGATCAGTTGTAGTGGATTCAGCGCCTCAGGACAGGGGTTACTTCCGTTTCCGGATCTACCTCCGTTTTTTTCGTATCCGGCCTGACTTCCGATTTGCGTATTTCCGGTTCCTATGCTTATTCTGGTTTTTTAATGTACATCCGGGTTCAGTTTCCGGTTGTCTTGCGTTTTGCGCATTTCCGTTCCCTATTTTTCCACTTCCGGATTCGTACATCCGGGGATAGGGTCATTACCGGTTTTCATGGTGTTCTATGATTAACTTCCGGTTCTGTCTTCCTTTTTTGGATTTCCGGTGATAGCTCTTACTGCGATTCCAGGTTTGTCTTTCCTAGGATCTAGTCATCATTTTGTCTAAGAGTTAGTCTTATTTCAGTAAGTGCTTTTAAAATCGGAATGTTTAATCGCTGAAAATATTAATTCCGAGACATTGCATGTCTTGAAGTCTCTCTTGGAACTGTAGAATATTCAGCATTTATTCTTTTATCAGTGACACATTTCAACGTAATTAAAGACTTCCGACTGGTTGCCGGATGGGTTTTTTGTTGCAGTCGATAAGTCAGTGTATTCTACGCATTATCGCTACATGTCGCAATTAAAATTAGTTTTTAATTTCATCCAACTTTAAATGGCCAGTTGTCTTTGGGCCGTTCAGCCTTTTTTCACGCTCTTTTTTCCTCTTATGTCGGCAGGTTGACATATTTATTTTAACCAAGGGAATTAATTTCTTGAAGAAAATTCCTGTTTCTAGCGTAATTCTTAGTGTAATTCTGACAGGCGCTGAAAGGAATAGATTCGGTAGTGGATTCATAGTGAAGAGAATGGCTCTTAAGATTAATGATTACAAGAGAAATAAGATTAGGGTGAAGGAAGAAGGAATAAAAGCCGAGTTTTTTCTTTTGCCTTGTCACAGTTATGGTTTAGGGGAGTCTTTTTGCTTAGATTTTATATCGCCTGTTTTCCAGTGTTTTGTTTCATGATTCATCCCGTAGTGTTTAATCATAATCTAGTATTAGTGTTTTGTATATTTAACATCCAGCTGTTTCCGGGATTCATTATCATTCTATCAATCATTCTTTTTTATTAGCATATCAAACTCAATGACATCCGTCTTTACAAGATGATAATATTGGTTCTAAGTCTAATAATAATGAGTAAAGATATGTATAGGTCTCTTCCTTCATCCTCTGCCCCTTCTTCTAAAGTTTTCTTCTAGTCATGTTCTCCTTCCTCTCTCTCTCTCTCTCTTTCTGTCTTCCTTCTTTTTTCCCTTCTATGGGTTTTTCCCCTATTTCATCTTCTATCAATCCTCTCCAGGGATCTTCTGGTCCTGTTCTTTCCTCTTCATCTTCCATTCTTCTTAATTCCTCTCTTCCTCTTCTTCCTCTTTTGATCATCTTGATCCGATTGTTTGTCGTTCTCTCTTTTGAGCTTGAGTTTCTAATTGTTGATGAAGGTCTGGTTTTCTCATTGTTTTCTGTTTTTAGGGATTCGTCCCTTGTTCATTCTTTCATGTCAGCTTTTTTCTCTATTCTTTCCATGTCCTCTGGTCAGGATGTTGTATCTGTTCACATTCCTTCTGATCAATCTTTTTCCTTTTCTGATTCTTTACAGTTTTCTTCTCTTCTAGCTTCCAAGAGGCCTTGCTCTCCTCTTTCCATTTGAACTGTTGATTCTATGGCCTCTGGTGACTCTTCTCATCTTTTTTCTTCTCCATCTCCTAATCCTTTTTCTAATTCTTCTATTCCCTAGTCGGTCAGGGCTGAGGAGATTTTGTCCAGTCAGGGTGTCTCTTCGGATGACTGGTTCCGGCTCACTGGTGGATTGCTTAGACCATTTCTCTTCCTTGTAAGGACGTGTTTTCTATAGACCTTCCTTCTTTTGTGTCGGCTCTTTCCTCTTCTCATTCTTCTTTCTTGTCTCCTCTGGTCCTTTCAATTGACATTTTGGTCATTATCATGTTAGTTTTATTTGTGGATTATGTTAATTCTAAGGAATTTATACATACATGAGAGCGTTCAGCCTAAGGTAGGTTTTCCTACCCTGTCATTAAATCTTAGTAAAATGATCTCTATTCACTCTGAAACATTCAAATCCGCATTAATTTTAATTTAACAAAGGGGTTTGTCATGATTAAATCTCATGATTCTTGCTGCCAAGTCAAGATGGAGACCATCTCCCAGATCATTTCCAGTCTAGATCAGGGTATGTGGTCGTTTCCATCGACCAAAATGACGCCTTTTTTCATGTTTTCATTTACCCTTCCTTCAGAAAATTCCTGAGATTTGCTTACTAAGATCGAGTTTGCCAGTTTCGCGCCATGCCTTTTGGCCTGACCACAGCTCCTTTTTTCTTTCTCGCCTAGTCTCAACCATGGCAGAAATTTTCACCGTCCTATCCATCTCCACGTTTATATAGACGATTGGTTAGTAAAGTAAGTCTTCTTCAATTCTCTCAGGAATTCTTCCAGAGGTTTGCAGTCTGGCATGCAACCTAGGGTGGATTTTAAATCTAAAGAAATCAAGCCTAGGTCCCTCTCAAATCTTCACGCATCTAGGCGTTTCTTTTGATCTGACCCAGGGTCTAGTCTTCCCCTCAGATCCAAGAATAGAGGCTTTATCAGTGGCAATGGAAATCCTGTCTTCTTCCATGGTCTGAGCAAGTTTTCTGCTAAGAGTGATAGGTTTGATGGTCAGCGTAGAGAATGTTATTCCATGGGCGGCGCTGATGAGAAGACATTTCCAAATGTATTTAATGTCCCTTTGGAAACAGTCGGTTCACTCTATTTACCATCAGATTCCCATCAGAGAACACTTGATTCCTCTTCTAGATTTTTGGAAAGATTGTGCTCTGCTTCTGATGGGTGTTCCACTGGTAAAGTCCTCCCCTCAGGCTATTATCTTCACAGACGCTTCTCATGAGGGATGGGGAGCGGGCTGGGACTCCCTGTCGGTTTCCGGTCTTTGGTCCCTGGAGGAGTCTGCACCTCATATCAACATTTTGGAATTGTGTGCTGTCAATAAGGCTCTCCTTTCATGGTCAGATCTTGTGATAGGTCTCAAAGTCTCGATTCGGTCGGACAATTCGACAGTGGTCTCATATCAACAGGCAGGGGGGTACAAGGTCATCCCTCCTTTGTCTAGAAGTGTGAAACCTTCTCTTATGGTGTCGCAAGAATCAGATTCTTCTAGTGTCTCCTCATGTCCCAGGCAGTCTGAATTTTCCTGCGAACCAACTGTCACGTCCCAGCAAATTCGCCCACACAGAGTGGCAGTTAAAGAGGTCGGTTGTCGAAGCGATTTTCAGTCTTATGGATTGTCCTCTGGTAGATCTGTTTGCGACATCTCTGAATGCTCAGATCTCCTCTTACATGTCTCTTTTTCCGGACAGTCAAGCCCTGGCGGTGAATGCCCTGTCTCAGTCCTGGACAGGAATGTTCGTCTATGCATTCCCTCCAACGATTTTGTTTCCATTGGTGTCAGAGCTCTAGATAAGCAGGTTTTTTGCGTTTTCGGCCAATAAAAATTGCCAATCACCCAATTAATTTTTAACATCATGAGTACTGAAATAGAAAATCACCCAATTAATTTCAGTTCTCTTCCTAATAATGTATCATAACCCAATTAAATTCCAAAGAAACCCAATTTACAGAGTGAATCACCCAATTATTGAAAAGCTTATCTAGAGCTCTGGTTAGTGTTGAAGAATGTCAAAGAACAAATCTGCGAGATTCTTTTATAGCTCCTTTTTGGCCAAAGAGGATTTGGTTTGTAGACCTTCTAGATCTCCTGGTAGACTTTCCTTGTCTTCTTCCATTCTCTCAGGATCTTCTGTCTCAAGTTAGAGGTCTTTGTCTTCATCCAAACCCAGAAATCTTCAGTGTGTGTGTTTGGAGCATATCGAAACTAAAGTCTACGAGAATAAAGTTTCTTCAAGATCTCCAGTAATTATCAATTCTTCCAGATGAGAGTCGATCCGCAGAGTTTACAAGTGTCGATTTAAAATCTTTGGAGAATGGTGTTCAGACCAAGGTCTCATGCCCGATTCTGTTTCTATTCCCCAAGTGTTAGACTTTTTTTAACATATTTCTTTGATTCCTTCCATTTATCAGCTAATTTGGTTAGGGGGATATATACTTTCTCTGGCATCTTCTTCCTTGCCTTCTGTATGCCGATGTCAAGGACACTAAGACCGTTAATAGTTTTTATTAGAGGTCTAGGCAATATTCGTCGTCCGATAGCTAAACCTTTACCTTCATGGAACTTGGCTTTGGTTCTTCAAGTGCTGGCAGGTCGTCATTTTGAACCTCTCCTCTATTAGTATTAACAGCCTCTGCTAGAAGGCGTTCAGAATTCATGCTTTTTCTGCTGAAAGGGAGAGATTTATAGTTTCAGGAGACGGTTTAGTTTTAATCCCAGAAGTGATTTTTTATCTAAAACTCAGTCAAACCGGTTTCCTGCTAGTCCGATCATTTAAAAATCATTATCGTCTTTTTTGCCATCCGATAAACTCTGGTGTCCTGTTAGGGCATTAAGAATGTACAAACACCGAACTGATTTCAAAAGATTTGATCCGTCCCTTTTATGGTTTTCTTATGCAGAAGAGTTAACTAAGCCGGTCTCAAAGTTTACGATATCCTGATGGATTTGGGAGACGATTAAGCTTTGTTACGAGATTGCTTCTCTGGAACAAATTAATCTCTCCCATATTGAAGCTCACGATGTTAGGGGAATGGCTTCCTCTTTTTCACTTTTTGCCGGTTCGTATTTAGATGAAGTCATACAGGTTGCAGGATGAAAATCTGAATCCTCTTTTACAACCTTTTATCTGAAAGATCAGAGTGCAGCAGCCTCCTTCTTTTGTAATATTACGATTTTAACCAAAAAAGCTGAAGACCATTTACCAAGTACATCTCGCCATTTTCGTTAAGACTGTAAGAAATGGTGAGAGTTTATTTTGGTTTTTAAATATCTCTAAGTTCAAGTTTTCCTTATTTGATAATCATGGTGTGATTGATTTAAATGCACTATTATGTTATGTTATTAACAATTGGATAAGATTGGTTTGATTTTTATCCTTGTTTGCTGATTGACCAAATCTACGGGTTTAGCAAGTAGTGATTGAACGGTAATGGATGTTTTTGTGGTGTAATAACAACCCCCCCCCCCACAGACCCCCCCCCCCCCCCCCCTTGCGGGTTGGTCTGTTGTTTTATTAACCACTATAAAAACATACTTAGCGTTCAATCACTGACCCGGCCTCAACCACCCCGCGTGGAATTGATTTGAGAATTTGCCTATAATATTTGGCACTTAAATTCAGAAAAGTGAATCTGTTTCCTATTTGGACTCCAGTGCGCATGCGCAAGCGCGCTTAGTGACAGGCGTCACTATGGAGTGAGTACAGACTGGTGCCAGTCTATATCAGTTAATATACTGGAGATGGACCTAACCAGTAGCCTGGTTGAGGGTCCATATTTATAGGAATAGGCATGGGGAGGAGTGTATGCAAGCATAAAAATCTTATTCTGGTAGCTAAATGCAGATAATTGATTTAGCAAGTAGTGATTGAACGGTAAGTATGTTCTTATAGTGGTTAGTAAAACAACAGACCAACCCGGAAAGGGGGGGAGGGGGGTCTGTGGGGGGTTCAATAGAACTTGATTGCCTAATGCTTTAGCAGTCATCTTGGATGACCTGGTTTTCATGAAAACAACTTCGTATCCAGAATTGCTGAACGGATTAGGCCGAAATTTGGGAGATATGATATGGTACTAAGGGCCGTTAAGTTTTGTTCAAAAGTAGTTGATGCATAAAGAAACATGGCTTCTGTTTTCTTGTTATAATTCTGCTCAACTCTGTCGGGTTCTACTTATTGTTGATGGCCTTTCTGGTTGAAATGCCTATGATGCAGGTGAGCGATACAGGCCCCTTGGGCCTCTTGTTTGGTGTGCATGTACTAGTTTAACTTAATCCTCTGTATATGTTTACAGTACTCTATGATAGCTAAGGGAGAGATGGTTGTATTATTGTTTAAAAATAGCTACATCTCATGATATAGGTCGGCTTACCTGTGGAACCAAACAAAATATTTACATTCAGAGAATCGGAATGCTCAGGAGGGAATGCAGCATCTGTTGTACAGATAGCAATGGGGGTGGCATTATGGAGGGGGTTAGTGAGTGTGGGTAGGTGAAGAGGACCATGGTTAAAGTGAGTAACATAAATATGTTCCTGATTAAGTAGTCCTGGAATAAAGTTTCCTATCTTATGAGAATGTGATGGTTGAGGCACAGTTGAGGCAATATTTTGGAGGTACATTATCCTAATGGAGGAACTCAGTTTTGGCTAGGCCCAGCCCATCTCTAGCTAAGCTCCACTGACGCTTTGACCGTGTGAGGCTCGATCAATCCCTGAATTCCCTGACTATCAATTTCCATAAAACTAATTATGCAAGTAAGCTGTTGAATATTTTGAAACTAATTTGACTGGGCACTGTTACTATGGCAGCAACAGTGCCCAGTCAAATTAGTTTCAAAATATTCAACAGCATGTTTATTAAATGGTAGACATACAATTTGTACAACAACGCTTAGTCCGTCATCAATTAAGCGTTTGTTATGAACCTAGCTACGTCATTCAAGACGTTATTGATTACGACGTCATCCTATGCATCATGTAGTTGATTATGGCATCATATTATGGATGGATAAACTGGAATGCTCAATTATGATGTGACAGAGACATAGTATGATAGTATCTACTATCTAAACCCATTAATGGTCAACATTGGTAAAATCTTTTTAGATTGTTGCCTAGTGAATGTCCACTTAGACACGAAGAGAAAGATTGTTTTTGCAAATCGAGTACTGGAATGGCTGGCTCATATTTCAGTGGTCAGTTTTCAACAGCAATCTTGTCTTTGACTGTAAATGAAGATTTCTCAATACCACTCGAAATGCTGGTCTAGGCCCTGTTGACCATTAAACGGTTATCGTACGAGGTATCATATTTTAATTGTACTGTGACGGAGGTATCGTAACTTTATTGTATTATGACGGAGGTATCATATCTTAATTACGCTGTGACGCATACTGCGGTATTAGACCATGCTTGCGCTATTCTGGTATGCGGCAGGCCATTGCCACCCAAATGCAAGTATATTATTGCAACTGGCTGTGTGCCAATGGATTGTTGGAGGATAAGGTTGGTGCCCTCCATACTGATACGAATAGCAGCCACAGATTTAATACAGAAACATTATTTTCATGATGAATACCCGATATCATTCATATATAATTTTGGAATATGGCAGACTAACAAGTCTACTGGAAAATGAGATAAATTAATACTAAGAATGTGAGGAATTGCGTCGAATAACTACAATGTACACGTCTGATACAGGAATACATTAATTAGAGGTTAAGTTATCCTTGTAGAGCACAGACAAGTGGCTGCAAGCCAAATAATTTCAGATGTGGCCAAATATGTAGGAACATATGTTGATTGTTGATTTGATTAAAATGTCATGCTGAAGAGGTGATACTTATAGCTCTCTCTCGTCCCAAATGTTACCTTCTAAAGAGAAACACTTGCGCAGGATATGACGTTCGCGTTTATTTCTGTGCACTTTACCCAGTATACAATGACTTGTCCTACCTCCAGATTTGTTGTAACTATTGGATGCCATATAATTTGAGTCTATTAACCCTGCCAAAACCGGCCTTTGTCATAGTCAAGAGAATACAATTTTTGAAAATTTACCACAGGAATGACTGGCTCGGTTATCGAGCCAGTCATTCCAGTGATAAATTTTCAAAAATTGTATTTTTGCCTGTAAATGGACATTCAATAGGCAGATTTTAAATTTTCTTGACAGAATTTGACCATTAAAGGGTTAACTACACAGACCAGGATTTCTCAGCGGAAAAGTTGCTGTCTGCATGTGCAACTGGTCATTTGTCAGTCAGCTTTTGAGGCATAAGAATGTTGGACATATTCATGGCAAGAGCATCTCTACAGTAGTCCGGAGAAGGGTCCAGTTATAGGCCAAAATTTTGAAAATGTGCAACTTGTATTCATTCGGTTGTAAAATAAAAAATAGCTTTCGTGTCAGTAAATGTTAAATGGACAAGTTAGACTATGGAAATGTTTAGATTTTCATGATTAATCTTGATGCATGCTTAACTCTGTTCAAGATTGATCAAGAAAATTCAGATTTCTGGATAATGAATGACATTTTAGTCAGGTCAAGAGAAGACTTAAAATTTACTACTGGAATGACTCATACTCGGTTATTGAACCAGTCATTCCATATAGTAAATTTTCAAAAATAACCTGTTGTAAATGGACATAATAGACAGAAGCCGTTTTTGATTGGCTTGAGTGTTTAAGTTGAACCCCTAGAACACTGATGTTAATATTCTATCTTTTACTGCGTCAATATCAAAGAAACTGGTGTACGTTCTTCAACAATTTTGCTGGAAGATGTTGCTGTCTACGGCAGCGCCATCGCCACATTGTTTCAAAATATTCGTCAGAGTGTTTATTAAATAGTAAATACATACAATTTGTATAGCGTATCAGACTATTAAGCATGATGTCATATGAAGGGATGGATAAACTGGAAAGGTCCATTGATGCATCTGCAGAGATGGGTGAGTTGGTGAGGGGTTTGGGAGATTTTTTGCTTGATCAGACTAATGCTTCTGGACATCAAGCCAGTAGATTACATAATCTAGTATGTAATGATGTGTAATGGCTGTGTTGGTAATTACTATGTCCAATGATGAAGGCATCTTCCTGTGTGTGAGATAGATAGATCATTTTGTTGCTCAGCTTATCTGCTATTGAATAACATAGGGAGAGGTATTGAAACAGGATTTGTTTGTCTTATGTACTCTAGGCCATGGGGAAATGTCAGGATGTTGCTTCTGTGTATGTTATGCTTGTGTGTCTGTCTGTCTGTCTGTCTCTGTCCAAAGGCATTTGGTAATAGATATAAATAAATTTTGGAATGTCCTATTTTATTTGGTTATATAATGGTCTCCATGTATTGTTGCTGCATACTATTTTCTATATAAAATTCTGAACCGGTCAAGCGGTCACCCATATTTGTTATTTGCTATTTTTCTGTAAACATTAATGCATGCTCCAGTTTCATCGGATAAGGAATTATTTTAAAAACATTAGAAACATTCTTCTTGGTAAGAACTTAAAACAATCTTAAATATATCTAGACCATTTGACGAAATACTGGTGCTACAAGTTCTGTGATTCCTGTTGTTCGTAAAGCCTCAAAAGACTCAACGAGGATGATGCAAACTGCAACAATTATAGTGACACTTCATAGAAGTCAGCTACTCAGATATATAAGCATAACATCTCACTATAGCACGCATTGCTCAGGGTCAGTGATTCACAACCATGATTTTACGTGAACACTCCGGTATCTTATCTTCCCTGTGAAATGGTTGCAAATTCTGACATCAACTCTTTAATGGTTAAATTTGGTCAAGAGAAATTACGATCTGCCTATTGAATGTCGATTTACAGGCCAAGGGCATACAATTTTTGACAATTTATCACTGGAATGACTGGCTTGGGTATTGAGTCAGCCCCTTCAATGGTAAATTTTCAAAAATTGTGTTCTCTTAACCTGTAAATGAACATTCCACAACACCATAGCAGAGGCCGGTTTTGGCCGGCTTGAGCATTAAAGGGTTACATTTGTTTTTGCATTTTTAATATTTTGGAGTCTAATTTGCATCTTGGTTATTGAGTGGCCATATTTAAAGAAGAATCGAAGATCAAATGACCCACTAGAAGCAGTTTATACACTTTCCATATATAAAATTTTTAGATTTGAATGTATCTTTAAAATGTTTTCAAAACAATAACAGAAGCATATAAGTAAGTAAGAAATGTTCTGGTGACTATTTTGAACACTTAGGGGCAGCAATGTCTTCCAATCAAATGACCGGTATGTTCAAAATATGCAACAGAACATCTCATATTTACTAACATGTTTCTGGTTTTCAACAGCATTGATTATTTTGTTTTGGAAACGGTTAAAATTATTTCCCAACTGTACTGTACCACAAGTATCACATGGCGTCCATGGGAGATAGAGCGTAATGCGACAACTTTTCTCCGAGTACTATTAAGAGAATTCAAGGCAGATTAAGGGAGACAACTCTTCACGGCAAAGCTCAGGTTCTGAGGGTTACAGAAGCTGAAAGAAGACAATTTGACAGAATCCTCAAAAGAACACAGATTATATCTGTAATGAGTTCAAATTTGACGGGGTCATTATAGTAAAATTAAATCTGATAAGAATCGTACAGTGTCTTACCCCTTTAAATGGTCAAGCCAGCCAAAATCAACCTCTGCAGTAGTTTTTAGAAATGCCCATTTGCTGACCGAGAAAAGCATGTTTTAGAAAATTTTCCATTGAAGTCCCACGCTCTAGAAACAACTGCGTGAATAAGTTAGAGACAGGAATTCCAGCGAGCAATTTTCAAAAATACTCTTGGCCAGCAAATGGACATTTTTCATGACCAATTTAGATCAATGCCGGCTGGCTGAGGTGACCATTGAAACAGCGTCTAGCCATCATATTATTTATATATACACAGCCCTGTCTCGGGGCATATCATACAATATTTATAACTTGACAAGCCATTAATAATTTGTTTATATACCATTTAATTCTGCATTTCAAATTAGATATTTATTATACTTATGATATAGTTATAGATGAATTTTTGTTGATTATATTTAACCCTTGCTGCTCTTATGTCAATATGCTGTTTTTTACGGCGTCGATAACAAAAAAACTTGGTTACATTTCTAACAACTCTGGTAGACGATGTTGCTGTCTACGACATCTTACGCCAAATTTGTTGAAAAATGAACTCCAGATCATCTTTTTAATTTAAATTGAAAAATAAAACTTTGGCATCATGGTCAGGTAAGGCAAAAAAAGTAAATTTGTTTGAAAAAAAATCATCAGCTTTAATTAATAACAACGTATATGAGAATTTAGATTTAAAATGTTAAATTTCACTCTAGCCTCTTGTGATAATGAGACAGAGTCTCATATGACAGCTGTGCATTATTGTTTGTTCAAAGGACCATGAAGTAGTCTCCTCCCCCATGCTTTCAAATAAATGGATTTTTATGTAATTCTGAAATATGAAATGTGCTACTTTTCATATCTATACATTTACACACATTGACAATTAATTGACAATTTGGAAAATTATTTAACAACATAAATTTGTTACATTAGATGGCTGTGTGCACTACATATATCTAGCTGTATGCTATTTAACCATTTAACTCTCAAATTCTATCATGAAAATTTCAGTTTTCTCATAGAAAATATCCATTTGCAGGCCAAGAGAAGACTATTTTTGACACTGGAATGACTGGCTCGATTATCAAGCCAGTCATTCCAGTGGTAAATTATCAAAAATAGTCTTATCTTGGTCTGCAAATGGATATTTCTTGAGACTACTGCATAAGCAGTTTTCAGGCGATTAAAGGGTTAAACAAGCTGCTGATGTGTATATAACCTAATAGACCTTTCTAACATGGCAGTCATTCAAGGAAATCCACTCAAAACAGTAATCATTGCCTGGTGAATTAAGTGAGCCGTAGATCCTCAATATTAGATTAAGAGACAAAGTACTTTAACCCTTAACACTTATATCAGCCAAAAACGGCCTCTGCACATGGTCTTGAGAAAGGCCCATTTGCAAGCCAAGAGAAGGCTATTTTTGAAAATTTATTACTAGAGCCAGTCATTCCAGTGATAAATTTTCACAAATAACCTCTTGGTCTGTCTGCAAATGGACATTTTCAATGAGAAAATTAAAATTTTCTTGAACAAATTCGAGGGTTAAAGGGTTACGTTCTGATGATAGATTGAAATCATGATATTATTGACTTGAAGCTTATTTCTGAAAGTTCTTGGGTAGGAAATTGTTATGGTGGCTTGAAAGAATCAGATTGTTCTTTTGGTCAGTCCTTCCAACTGTCTATCTTGCTGACAATGTGTGAGTCTGTGCGTCAAAATCTTAGGTTTTCATTTGCTAACTTAGCCTCCACTTGGAGTATGTTGAGGAAAGTGCATGGGTGGGTTTGCCATGAGGCGCCCACCAAAGTGATTGTCATCTGATGGTGTGTGCGTGGGTTGGTAGGGGTGATGTGTATGTGCGTGTGTGTGTACAGGTATGTGGAAATCGCTGCATATCATCTACTTCATATACATGTGTATGATTGGAAATAGTGTACATTTGTGATGCGTATGCGCTGTGCATGTGTGATGCATGTGCATATGCGCTGTACATGTGTTATGCATGTGCATATGCGCTGAGCACTCACACAGTGGCTCATGAATGGAGAGTGAAAATGCTGGCATAACATTAAAACATTGGTATGATTCGTCGTAATTTGAATGTAATAAGAGTAGGCCGAGTAATCAATAATAAAATACTTCTCATTCAGCTCTGAATGTGACTACATGGCCCAATGTAATCCTCTTTGATTAGCTATGAGTCACCATCCATTGAGTAGAATCCTTAATCCTCTATTGCCATAAACGGGTTCTGTAGGGGTCTTTAAAAATGTCCATTTGCAGGCCCAGAGAAGACTATTTTGAAAATTTACCATGGGACTGGCTGGCTCGATAATTGAGCCAGCCAGTCCCGTGGTAAATTTTCAAGAAAAATTATCTGTTTGTCTGCAAATGGAGATGCTCTTGTACGAATTTGAAGGTTAAAGGGTTAAAAAATCCTGCTAGTGCGTGTGAGTTCATGAACACTGAACAAGCACGCATGATTAATGTAACCTGTTTTGCAGGCGAATGCTACTAGTATGCATGTTAGATGCATGTGCAGGCTGGCATGCTGATAGATTTTTTGCAGATGCTGGGTGATTATGCACTCATCCCTGGAAATCCTGCTATTTTACTACTACGTGACGTGACACTGCAATTGAGGAAATATGAATGCATTTTCTACAGGCTGGCATAAAAAATTTGCTGCCATTGAATTTATTATAATGTTGCAAATTCAAATTGTAACCTGCTTAAGAATTTCATATACCTTTAGATAAAAAAATTTTGTTATCATAAATTGATAAAAAAAAATCCACCTGACTTCAAAGAAATCTGGGACTATTTGTTACTTTATTAGCACTTAACTAACGAGAAGTATAGACTCCATTTTTTAATAAATTATTTTATAATATACCAGTATATATTATTTTAATCTATTGTCTGGGCTTGCAGGAAATTCTCATATAAAAGCCCAAGCTCAATCAATCACCAGCTGAATTCTGAACACAAAGCACAAAAGCACAACTTCTTCTTTATTTGAAATCTATGTCTTATCAATCTATGAGTATTTTAAGCAATCTTTATTAATCTTTTAAACCCTTGAAATGCCAGTGTCTCAATGTAAATACAGGGAAGCTGTTGAATATTTTTGAAACCGAATTGACTGGCACCTGCTTCCATATAAGGTGCAACAGCTTCCAGTCAAATAAGCTTCAAAATGTTGAACAGAATATTCCTCAAAATGTACAGAATATGTCATTTCTGGCATGGAACGTTTGAAAGGTTTAACAGATAAAAATTCCTAAAAGACACTATAAAGTGTGATTAGTCAAAGACTACTTGCCATTTACTGATCTCTCACCACTGTTCCTAAGTTTGTCTTTTGCACATACTCTACTGTATATTATAATGCAAATGTTGACCCTCGGAACTGAAATTTGTCAGAGGAAAAGGCTAATTATTAGCAAGAGATTTAACAATCACTTCCATGTACGAAAAGAAAGATTCTATCTGGGAATTGAGCCATGTGTTAACAGAAAGCCATAAATTCAACAGTATTTGCTCAGTAGGTGGTGGGATAAATGTTCCAAAATAGTCTTCCTTTGGCTTGAAAGTGGACATTCATTGATCAGAAATTTAGATTTTATTGACCACTTTTTAACTTCACCTGAGAGCTTATGCTATGTCGACTGTCCATCGATTGTCCGTCATCTGCCAAGTTTTGTTTCTCTCCTAAGCGAGAATTCATTTAAAGCATAGGTCTCCTAAACAGCTGGGCAGATTTTAACCAAACTTAGTGAGAATGATGATAGTGGGCTTCTAGTTAGAATTTAAATTTGTCGATTTTTTTTGGCGTTCATCTTGTATTTAACTAAAAATGTTCATGAATTCATTTAAAACGCTACATATTTCTTCTTTAATCAATGGCCTAATAAAAAGAACTGTTAGAATAATCCTATTGTGGTACACTAAGATCAATATATTCGTTGACATTGATGGTGCCATTTAGTTGTTAATGAGGTTATGGCTCAATAAATGTGTTCTCGGAAGTGTGTACATTTATTATAGATTTTAATTTGCGCCAGCAGATAAACGGTGTGACTGCCATCTTGGTTTGTTTTCCTGCCATAGGCTCCCACAGTAAAGCAATGAGCCCATAGTAAAGCAATGGGGAATTCTTTAAACGACTTCTCAAGAACCACTGGGCCGATTTCAATTATATTTGGCAGAATCTAGCCTTAGGGCATAGAGGCCTAAGTTTGTTCAAACGAAGCTGATCGGCCAAAATCCAAGATGGCCACTGGCTAAACCAGCCAACTTTTAGCAATGTCTTTAAAAATCTCCGAAACGGCTTGGGGGTTGATTCAAAACTCATGAAACATCATCTAATGCAGGAGGAGAACCAATTTGTTCAAGAGAACCTGATTGGTCCATTGGCTTGGCAGCCATCTTGGATGACCTAGTTTTCGCGAAAACAACTTCGTATCCAGAATCGTTGAACGGATTGGGCCGAAATTTGGGAGATATGATAAGGGACTAAGGGCCGTTAAGTTTTGTTCAAAAGTAGTTGATACATAAAGAAACATGGCTTGTGTTTTCTTGTTATAATTCTGCTCAACTGTGTAGTGTTCTACTTATTGTTGATGGCCTTTCTGGTTGAAATGCCTATGATGCAGGTCAGTGATACAGGCCGCTTGGGCCTCTTGTTAATCTACACCTGTACATAGTTTTCAGCACCATCCTTTTAACCCTTTAATGGTCATACCAGCCTTTCTTGTGGTCTAGTGGAATGTCCATTTACAGGTCAAGTGAATACAATATTTGAAAATTAACCACTGGAACGACTGGCTCAATAACCGAGCCAGTCATTCCAGTGAAAAAATTTTTTAAACAGTTTTACCTACACCCATGCATAACAAGCACAATGTTTAATCAGGAGGTAGGCATTGGCAGCCATTTAATTGACGACCAGAAACCTGGCATGGGCAGCCATAATTAATTGATGAACAGAAACCTACATATAGAAGTAATGGTAGTGAGTTAACAAGATTAACTAACACACCCGCATGCACGCCCTGAAGCACACTTAGTCAGTGTAAATACACTTTATGATCAAAATGAATCACACACTGATCATAATAAATAACGTTTATACATGTACAGTACTCTCGTTCACTATCTGAGATCATGTGACTTTCCACATGAATGGCAATACACTCAATACTCCAGTCGCCCACCTAGATCTAGTTTATTCCTGTATTCCCGCCATTTTTTCATTCATGAATTCCGTAAAGCGCAATGACCTGACTATTTAAGTTTGTATTATGAGCCGAGGGAGTTATGATCATAGAAATGGACTATATTAAATATAAGATTTCTATGGTTATGATGCTGTAAGATTTAGATAACATTTACTACATATAGAATTACTGAATTAGGCTCCTACTGAGTTTTGATTTTAATTTATATGATGGTTTATGTTTTAGACAACAACTCTCAGTCAAATCATTGTCAAAATATTCAGCAGATTTCATATTACATTGTCATTAAACCTTTAATGATTCCACTGACTAAAAGAGTCCTGAACATTCGCCTTGAGAAATGTCAATTTAATTTTTCATGCCAAGGGAAGGGTGTTTTTGAAAATGTACAACTGGAATGACTGGTTCAATTCTTCAACTCAAGATACACTAAGAAAAAACCTATTTTCGTGGCCATTATAAAGGTCAATATTAAAACTGTAATTTTGACTTGACTATTGACCAGCAAGTGGAAGTGTTCTTTCTGCCTGCCTGTCTCAGTTGGTCAGTTGGCATGAGTAACCCTCCACCCAATTTTGATCCTTCAGGTAACACTTGAATTCGTACATTGGAAAGACATGTGATCACACAAACACATACTCACAGGCATGCACACACACGCACGCACGCGCATGCACACACGCACTGGTGCGCACATGCACACTTACAATCACACACCTTCTATAATTATAAGCGGTAGCATGACTTGTCTGTGTGAGTGGGAGGGTATCTTGTTACATGACATATTTGTGGTGGTGACCCCACAGGCAGTGTATAGGAGTGTGCGTGGGCCTTTGCATTTTTGCATAGTTATTGCATGTTCATGGACATTTAACCTTTAAGAAATAATCTTTTGAATATTTTTATACTAATTTGATTGGAAGTTGTTGCTGCCTTAGACAGGAACAGCTTCCAGTCAAATAAGTTTTAAAATATTCAAAAGATTATTTCTTAAAGGTTCAATGTCCATGAACATGCAATAACTATTGCATTCAAAATTTCAGAATGGGTAAAAATGAGAAAATGTTATGATCGATCATTAAATGATCATTGGTTAGTATGTAAAACTAATCATCGATCACAAAAATAGTACCAATTCCCAACACTAATGTTACCTCAAAAACACAGAATCTGTATAAATATTATATTCAATTTTTCATTCTTCACACTTCACACTCGAGGCTACTGGCTGACCTTTATGATGGTTTCAATGTTGAGAGGGTTAATGTCTTATAATACTATGTTATTTAGACCTGTAAAAATGAAATCAAAATGGCATTGCCCAAAAAAAGAATCATCTGCAGTTTTAATATCGTAAATTTATAAGTAGTCACAATCGATTTCTGAAATCATGATCGATCTGTTGGTTGGACATGCACACCAATCAATCTTCGATCAAATCGATTAATTGGAACAACACTAGGTAACATAACCATTTTAAAACTACGTACCAGTTATTAATAGGTCAACATTCTTTAATATGTATTGGTAAGAAATATTCTCCTAAATATTTTTCAATTAATTTGCCTAGATGTGCCCTAAGGCAGCAATATTTTCCAGTCAAATTATTTTAGAAATATTTAACAGCCACCCTTTTTTGGATCGAAATTAAGAGACTAGTACCAAATCGCGGAAAGAGTATATTCTTTATGATATAAAACTTATTCTGTTGAATATTTTGAAACTCATTTGCCTGGACGCCATCGATTTCTAGACATGCACTCTGGATATCATCTGTCCTGTCAATAGGTTGCATTTCCCACTGGGTGTGCAATGTACTGTCCCGTTGTCATGACTGTAATAAAGAATCAAAGAAATATTAGGTCAAGTGCAGACAAGCTGGTGCACAACTATCTGTCCGTTCATTCATCCTTTTTGATTTGATGAATGAATATGGATTGGTTGGGGTGGTGGTGGTGGGGGGAGCTTGAATATTTTTAAACAGTACAGGATGGTACAAATTTTCAACAACCCAAATTTTTTTTTGCGATTGTCTTGAGCTTATTAACCGTTTAACTCTTGATATTTTAATGTCTCTATTTCAAGATAATTATACAGGAAGGCTGTTGAATGTTTTGAAACTTATTTGACTGGGAGCTTTTGCTGCCTATTGCATATATTCCTCCTAAAATGCACGTCCGCAATCGTTTAACCCTTTAACCCTCAAATTTGCTCATGAAGATGTAGATTTTCTGTTTGAAAATGTCAATTCGCAGAACAAGAGAAAACTATTTTTAGCTCACCAAGCTTAAAAGTGAGCTTATATGGCGACCGTCTGTCGTTTGTCCGTCTGTCCATCAACTTTTCCTTTAAATAACTTCTCTAGAACCTCTGGGCCAATTTCAATTATATTTGGCAGGAAGCATCCTTAGGGCATAGGGATCCAAGTTTGTTCAAACGAAGCCGATCGGCCACTTTCGCTGGTGGCCATTTTGGATTTTAGGAAACATCTAAAAATCTCTAAAACTACTTGAGGGATCGATTCAAAACTCAAATGTCTTTAAAAATCTTCTCTGAAACTGCTTGGGGGATCGATGCAGACCTCATGAAATATGATCTAGGGCAAGAGCTGAACCAAGTTTATTCGAGTGAACTTAATTTGCCAAATGGTTCAACGGCCATCTTGGATGACCTAGTTTTCACGAAAACAGCTTCAGAACCGCTGAACAGATTGGGCCGAAATTTGGCTGATATGATTTTAGGAAAATAATGAAATACCACCTAGGGTATGAGCTAAACCAAGTTTGCTCAAGGGAACTTGATTGGCCAGATAGTCCTGTGGCCATCTTGGATGGCCTAGTTATCTCGAAAATGACTTCTCCTGAACCGCTGAAAGGATGGGGCCGCAATTCAGGAGATATAATTAGGGACTAAGGGCCATTGAAGTTTGTTAAAAAAACAAAATTGGTTACAAATTACACCGATATAACAAGAAAGGTATATCAATGACGAACGCTGCAATGGTGGTAAGAAATCTCCATTTGCAGGCCAAGCAAAGACTATTTTTTGAAAATGTATCACTGGATTGCCTGGCTCGAGCATCGTCTCTTGGCCTGCAAGTGGACATTCGTTCGCTGAGAAAAATATAAATATAAAGGTAGATTTTGAAATATTTTATGCAGTGGAATTATTCACGATTATTCGATTTTCGTTTTTAATCATATAAATACAGGATTTAAAAAATAATCGCGCTTTTCGATTTAATCACATAATCGCGCAAGCCTAATATATATATATATATATATATATATATATATATATATATATATATATATATATATATATATATGGTCAATTCCACAGAAAAGTAACATTTTCATGATTTAAAAAAAATAATTTTGCACTTAAATAATGCTATATATATATGGTCAATTCCACAGAAAAGTAACATTTTCATGATTTAAAAAAAATAATTTTGCACTTAAATAATGCACTGAAATCAAATAGGGAATGGTTCTCAGGTTGCTAAAACAGGTCTAACCTTGTTGATACCTGCTACTATCCCTGATATATAGTTTTTCAAATTATAGGTTAAATTTGAGCTTAATATTAGTCAATTTAGTGATTAGTTATGCTCCTCCCACATTCAGTTCACAGTGCATTCTATGCTTCTTGGTGATGAATTCAGAACAAAGGTGCAGTGCACTTTTACATCCAGGGTCATGAATCGACCTGATTACCAGCCTCTGCACTTATTTGACCCAGAACTGTCTAGGCAGCTCTGTCCCATCAGTCACATTTTTGGTCTTGCTGTTTAGTCTGTATCTCAGTCGAATGCCTATTTTTGTAATTTTATAATTTCCTATCTACTAGACTGCTAAACCTATCAGAGCCATGTGCTTATATATGAGTTGATGTGTAGATATTCCCAGCAGACCAGTTTAAGTTTTGTCCCATAAGTCACAAAATATTTAGGAACAGCACAAATGGGGAAGACCAGTTTAGAAAGTCTGCCAACAAAGTGGCACTTTTCAGCCACTGTTAAAGGACGAGTGTCTGAAAAGGTGAGAAGTGAGAAATTATATATTGCATCTTCAGCTGAATTTGCCAAACTAGCTACCAATGTCTGCCCAAACATCAATAGTGGATGTGGTATATATTGTTAAGGACATGATTGAATCAAACAAAACTGAGCTTGATGGTTTCTGGAACCCAAATGAACAAGAAATTAAAACACTATCTGGCAGCGTTTGAGCTCATTATTTTGAAGCCATTGAACCATATATTATTAAATATGCTACTTATTCTTCCATTGAGACATCAAAAATGGCAATGTTCATTTGTGAGTGGACCTACAGGTAAGAGGAATGATGTAGTACATGTAAATGATGACCATGCTCCCGAAGAGATCGATACACAGCCTTCACCAAATGAGTAGGCTTGTGGCCAATGGACAATTATCGATTATGACTCCATAAGTTATTATATAGATGTAAAGGAAAACATGCATCAAATTATGTGCGTTAAGCCATCTATCTCTGGAAAGACGTATGTGTTTGAACAAGAGAAAAACACAGTTTGGTATAATGAAGAGCAAATAAAGGCCAGAATGGAGAGAGCCCATGCTAGTTAATGTCAGAGGCATGTATAAAGTGCCACCATAATCACGATAATTGTCCCATCAGTTACAATTTCAAAGGTCTTGGAAACTGACACATGTCTGAATTGTATTAAGCATTTTATTATTTTTACGCCGTTATTTGAGAATACAAATTAAAAATATGCAGTCTTTTGGCATCATGAATCATAATAATGAGTTTTCACTCTTCGGTGTAGGCATTAGTAATTATAGAATAAAAACTTTAAGCTGTTGTTGTTTGCTTAAAATAAAGTGAATATAATGCCTCTTAATACTTTAACGGTTCCACTATTCTATTAAGATAATGTCTCAGAGTGACACCTACAGATATTTTTTAGATACGGTCCCATCAGTCACAATTTCTTGTCCCATAAGTCACAGTGAATAATCCACTCCTGCCGTGATAAAAAAAAAAGGATGTATGTCTCTATGATCTTTTTAGAAAGCTACATGTATCTCCTAATAGAATTATAGTCACATGTAAGCTGCCTCTCAAACTGAGATAGTATTTGCAGTGTGACTGTGAGCAGGGTATAAAACGGTGGTCTGCAAAAGTCCCATAAGTCACAGACCCTTTATGCATGCTGTCTACAAGAGAAGGTGATAGATAATTCCAGTTTATATTCATATTTGGTTATAGTCAGGTCTTTGCTATCAGATTAAATTAAGAAAATAACTATTGCGCCTTAATTCTTTGTATTATTGGCTACAATTTTGAAAAAATCATTCAGATGTCCAATAAGTCACAATGGAATTTATATATATATATATATATATATATATATATATATATATATATAGCTTTTGCGACAGAGGACGCTTTCTGTACACTGTTCTCCAGGAGCTGGGGGTGGGGGGGTGGTGGTGGTTTGAATAATGTGTCTAATGAGCTCGGAGCCATGATGACAACAGATAAAATTCATAGAGAAAGAACCTGTTTTTGGAGAAAATCACTTAAGCTGTCAACTGTTAAATGTCAAGATTTTGTTTAGGATGTAATAGAATGGAACCAAACCTGGTGTCTAGTTTGAGAATGGTGTTGCTGACGTAACAGTAGATTGAAAGTCACACTAACGGGCAGAAATGGAAATGAGCAAGCAAGAGGAAAATTCAGTAAGAAAGAGCGATGGCCGATGATAAGATACTGCTCACTAATTAAACACTAGCTGTCACACTAAGTGTCCTTGCACTAAGCGTGTTTCGATGCAGAGCCATAATCAAAGAACTAGTCTGTGAGATCGGTTTTAACCTTTATCAAACATGATGGCATATGAAGGAAACATACAGAGTTGGTAGAAGAAAGACTAGTGTATATTTTGGAATCAATATTGCTGTCCTGTGGTTGATGCAATCTCAACAATGAGTTATGACATTGTTCCATACTTACCGATGAAACACTGTATGCTTAGTCGTTGCTCGGTAGCAGAATTTGACATTCACAATTCCAGTAGCATCCCGGTTATAGATACAGTACTCCTCAGAACTAACTGAACATGTTTCCAAAACAAAAACAGAAGCATGTAAAATTAAATATTTTAAATGACGTGAAGCTAATTTATTAACTCACTTGGAATATTTTGCTCAGATCGCCTGAGCTTCATCAGCCACACTAATCTTTGGTGTGCATCTTTCATTCTGAGACTCTGTGACATCTCGCGGCATGAGTGTGTAATAAATCGGTGGGAGTTCCAGTCCCTGGTCTCTGTTCATGGTCGGCTTGGGCTGTTTGATCTGTATGGCCTCGTGGGCCTTTCGTTTGACCCAGCATTCTGTTGTTAATATTTTAATGTTATCCATGCTAATTTGATGTGTATGTTCACGGCAGTGTTCGTATATATTCTAGACATAGCTTTGGTCTGGTGTTTTTTGACACTCGCTCCTAATGCCTGTACCAGTCTCCTCAGCATAGTGTCATCAGTTGTCGCACGTGATGGGTGGGTAGAACACTGCACATCCTTTCCTTTTGAGTTTTATCATTTTATGTCAGTCGTGATCATAAGGAGTTCACAGGCTTGTGCAGAGCTCTAGATAAGCAGGTTTTTTGCGTCTTCACCCAATAAAAATGGCCAATCACCCAATTAATTTTTAACATCATGAGTACCGATAGAGCCACTCACCCAATTAATTTCAGTTCTATTGCTAATAATGTATAATAACTTAATTAAAAAAACCCAATTAAATTCCAAAAAAAACACAATTTACAAAATTTCTAAGACTGAATCACCCAATTATTGAAAAGTTTATCTAGAGCTCTGGGCTTGTGGTACATGTCTTTCACTTCACGAGGATACTAGCCATTTCAAATACTCTTGATATATGCTAATATATCCTAGTGTCTCAATTATATACACAGAATTAAAACTAAAGCTGCCCCTATCAGATTATCATTAATCAAGTGTCAGATCGGCACATTTAGAAGTCTACCCATTCATGTAAACAAGATTGAAAATCAAATTTTGCTGGAAGGATCCTATGGGGTTATGCTTAAGAACGTCTTCAGAATTCTGATTGGTCTCATTTTCCGACGACCAACTTTGATATTCAACAACTTTTCTGGAACTCCTTTGAATAAAGAGCTACTCCTTAATCAATGGCACATTTTCAACAAAACTTAGATGGAATGATCCTAAGCGTGGGTTACTTCCACATGTCTAACAAGAATTTTCATTGGTCAATTTATTTGGCGGCCATATTGGATTTCCAAATGTCCAGGAAATCGTTTAAAATATTGCTCCTAAAATGCACGGCTACAATTTGTACTTTTAAAAACATAATTATCCCCTCGAAAACAAATTTTAATGGGATATAGGCATGTTCTTGTATGTATGTATATATGTACGTATGTATGAAGATTAATTATTTGATGTTCGTGGAATAACCTCTCAGACTAATCAGATTTAACCCAAATTCGGAATATAATTTAATATTTAAAGGTCTTGTGAGGACTTGAGATCGATAACGAATTTCAAAGAACCAATGTATTTGACCCTCCATGAAAAGGACACATGTTTGTATCTTTACAAAGTTAGCTATTTGTATCAATATACAGTGTTATAAGGTCCCATGGTGTCCTTTATATATAGAGAATTAAATATATGTTCCAATATCCATATATGGATATAGTTGTGTGCATGCGATTGGCCACATTTCTGGTTTGCCACTACTATGAATACGTTGCCTTAGAGCACATAAAGCTGTCGCATGCTGCTATTAAATGCATGTATTGATTTATTCGGAATCGGCAGTGGATGGTCTCTCAGGTTTTGCTGCTCGTTCAACGTGTTCTGTAGTATGTGACATTTGCGTTCTTGTCATGGACGAGTAACTACGTGTATGCTGGTATGTTTTATCCACTTTGCATGAACAGGCAGCGGTCAGCAGTGTGTGTGCATGGACAGATGTAGTCGGCATCGGCAAATATTATTAATTTATAGATTATGAGTGAACTTTAGAATCCGCCACCGCCAATGTTTATTTACACAGAATTTGCTCCGAGAGGAAAGTAGGTCAGACAGATTTGGACATGAGTAGAAAGCATTGTGCGTCATTGAACTAACAATTAACATCGCCGCCTGTGCACATAATGTGGGAATCAACAAATCGGCAAAAGTGGAATCAATTGCTTACTTCAACTCTGGACCATATTTAAACACTCGTTTTAGAATTTTTGCGAATTCTGCTCTAAAAATACAGTACAGATATGTTACCAGTATTGATATTGTTCAGTTTGTATTTACATATAAATTATAATCTAGTCATGGTACTAGTGCTGGTTGTTGTTGTTTTAGCTTAGTGTTGGTAGTACTGGTTGTGGTAGTGGCTATGGTAGACCAGTAGTAGAGCCGGTGCAGGTAGTAAGTAGTAGTAGTAGTAGTACTAGTAGGAGTGGCAGTAGTAGTAGTTGCAGTAGTAGTAATAGTAGTTGCGGTAGTAGTCATTGTAGTAGTAGTCGCAGTAGTAGTAGTGGCGGTGGTAGTAGTAGTAGTAGTAGTAGTGGCGGTAGTAGTAGTAGTACAGTAGTAGTAGTAGTAGTAGCAGTAGTGGTACAGTAGTAGTAGTAGTACAGTAGTAGTAGTACAGTAGTAGTAGTACAGCAGTAGTAGTGGTAGTACAGTAATAGTAGTAGTAGTACAGTAATAGTAGTAGTACAGTAGTAGTAGTAGTAGTACAGCACTAGTAGTAGTAGTAGTAGTAGTAGTAGTAGTAGTAGTACAGTAGTAGTACAATAGTAGTACAGTAGTAGTACAGTAGTAGTACAGTAGTAGTACAGTAGTAGTAGTAGTAGTAATACAGCTGCAGCAGCAGCAGCTAGTGGTAATGTATGTCAGTCAGCTAGTGGTTAAATTAGTAAACCAGCATATGTTATAGTAAGTTAGTAGCAGCCGCAGTAGCTGATAGAGAGTGGTTATTGTGGGACATGTTTATTTTTGTGTGTAAAGATGCTTCAGCGTGTATGCATTAGTCTCAGACTCCTATTCATCCCTAAATAACTGAGTGAAGACTCAGCATGTAGGCTGCCCTCTGATGCAGACAAGCCTCCGCCATCAATCCATTCTCAACACTTATAACTGGAAAACCCGCGAAACTCACTAAGCAGAACATCTTGGCAGATTTTTACTCAATTTGTGTGTAGATCAGTCAAGTAGCCTTATTTATGGCCAATAGTAGTAAATCTTGTAATGAAATCTCAGTTTAATATTTGTTTTGAATAAGTTGATGTGTGTAATATTCTATTTTATCTTGAATTAATAGCATCGGGTTACTCACATTTTAAGCATTTTCTAGGATTTATGTTTAAATGCTGGTGTCAGAAATTGAGCCTACAGATTTTTTACAATAATACTGAGTTTAGAGGGGGAAAATCAAACATTTATCTTTGATCACAGTGTATGTTAGTGATATATACTTGAAATATATTTATAGCAAAGACATTGATTAGCATTGACCTTCAGTAACCGATTCAGGTACTTAACCCTTTAATGATTAAATTTGGTCAAGAATATCGAAATATTTACTTATTGAATGTCCATTTGCAGCGCTGCAATGGCGAGACAGTTATTGCAGTAGTAAATTTTCAAAAATAGTCTTAACATTTAACGTTTAGGCATTTTTCATGATGGAATGTTATTGCTTTGAACTGGTTTCAGCTTATCTATTAACTGCAACAAACTCCAGTCAATGGAGAAATCCTGTTTTAGTGAAGCCTTGACCATGTGTAGCTAAGCTCCACCCACACTTCGCCGTGAACTCCCCGACTCAATTTCCAGAAAAATATACATGGATAAGCTGTTGAATATTTTGAAACTTAGTTTTAGTATATTGGTCAAGTTGGATAAAAATGCCTCCTGGATTTGATTTGATAAATGGCCATGTTTCGGCTTATCTATTCCAAGACAATTATTATACAGATAAGCAGTTTAATATTTCTTTAAAAAAATTGGACTAGAAGCTGATGCTGCCATAGTCATAAGTCAAATTAGTTTCAAAATATTCAACAGAATTGGACTTGGAATTGATCAAATGGAATTGGAATTGAACTTTTCTTGGTGGAATGGGAATTGATAAAATGAATTGATGTGGAAATGGAATTGGAATTGATAAAATGAATTGAGGTGGAATTGGAATTGATAAAATGGAATTGACCCCATCCATGGTGGGTAAAGGGTTAATTCATTCTTGAAAAATTGTGTTTTTTGGTCATAGCAAAGTTAATCAATTTCGTAATGACAAAAGAGTTCTAACCCTGTCTGGAAACTTGCTATTGCAATGGTTAACGGGCTATTCGAAGAGTGAGTTTTCTAAAATATTTTAAAGTTGCTTCACATGCAAATGGATTTTAGATTACATTTTTAGAAAACATAAATTTTCTTGACCGATTTTGATGATTTATCCAATAACAACAATAATTTAGTTCTATCTTCATAGTGTTTCTCAGCCAGTACATGGATCTGTCTTCACTTATCACTTAATGTACAGCCTCTCTTCTTGGAACTCAATCAGGTATCTCCACAGTGATAATAAAATCTCAATGGCGTTCAACTGCAGAGAGTATACCGAGTATACCGGATTAATTGACTGACCTCTTCCAGAGAAAGCTAGATACCTGCTGAACTATTTTACGCACAAAATTCTGGATGTGTATGAAGTATATAAATAATGAGCAGTCCTAGTGTTTAGATAGATTGGCATGCGAGCAGCTTGTTTGTCTGTGTATGAGGGATTTCACGCTTCATGCTATATACACTGTCTGTTTAGAACTGGTGTACATAGGTAATCTGTGACTTTTTACCTGAGTGGATGGCTGGCTAACTATACACTGTTTTGAGATGCTCATTCTTGTGATAAGAATATACCTGTATTCCTTATTATCTGTGTTGTACAAAAACATCTTGCGCACACGTGGGTGTTTCAGTGTTAAAAGATAACATTTTAATAAATCTACCCGTCTCACGTACGTATATATAAACGTCAGGGCAACAGCTGCACATAACTATTTGCTAGGAGACCAAGTACATTTACACTTAGACTATATAATGAATCCAGTTGATGATTTTGAAGTACGAATGAGTTTGATGAGCGGTGAAGGAGCGACAACGCCGCCTAGTGATTCAGAACAGAACTCGATTCAAGTAGCTCCTGGGAGAGGGATCATAGAGCACGATAGGCCACCCCCACCCTACCAGCAGCAAGTGCCTGATATTACGGCCGACCTCCCAATGGAACACGTTGGAGTCAGTCTCAATGCACATACACAGGTTTGTGAGAGTATTGAATATGTTATTCCAGTACAGCTCAGAAATAACTTTTAAAAAAAACCCAGATCCATGTTAGTACAATTCTGAACTCGATGTAAAACTGTTTTGTTGAATATTTTGAACGTAATTGGATTGGAAGACATTGCTTCCTTAGGCAGCAATGTCTTCCAATCCAATTAGGTTCAAAATATTCAACAGTACGTTTTATTATGTTTTGGCAACACTAAGTTATTTCTGAACTGTACTGTATTCGTTTTCCGCCACACTTTTATTACTGAAGTATTACCCCTTTGGTCAAGAAAATCTTAAAATTTGCGTTTTAAACGTCCATTAAATTTGCAGGCCAAGAGAAGAGTAGACTATTTTTCAAAATTAACTGCTGGTGTGACAGCTTCGGTTATCGAGCCAGGCATTCCTGTGGTCAATTTTCAAAAATAGTCTACTTTTCTCTTGGCCTGCAAATGGCCATTCCACAAGACAACTGCTGAGGTTGGTTTGGCCAACCTGACCGTTAATGGCAATCATTTGGGATGGTGTTAAGCTATTGAAGATTTTCAAACCAATTTAGCTGGAAGTTGTTGACGCTTTAGCGGCAACAATCAGATTAGTTTAACCGTAAATGATTAAGCTGGCTAAAATGCCTTCTGGAGTTGTCTTGATAAATGTATATTTACAGGCCAACAGAAGACTATTTTTGACAATTTATAGCCTGAATGACTGAGCCAGTTATTCCAGTGGTAACTGTTCAAAAATAGCGTTTTCTTGGACATCACTAGTATACAGTGATTTAAATTTTCATGAGCGATCTTGACCATTAAATCAGTGTTTCTCATGGCGTCTAAATTTTGGAAGTCCCAGGGACCCCTCACCTAGAAATGGGTGAGTGGGTCCCAACCTGAAATCTGGGGGGTCCCAACCTGAAATTTAAGATGCTCATGCAGTTTTCATCATCCATTCTAAAATTAGAGTACCATGGGCTCACGGCTATGAATATGGAGGTCCAGGGCTAGATTTTGTCTGTATGCGTGTACAAAAACCTATTAAACTGATTAGCATTTAGAAATCATACATGATTTTCAGGGTTCCCATCGATCCCATGGGACCCACTGCCACAACTTTTGTGGGTCCCGAGTTACATTTTGTGTGTCTATACCCTCAAAAAGACCCTTATGAGGAACCCTGCATTAAATGGTTAAAAATATTCGACAGTATTAGATTCCTAACTTACATCATTGATAAAGGGTTTGTAATAGCTCGTCTATAGGAGTGAAAGGGCTATTATGGTCTCCTCCCCCCCCCCCCCCTATCCCACCCTTTCCCACCTCCCACTATTAGATGACTGTGGTACAGTTCATCAATAAGTTAAGATGCTTCCAAAAATATGTTAGTTAATGAGTACAATGGACCTTTCCATTTTTAGCTATGCCCCGCCCATCACTAGCTAAGCTCCACCCACACCTCGCCGTGTTTGGATTGATCGATCCCCGAATGCCCTAGCTATCAATTTCCTGAAAACTATACAGGGAAGCTGTTGAATATTTTGTAACTAATTAGACTGGGTGCTGTTGCTGCCATAGGCAGCAACAGCGCCCAGTAAAATTAGTTTCAAAATATTCAACAGAATATTTATTAAATAGTAAAAGCAAACAATTTGTACAACAGCCCATAGACCGTCATCAAATATTCGTTCGTGACATACTTATCGACATCATTCATAACGTCATTCATTATGATGTCATTGTACACACCACGCAGTGCATTATGACGTCATATAATGGGTGGGTACTCTGGAAAGGTGAATTTTGAACACAGTATAAGAAATGTTCTGTTGACTATTCTGGACTTCATTTGATTGTAAGTCCAATCAAGTTAAGTCGAAAATATTCAATACTCTTTTTTTTTATGAAAAAGATATATTAGTTATCTTTCCGGGATGTAGAAATTGTTTGAGTGGAGTTTTCGGGACCATATCGACCACTTCTTCAGCACTAACTAACAGCAGTTAGTGCTGAAGATTAGTAACCGAGATGGTCACGAAAGTTACACTCAAACATTTTCTGCATCCCGGAGAGATGACCAATATTTCTTTATTATGAGTCATCCTGGGATCGGGACCACCATTTTTGGAAATATTCAACAATCTGTTTTATTTTGTTTTGGAAATATCTTAAGTTATTTCTGAGATGTACTGTAATAGATGGATTTATATTTAAACCCTTTCAACTCCCTTTCCTTAGATCAGATTGTCTGTAAATCTACTGACAGATCTCGTTACTCAAATTTCAAATTTATAAATTATCTTTCCTTTCATGTGTGTTTTTGGAGACAGTGTTGACTCTTGCTGTCCGTGACAGTAACTGGTTTAACCCTTATCACTCTGATGTCAATATTGTATATTTTACTCTGTCAATACCAAAGAAACTGGTGTACATTTTTCAACAATTTTGGTGGAAGATGTTGCTGTCTATGACAGCGCCATCTCCCACCAAATTTGAAAAATGAACACCAGTTCATCGTTTACTTTAATTTGAAGATTTAAAATTTGACACGAGTGGTAATGGTTAAGCAACATTGTTTTCAAAAGAATATGAGCCTAACAAATTTGACATCAGAGCGAGGTGAAATTTGTAATAAAATGTAAATTATTCTCTAATATTTGGCTTCAGTGCGCTGCAGATTTTAAGATACTGTTTTTAATATAAAATTGTGTCTGGAACCGAGAAACATTCTCTCCATCTGAGAATTGGCAACATGACCAATGTCTTTTCCGCAGCGTCAGAATCTTGGCTAATAATCAATTTGGTTGTTTGTCTAGACTCGGTGCTCTGTGTAAGAAAGCGCATGTCATTATAATATGGTACATAGGCCAGTAACCCAATTGACATTTTCCTATGCGATTGAAATATATATATATATATATATATATATATATATATATATATATATATATATATATATATATATATATATATATATATATATATATAGCTTGATCGAAGGGAGGCAAATTATAAGACAACTATTGAATATTTTTTAAACGATTTGATTGAAAGTCATAGCTGCAATAGACAGTAATGGCTTTCAGTCAAATTGTTTTAAAAATATTCCATAGAATGCATCGTAACTCTAACCCCTGAGATATCAAATATGGATTGCTGGAAGTGAGATATGAAATAACCTTTTACTGGCCATGATTGGTCAGAATGAACTTTTTTTCTTAGCGAATGTCCATTTGCAGTGCAAAAGACTATTTAAAAAAACCTGAATCTGAAATGACTGGCTTGGTTATCGACCCAGGCATTCCAGTGATACAGTCTCAAAAATAGTATCATCATGGCCAGCAAATGGACATTCCTCAAGATTACTATAAAGGCTGTTTTTGTCCGGTGTGATCGCAAAAGGGTTAATTATGAATTTGATATAGTTATTGGATATGCGATTACGCAGACTCATCATCGGTCAATATTGGATGACATTGCATCTTTCAAGGGCATGGAAATGTCTTAGTTTGATACATTCTCCTAGAACCAATCACTTCATCCAGCTTTAACCCTTACCACACTGATGTCAGATTTTTAAATTTTCAAATTAAATTAAAAGAAGAACTGGTGTACATTTTTCAACAATTTGTTGGATGATGGTGCTGTCATAGACAGCAACATTGTCCATCAAAATTGTTGGAAAATGTATGCCAGTTTCTTTGCTATTGGCACTGTAAGAGATAGAATATTGACATCAGAGTGGTAAGGGTTAACCCTTTCAATAATCCTCAGTTTTATTCATGAAAATCTCAAATTTCTCATAGAACAGGTCCATTTGCATACCAAGTGAAGATTACTTTTGAAAATTTATCACTGGCTTGGTTATCAAGCCAGTCATTCCAGTGGTAAATTTTCAAAACTACTCTTCTTGGTCTGCAAGTGGACATTTCTCGAGACCACTGCAGAAACCATTTTGGCTGACTTAAGGGTTAACGGATACCATAAAGAGATGGAACATGTCTATAAAGGACACCTTAGATAGAACCTGAAATTAGGACCGGCCAGAGCGATGAACCTACACGGCTAAATAAATATATTTCAAGACATATACAGTAAAGTTGTTAAACATTTTGAAACCAAGTCATATATATATATATATATATATTGAAATTGAGACCCTGACATTTTCAAGTCGGCTAAACTGGTCTCAGCGGTTGTCTTGAGGAATGGCCTTTAACAGGTAAAAAAAAGAAGATATGTTTGAAGATTCTTCACTTGAATGACTTGCTTGATAACAGAGCTTGAGTGATTCTAGTTGAAAATTTGGGGACAGAGCCACATGTATATGTACTCTTACACTCCGCGATCGTATGGGTAACAGACATAGCAAATTTGGTTGTATTTCATCCAACGGTTTCTGAGAAATGAATCACCACACACGCACGCATGCACGGACATGGGTGGGATGGCATAATCAGCAGTTATTTTAACCCTTTATTGGTCAAGCCGGCCAGAACTGGTCTTTGCAGTGGTCTTGCGGAATGTCCATTTGCAGGCCAAGAGAAGACTATTTTTGGAAATTTTACCACTGGAATTACTTGCTCGATGACCGAGCCAGTCATTCCACTGTTAAATTTTCAAAAAGGATCTTCTCTTGGCCTGCAAATGGACATTCAATAAGGATGTTTTTAGATTTTCTTCAGAAAATTTGACCGTTAAAGGGTTAAAAATGTGGGGATAAATGCACTGCATGTTAGATTTCAAAATCAAAATAACGTATCTCCATTTCTAAAATCACAAAGGTCTGTCACGAAGGTGTGCGAATGGTATGTCCTTGATAAATGTATAATTTACTAAACCTTCTGTTGAATATTTTGAAACTTATTTGACTGGAAACGTTTGCTGCCATAGACAGAAACAGTCCTCAGTCAAATTAGTTTCAAAATATTCAATAGCTTACCTACATTGAAATTTAGGTTCTGGGAATTGAAACTATTTTTGAAAATTTACCACTGGAATGACTCTCAGTTATCGAGCCAGTCATTCCAGTGGTAAATTTCCAAAAATTCTCTTATCTTGGGCTGCAAATGGACATTTAGCAAGACCACAGCAGATGCCGTTAATTAATTGGTATGAGTGTTAACCGTTACCACTCTGGTGTCAACATTCTATTTTTTTGCGGTGTCAGTAGCAAAGAAACGGGGGTACATTTTTAAACAATTTTGGTGGACGATGTTGCTGTCTACAACAGCACCATCTTCCACCAAATTTATTTTAAAATGAACACCAGTTCATCTTTTAATTAAATTTGAAAATTTTAAATTTGGATATCAGAGTGCTAAGAGTTAAAGGGTTAGCTAGAAGTGGGTGGAGCATGGATAGAAATGGTTCCCTCTAATTTTTAGCTAAATATTCCAGGTGTCCACTTGAGGAAATAAAGCCCAGGTGTTTGTTGTTCTGTCAATGCAAACAAATGTTATGTAAATTAATGACAGGAATTTTAGTAAAGCAAGGACAGAATACAATAACATACAGTAATTCAGGTTCAATGATTGTATTATATGTAAACATTTAAAATGTTAGGGTGGTTGCTGTCTGTATTGGTAGATAGCAAAACAATATAAACATGTGGTCAGTAACCTGCTATGGCTTTGGAGCCCAGTGGTTGTGGTTCTTTAACCAAGCCAGTCATTCCAGTAGTAAGTTTTCCAAAATAGTGTTCTTGGTCTGCTAATGGATAATTTCCAAGACCACTGCAAAAGCGGTTTTTTTGGCTGGATTGAGTGTTAAAGGGCTAAACACTACAAACTTTACAAAAAAACTACAAATTTAAAACCATTTATTTGCCCAAATGGCATCTAACTAAGTGCTATCCCCTTTTGCACTACCCACAGGCGTGATTACCTCCCTTGACTCCCATGTTAACTACTAAACTTACTATACATACTTTAGACTCGGCCATATATTACTGTCTGGCTGCTGCATTTCTGCAGACTATATTTACTATGGGGTTTAACTCTGGATATGATTAATATTTTGAAAACTATTTGGCTGAAAGTTGTTGGTGGCTAAGCCACCAACAATTTTCAGTCAAATATTTTCCAAAATATCTAGCAGGGTCAGAGCTACTGCCCACTGAGATTATTGTCTGCTGGCTTGCAGCAGTCAGGTGATTAAAGATACTATGTTACTTATTCAGCCATATAAACCATTAAGAGACAAAAGTCAGGATGATTAGAACAGGCAGCCATCTTTGACTACTTTCATTCAGCACCTTAATTTTGCTCTTTAGGTGTCTATTTGACTAGATCTGAACTAGAAACCTAATGAAATCAAAATCTGTGATGATCCTGAATATAATTGTGTATCTATTTGTATAAAAGGAAATTGCTCCTTTGATCCTTAACCCTCGACCAACAACAGCTTCTGAAGTAGTCTTGAGAGATGTCTCTTTGCGGACCAAGTGAAGACTATTTGTGAAAATTTACCAGTGGTAAATTTTCAAAAATAGTTTTCACTTTTTCTGCAAATGTACATTTTATATGAGAAAATATAAATTTTCTTGACTAAATTTTATGGTTAAAGGTTTACACTTGTTCGAGATTTTAATTTTCGCATAGAAAATATCAATTTGAAAACCAAGAGATTTTTTGGAAAATTTATCACTGAAATTTAAAAAAATAGTCTTCTTTTGGGCTGCATGCAAATGGGCATTTCTCAAGACCACTGCAGAGGTCATTTTTGGCCGGCTTGAGTGTTAATGAGGGTGAATGGGTACGCTGGTCTATATATATACTTCGAAAAGGTTGGTCCCGATCCCAAGATGATTCATAATAAATATTAATTACACATCTCCGTGATATAACTATTTCTTTATAATAGATAATGGTAACTGGTTGCCACATAACATTATAACATGTTTTATGATAATGAGAAGTTTGTTTTGGATACTATTGATATATGTTTAATACGTAATCCTTATCAACATTATAGCATTATAACTCAATAATAGAAGCATTGATCAACAATTAAACGTCTCTAATACCTGTTTACTTGTTGGTAAACACTAAAAATGGGTCAGTACTAAATGGTGTTAAATGAGCCATGTAATGCTAAAAATGGTCAGGAAAATTTGACGTTCGCTTAGTGTTCATTTGCAGGCCAAGAGAAGACTAATTTTGAAAATTTCCCTCTGGAATGACTGGCTTGATAAGAGTGACTCGTAGTCAACTCAGTGTTAAATTTTCAACAAGTCATATCTTGATCTGCAATTTAACCCCAGACTACCGAGAAAATGTTTTTCCAAACTGGTCATTAACCCTTTCACCAAAGAATTCCTCATATCTCATTTTCAAGACTTCAAGATTTTCATACAGGAAAACTGGTGAATATTTTGAAATTAATTTGACTGGAAGCCGTTGATGCCTTAGGCAGCAACGGCTTTCCAGTTAAATCAATTTCAAAATATTAAATAGAATAAGTTTTATATTGTAAAAAGTACACTTTTTCAGAGACTTGTCAGTGAAATGGTTAAAGGGTTTTTAACGCAATTCTGGTGACACAGAAAGTGCCCTTAGTGGGGGTTGGAGGGTGTGGCGGGTGGGTGTTGAGGGGACAAGATAGTTGTTGTTTAAGACATAATTTGTTGAGACCTGTGTTAAAGTTCTCATGTCCCATTAGATAAAGAAACATTTGCAGGAGATATGAGATGTCGTTTGATTTCTGTGCAGTTTATCCATATTCGTTGTAACTATCGGATGCCATATGATTTGAGTATGTTGTCTGTGTAGACTGGGATTTTTCAAAGATATTGAAGTCCCTGTCTGCACATGCAACTGGTAATTTTCCAGCTTGCCTTTAACCCTTAGCACACTGATGTCAATATTTTATCTTTTACTGTGTCAATAGCAAAGAAACTAGCGTACAATTTTGGTGAAAGATGTTGCTGTCTATGACAGCACCATCTTCCACCAAGTTAATCTTTTACTTTAATTTGAAAATTTTAAATTTCGACATCAGTGGTAAAAGTTAAGGCTTTAACCCTCAAATTTATTCAAGAAAATTTTTAGTTTCCTCAGAAAATGTCCATTTGCAGACCAAGAGAATACTATTTTTTTAAATTGACCACTGGAATGAGTGGCTCGGTTATCGAGCCAGTCATTCCAGTGGTCAATTAAAAAAAATAGTATTCTCTTGGTCTGCAAATGGACATTACTCAAGAACACTTTAGAAGCCGTTTTTGGCTAATATGAGTGTTAAAGGGTTAAAGTTCTCATATATTCAGAATAAAAGTCCGCGAATATACATTGGTTTATGAGCACTTTAACTAGGACTTATAGTTATGTCTGTACACTCAACAGCGCATATTTTCAATACTATTCGGCCCATTCCGGGCCATTAGTGTATCACTTTCCAAGAGAACATATCAGAAAGCTGTTATAAGCTTTGACAATAATGTCATGTGTGTACAAATTATTGCTGTCTAGAACAGCATTCAGTCAAATTATTTTCTAAATAATAAGTAGGCAATGCGATTGATACTTCCTACAGTTTGATGCAAATTTGATTGATAATTGCAGCTACAACAGCTTCTACTCTAAATATTCTAAAATAATCATCTAAGCGTTCAGTTGAAATTTTCTGGAGATTTGAAGAACAATTTGACTGTACGTCATTGCTGACTAAGGCAGCAACGACTTTGCCAAATTGTTATCCCTACAATAACATGTTATAACATGTTCTCACTGACCTATAATGATTTTAGCCTGACAAAACAAACCCTTTCATCATGGAAATCTCAATAGCTAAATTAAGTAGCCAATTTTTTTTTTGTAATCTATTAAATATTTTGCCACCAACAACTTTCAATCAAATTGTTTTCAAATAATACAGCATGTCCAGAGTTATTGCTCATTGAAATTATTGTGTCATGTTGGCTTGCAGCCACCAGACACATAAACATATGATGAATGAGAAAAGTGTCATGGTGAGTAACTAAGACATCACGCTTCTTGCGTACCTGGATGACAGAGCTTGAATGAAGTCCCTTTATTATTGTTTGCATATGTGAGAGAGTGAATTTACATGACTTTAATTAATGAATAAATAACTTTCCACCCAGCCTATGTACTTGTTTAAGCCACACGGTATATGCTCAATTCCAGCATTCGCTGGTCATATTAATTAACCTGTCACCCTCCCAGCTAATTTATGCATGCTTGGTGTATGAATATGTATCTAAGAGAGGAGCTGGACTTGGTTGCTGAGTGCATCTTGGATAGTAATCTTGTGTCACATGAGATAACTTGAGGTATCCATGTGAAACTGAGTTGGTTTAATCCGGCTATCCCATAGGTGTAATTTAGTAACTAAGATATAGTTCAGGACTATTTGGCGTCAATTAAAATCTGACCAGATCAGGTTGCAGTAATGGGAGGCAGGGAAAACAGCTGAGTGAGAGAGAGGAAGTCAGAACTGTGTTTAATAGGACCGGACTGTGCATAGCAGGAGGGAGAGTAAAAACCTATAAAGGTTAGCACAGTGAATTGCATGGCATTTACCTAGAAATATAGACATGGCTGTTTTTCGGCATTGTATGGCAAATTAAAGGATGAGAACTGAATAACCAGGCTTCATGGATTCAAATGACGGCTATTCGGTGGGATTGCTGTAGAGAATCTGGCATCTGAAATGTTGTCTTGTAAGCTATGGGGGTTTCTGATACATGAGTTTTAACCTGAAAACCATGGTATTCAAAGCAACATCACTGTAAATAAATTCGCCTATATAGCATTTCATCAGCCAGTGTTTATGTTTCATCTATTCCTCAATTCAACGAACTTAAGGTGACATATAAGAACTTTGTCACTCGTAGCCGGGTAGTACAACCATATTGCAAAATGTATTTACCCTGTTACAATTTGGCGCCGCGAGTAGGGTTGAGGACACTGTAGAACTTTATTAATTTAAGGTAGGGACATAGACACTGATGTATCATCATAATAGGCACCTGGGAGCAGTACAGTGAAGGCTGAGAGGCAAAGGGACATCCCAGCATCACACATACGACAGCAGCATCAGAAACCCCCATATGCAATGGTCCGTTATTATGGAAGAACATCATCAAGTTGCTATCCGATACGGTAACATTATAGACTCATACTATTACCATGATTGTGACGCTTAGCCAGATTCATCTCCAAGATATATTTAAGAGACATGTTGTTTATTGTTGATAAGTTCATCACGGTGTTAAAGGATGATACACGGTTCATAATGATTGGCTATTAACCAATTAGTTGCATGACCTCCTTAATTGCTCATTATATTAGAAATGTACTACATAATTGGGTTTTTTCGTATATGGTGGTCGCTTGTATTGTGTTTCACACTTGCTTTGTTCCTAAACTAAGTGTGTATCTATTGATAGTTACGCTAATGTTGGTGTCTGTGTGACTGCAGCTGCATAGAGGCATAGGCCTATAGCATATATTCATGTTCCATACAGTCCATGAAAATCTGCTTACGCCGATGCAAGGAACATCTATTTGGAAATCCCCAAGTTGGTAGCTGTGGGACACAGCTATTGAATATTTGGCGGTCTTTCAGTCTGTCGGTAGAGATGCCAAAGTTCATACATGCCTGTTTGATTGAGTGTTGAATTTCCTATCAAACTTGGAAATTACAAGATCGTGTACATTTGTATGACTCCTTAATCATATCAACAATGGCAATAAAATTGATTTCAATTGCAACATAAATTAATTTAAATTGCAACATACATTAAATTCAATTGCAAAATAAGTTGATTTCAATTGCAACATAAATTAATTCTAACAAATAACTTTGAAATGGATGCCGAATTGTTGCAGGCTGAAGTGGCCAAATTAAAGCTAGAACTAGACCAAGCCAAAGATGAGAACACGAAACTAAGGGAAAGGGTTAAGAAAAGTAAACCTACTCTACCTGGAGGTAATGATCATAAGGGCACCACAGGTGGGGTTGGGGAAAGTGAAATGTCACAACAAGCAGAACCCTCCCGCATAGTTTATCTAGCACCAGAGAAACCTCTGGAGAAATTTAGTGGGCCAGGGGATCACAGGTTAACCCTTGAGGAATGGATATCAGATATGAAAAATTATATAGAATCACATCCCATGTCCAGTGCCCAAGCTTACTGCTTCATCCGAAATAACCTTGTGGGACCAGCCCGAGCTGAAATTGAAAGCAGAGAAGAGGTAGAAACGGTAGATGAAGTTTTCCACGTGTTGCAGGAAATCTTTAACGAGTCTGGAACTGTACACCAGCGCCGACAAGCTTTCTATCGGCGTCGACAAGATCCACGAGAAACAATACTAGAGTTTTCTCATGAGCTACTAAAGTTAATACGCTCCATTGAACAACTTGACCTTAGAAGTAAAAATGAAAAGGATGACATGCTGAAATCTCAATTTGCTGAGGGTGTTGCCGATATCAGTCTCAAAAGAGAACTTCACAGGCGGATTTCAGAATACGAAGAGGACACTTTCTTTGAAGTGCGTGACTGGGCCATTGAGTGGTGCAGAAGGGGCCAGCGAAATGAGGGAAGAGCACAAGTTAGAGAAGCAGCAGCCAACAGCATTGATGGAGATCTTCCCCTCATTGACCTAATGAAACGGCAAAATCAGTTGTGGGAGCAACAGTTGCACAAGCAAGCAGAACAAACCCAGAAAATGGAAGAGCACATGGATGGACTTATGAAACTGATGATGCAGCAGACCAGGAACCAGTCAACACCCAATAAAAGTCAAGTCAGTAAACAGCAATCAGTACCAGCTTGTTTTCAGTGTGGAAGTCCTCAGCACTTTATACGTGACTGTCCTCAAGCTAGACTAGGACATCAGGGAAATCCGTCGAATCAGGGTCTGGCAAGATATGACTACAACCCATCACAGCAAGGTAAGGCACCATTAAACTAGTTTCGCCTGCCGTTGCGAGCCAGACGGTAGGCGATTATAATACAGGAGAACCTGCTATAATTAGTAATGCAATTGGTCGTTGTCCTGAGAGTAAAATTAAGATAGGCTCTGTAGAGATACCATGTCTCATTGATAGTGGAGCAGAGATATCCACTATCACTGAGTCTTTTTATTTGACACATTTGAAAGAGAGGGATGTTTCATTAGTTGACCTAGGTTCACAAATAACGGTGTCCACAGCTAATGGAACAGAACTGCCTTTCATTGGCTATGTTGAGGTTAACATTGACCTGTTTGGCATGTGTATTCAGGATGTAGGATTTTTAATTGTTAAGGATCCTTTTAGTGGGCCATCTGTCACTAGAAAAAAACGCTTACCAGGAGTTGTTGGAAGTAATATCCTACAGAAACTACATGTGCTACTGGGGGCAAACCAAACAATGAGTCAATCCATTTCTCAGAATCCAGGAGCAAAACCATGGTTGGAAGTGTTATCTTTATATGGTCAGCTTCCTGGTATCATGTATCAGCATGAAGAACTTTCCACCTATGGATATGTTAGAATTTCTGGTAGACAACCTATTTTAATTCCAGCCGGATCTGCCCGTGTTGTTACAGCCACAAGTCGTAGTGATATTTGTGCAAATTATTATGCCCTAGTGGAGAACTTGAAGGTAAGTACTCATCTCCCAAAAGGAGTAGTAGTAACACCAGCATATGTAAAAGTGGAGCAGGGCTGTCTAGCCGTAAGTATTGCCAACTTTAGTGAGGACGACGTATATCTGCAACCGCACCAACGGGTTGGAATCTTGACCAAAGGGCTTCTTATTAACACAGAGACATTTGAAGTAGAATCCAAACAGTATGACTCCTCAATAGATAAGTTAGAAGTGAACCAAGCAGAAGCAGATTTATCTACTAGAGATATTGTTTCAAAATTGGATATTGGAAGTGACCTTACACTACAACAGCGGGAGCAGATAAATGATTTAGTTTTCAGGCATAAAAGGATTTTCAGTAAAGGTGATCATGATTTAGGCTACTGTGACTTGATTAAGCACAAAATTACGCTGACAGATGATATACCAGTTAAATTGCCACATAGACGAATTCCTCCAAATCAAATGGAGCAAGTAACTAGGTACATCAATACACAACTTGCTTCTGGAATCCTTCGGCCAAGTATATCGCCATATGCCTCGGCAATAGTGGTAGTTAAGAAAACTGATGGAACCATCAGGGTGTGTGGAGATTTCCGGTTATTAAATGCAAAGACTGTGAAAGATGCCCATCCACTCCCACGTGTTGAAGAAGCTCTGGATGCCTTAAAAGGTGTAAGATATTTCTCCACAATCGATCTTGCACATGGCTTCCTTCAATGTGCGCTGGAGGAAAAAGACATGCCCAAGACTGCTATACGTGTAGGAACCTTTGGACTCTTTGAATATACAAGATTGCCCATGGGGTTATGCAATTCTCCTGCAACATTTGCCCGTCTTATGCAAGCTTGTTTAGGTGATCAAAATCTGCTTACATTAATTGTTTATCTAGATGACATCTTGGTGTATGGACAATCATTTGAGGAAATGATAGAGAGGTTAGAACTAGTTTTTCAGCGTCTATTGAAATTTGGTCTCAAGCTCAAACCAGAGAAGTGCCATCTATTCAAGAAGAAAGTAAAATATTTAGGACACCAAATCTCAGAAGAAGGCATTGCCACAGATCCAGACAAAATAGAGTGTGTGAAGAATTGGAAAACTCCAAAGACCGAGACAGAGTTAAGATCGTTCATCGGCCTCGCCTCATACTATAGAAGATTTGTGAAAGGATTTGCACAGATAGCCAAACCTCTCCATCAACTGTTTGAAGGACATAATAAAAAGAAGAAACAGCTAAAGTCTAAGCAAGACCGCCGATCATTTTGTGAACGATGGGATGATTCCTGTGACAAAGCCTTTGAAAACCTCAAAGAAATGCTAACCAGCAGTCCATTATTAGGATACCCTGATTTTTCGCAACCATTCATCGTGGAAACAGATGCTAGTTACAGAGGCCTCGGTGCTGTTCTTTCGCAACAACAGGATGGTAGGTGTGTTGTCATTGCCTATGCAAGTAGAGGACTCCGACCAGCTGAAAGAAATGATGCAAATTATAGTTCTATGAAACTCGAGATGTTAGGTTTGAAGTGGGCCATAACAGATAAGTTCCGAGACTATTTATTAGGTTCCAAATTTTTAGTGTACACCGACAGTAATCCTCTTTCATATATACAAACAGCCAAATTAGGAGCGACAGAAGCTAGATGGATGGCACAGTTGTCTCAGTTTGATTTTACTGTTAAATACCGTTCAGGGAAGTCCAATCGGAATGCAGATGCTCTTAGCCGGTTACATGCTAAGGTTCATGCTAAAGCAGAAGAATTGTTCCTGGATCGTAGAACCGTTTTTGGGGGAATAGTCGTACCGGTGGAATTAAGAAGGAAAATCAGTGAGTTGCAAAGATTGGATGTATCAGCAGAGGAAATGCAGACCTCGGGTCAATCAAGCCCATCAACGGATGCGCATAGTGTTTCAGATACCTTGCCGTCATACAGTAGTACAGAATTAGCTGAACTGCAGAGATTAGATAGTGAGGTTGGAAGACTGGTATATTTTTGGAAACATGGAAAACCTGCTAGAAACCAGATTCGCAATGAATCTAGTAACGTTCAGACATTAGTCAATCAATGGAATCATTTGAGGGAAATTAAGGGTGTTCTATATCGTATCATTTGGGTGGATGGCCAAGAAGTGACCCAATTATTGTTACCCTCCTCATTGAAGAGTCAAGTTCTGGAAGCCATTCATGACAAGATGGGACATCAAGGTAAGGAACGAACCTGGATGTTGATCAGAGCACGGTGCTATTGGCCAAAAATGTTTGCCGAAATAGAAAGTCACTGTCAACATTGTGAACGTTGTTTGTTAGCCAAATCAAAGCCAAAGGTTCACACTACCATGAAAAGTTTGATTGCTAGGAAACCATTGGACATATTGGCTATTGATTTTACACTGTTAGAACGATCTAGTGATGGACGTGAAAATGTACTAGTGATGACTGATGTCTTTACAAAACTAGTCCTGTGTGTTCCAACACGTGACCAAAAGGCACATACCGTTGCAGAAGCATTGGTTAAGGAATGGTTTTTAAGATATGGTATACCACGCTCCATTCATAGTGACCAAGGCAAGAATTTTGAATCTTCCGTTATTGCAGAATTGTGTAGCATGTATAATATCAAAAAGACCAGAACTACACCATACCATCCCCAGGGAAACGGACAGACTGAGAGGTTTAATCGGACATTTCATGATTTGTTGAGGACATTAACACCAGAACAGAAGCGGAAATGGCCTAAGTACATTCCAGAGTTGGTCTGGGCTTACAATGTGACACCTCATGCATCAACTGGTTATTCACCTCATTTTCTTTTCTTTGGCCAAGAAGCCTGGTTGCCCATTGATAGTATGTTGTCAGGTGGCACGGATACACATGAGGACATGGCTATGCATGACTGGATAGAACAGCATCAAAAGAAAATGGAGATCGCTCAGAAATTAGCAGGAAACAAACTCAGGGAAGAAGCAGAAAAACGTCAGAAACGATGTGATGAAAAAGCTAGTGATTTTGATATATCCCCAGGAACCAAAGTTTACATCAAGAATAGAGGAATAAAAGGGCGGAACAAGATTCAAGATCGGTGGTGTGATAAACCCTATGTAGTAATTAGACGAATAGATCCATTAAATCATGTCTATGAGATTCAACCAATAACTGGCATTGGCAATATTAGGCGAGTACATAGGACTGAATTGTTAAATGTGCATGAATATGTTAGTATGTGTGACAGAGATGTTATTCCCAGTGACGATAAGAATTCTTGTGATGAGGAGTTCCAGCAAGGTGAAGACAACACAGATGATGATCAACCAGATATATCTACCTCAGAGAATGAAGATATTGATTTGTCTAATGTAGCTGCTGCTTTATATAATGCAGATATTAATCGAACACCAGTCACAAATCATCAAAGTAACCATTTAGAATTAGCAAGCCGCTTAAGGAGTACGACAAGTAAAACGGTTCAGGAAATAGCAGAGTCACTGGATAATATTGGACCTGATCTACGGTTAGGAGTGACAGATGGATTAGCCATTGGACATGGTAGGATATGCCAGGATGCTAGTACAGTCTCTGAGGACATTGGGGAACATCCAATTCTTAGGCGATCTACACGGATCACAGCGGGAAAGCATAGCGACAGGTTAGGGTATACAGATACCAGTCAACTCACCAGTGAAGCCGTACAAGTTGTGGTGAAACAAGAAGGGTTTATGAGTGAAAGCACATCAGGAATCATAGCCGACCTAGCTAAGGCTCAACGTTTATTAGCACTAGTTCTAACAAAACAACTTAGCCCAGTTGATAAATAATTGTCGGGACGACAAAATGAAAGTTGGGGAGAATGTGAGAGAGTGAATTTACATGACTTTAATTAATGAATAAATAACTTTCCACCCAGCCTATGTACTTGTTTAAGCCACACGGTATATGCTCAATTCCAGCATTCGCTGGTCATATTAATTAACCTGTCACCCTCCCAGCTAATTTATGCATGCTTGGTGTATGAATATGTATCTAAGAGAGGAGCTGGACTTGGTTGCTGAGTGCATCTTGGATAGTAATCTTGTGTCACATGAGATAACTTGAGGTATCCATGTGAAACTGAGTTGGTTTAATCCGGCTATCCCATAGGTGTAATTTAGTAACTAAGATATAGTTCAGGACTATTTGGCGTCAATTAAAATCTGACCAGATCAGGTTGCAGTAATGGGAGGCAGGGAAAACAGCTGAGTGAGAGAGAGGAAGTCAGAACTGTGTTTAATAGGACCGGACTGTGCATAGCAGGAGGGAGAGTAAAAACCTATAAAGGTTAGCACAGTGAATTGCATGGCATTTACCTAGAAATATAGACATGGCTGTTTTTCGGCATTGTATGGCAAATTAAAGGATGAGAACTGAATAACCAGGCTTCATGGATTCAAATGACGGCTATTCGGTGGGATTGCTGTAGAGAATCTGGCATCTGAAATGTTGTCTTGTAAGCTATGGGGGTTTCTGATACATGAGTTTTAACCTGAAAACCATGGTATTCAAAGCAACATCACTGTAAATAAATTCGCCTATATAGCATTTCATCAGCCAGTGTTTATGTTTCATCTATTCCTCAATTCAACGAACTTAAGGTGACATATAAGAACTTTGTCACTCGTAGCCGGGTAGTACAACCATATTGCAAAATGTATTTACCCTGTTACACATATATACCCAGCAAGTATTATTAATGAATGACAGAGGTACACTTGTACATATTATCACATCAGAAATCTAAGGATGAATGGAGAAGGTGTTCTGGTAAGTGTATTTACAAGACTGTATATGGCTTGAATTTGTATAATAGTAGTGTTTATTTAGTGGCTTTAAGTAATGCTTACTCCGTTTAGTATTAGGCACTTTATAAAATACATTTATTATAGCGAATTTTATAGTGTCAAAAACATATTCTGACACCTAATCCGTAACCGTTTCATGGCAAAACTGACCAAAACCAGCCTCCGCAGTGGTCTTGGGGTCATTTTCAGGCCAAGAGAAAGCAACTTTTGAAAATTTATGACTGGTGTGATTGGCTCAATAAATACTTCTAATGGCCTGCAAATGGACATTCAATCAGGACATATTTGGTTTTTCTCAACCAAATTTAGCCATTAATGGTTAAATGGTTAGTCAAGCCAGCTAAAATGGACAAATGTCCTACGGCGCTGTTGCTGCCTAAGGCAGCAACAGCACCCAGTGAAATTAGTTTCTAAATATCCAACAGCATGTTTATTAAATAGCAAAGAATTACAAAGACGTACAATTCATACAACGTGTCAGACTGTTTGAGATTTGATGATGGTCTATATGGAACCCTTTGTGACGTAATGATTGTGACGTCGTCATACACGCGCTGATAGAGCTGCGCGATATACCGATACCATATTTAAAACCGATAGTCTGCACTGACGGTTTCATAACCGATTATAAAAAATAAATATCGAAAAACCGAATATGAACATATTTGCGGTTTTTCGTATCAGGATTGTTAAAAATAAAAGATACTAACGAGCATGAAAATCGTAATGAATAATAATGGCCATACTTTCCATTAAGCTATGTTCGGGGCAACTAATAATTGAACGTGGCCCCAATTGCGCATATTGTGTAACTCCATGTAACTCGCTGCACGCCGAGAGAAATCAAGCAGCGAATTAATTAAATAAATATCCACTCGTCTTTTCTCTGGTAGTCTCAGATAAATTTGCAATATAAAACACAATACTAATGTGGGAATTTGTCATTAAAATTTGTATCGGGGAAAACCTTTCTAAACAACGGCATCCATTTTATTTACGTCACCGGCTAATTAACATAATGCAAAGTCGTCCCAACACTAAATCGCCCGATTGCATCAAAATCTCGCCAATAACTATAATGCTGATTAGGATATAATTTTAAATAAAATTATTACTCAAACCGTTTTTAAAACATTATCTTCTATACACAATATCATATTAACTTATGAAATTCGCGATCGCAATATTACAGTTAATATTTTCTTCAAGGCATGATTTCGTCCTCGGGTCGAATTGGAAATGAAAGAAGAAAGGGAGATAATTACATCATAATTAATTACAATCGCGTGATTTACGTCTTTTCGCAACCTGTTTTGCTGATTTATGATTAATTTTGACAAAATAAACGATGTTTATTTAACTGTGCGTAATATTTAGGCGGTCTAATTAATAATTTCACTCCCGCGATGATGGATATTATAAGGTATATTAAGCTTTAAAGGCGTAAAACGTTACGAATGTATCAGGGCATGAAAATACGTTCTGTTTTCGTGCAAATTTTTATCATTTAAATTTTTTGTTTCATGTCCATAAAACCGATATTCGGTTAAAACCGATATGAAAAGTCATATCGAAACCGATATGGCTGTAAGCCAAACCGCGCAGCCCTACGCGCTGAGCTGATTATGATGTCATACGAGGTCAGATGATGGATGGATACTCTGGAAAGGTGAATTAGGTAGAATGTTAGTTTTCAAATTTTCAAATGGAATTGCTTCAATAAATGAGTCGGCCATCCTAGTTGTAATTTCTTTAGACTCTTTAGGCTGGCAAATTTGGCATTTCTCAAAATAACTTAGATCAGTTTTGGCCGGCTTGATCATTATCTGGTTAACTGCTTAAAATATTTTCTCGACCAGAATGAATGTAATTCAGTCAAAATGATAGCAGGATTTGAAAATGTAAAGCTTTCTTCGTACGCAAATATTGATTTGTCATGCTTATGTGGGATATTTTGCATTTTGTCACTCCCAAGAAAGTAAAGCAATATTGTAAATTAACGCTTTCGACGACAAATCCCTCCCGGAAAGAGTAAATTCTTTATGATTTGTAACATATTTTGTTAAACATTTCGAAAATTAATATGACTGGAAGCCATTTTGCTGCCTATTTTAGACAGCAATGGCTTCCAGTCATATTAATTGTAAAATATTCAACAGTTTTCCTGTTTGCCATGTGATTGCGGTATAGGGAATTTATCTGTGAAAGGTTTTAAGGATTGTTTATGTTAGTTGTATGTCTAGACATACTCGAGGCAATATGTTGACTTGAAGTTATTCGATAATCTTGTATGTTTAATATTTACTTTGTGATAAAGAACTTCAGGTACATAACCCGTAATTCTCTTCACATTTTTGTGATTACATAAGTTATTTCCTTAGTTCTATGTATTTTCTTTGTACACCACGATCAGGCCTGTATATATGTTAACACTTTAACACTCATATCAGCCAAAAACGGCTTCAACAGTGGTCTTGAGAAATGTCCATTTGCAGACCAAGAGTAGACTATTTTGGAAAATTTACCAATGGAATGACTGGCTCAATAACCGAGCCAGTCATTCCAGTGGTAAATTTTCAAAATAGTCTTCTCTTGGTCTGCAAATGAGCATTTTCTCTGAGAAAATCGAAATTTTCTTGAATAAATTTGAGGGTTAAAGGGTTAAGTCCAGCGATAGCGCTTTCACTGTTAATAAGCCCCTCTTTCAATTGGCAACAATTGCTTCCTTCATTCTGTGACTAATTACGATGTTTAATTTACGCTGTATCCATAAAAGCATATTTAACTGCATGGCGCTCACTTTCAGGCGCATTTCTGCGTAAATTCATGCTTAATGTCATTATTGATTATATATAAACTTCCAAGCGTATCGTGTTGATCGTCATCGTTGCTCATCTCCTGATTCATCAAGTTTGAGTTGTCCTGGTTTTCCGGCTCTATAGAATGTCATGGCTGGGATACAAATAAACAAACAAACGTGAATGATTTTGCATACCTTTGAGAATGGTACAATGATTCAGTGGAGAGATCCGGTGTCACTCAAGTATATGATGTCATCGTCAATTATGTCACAAGTAGACTGGCATCGCAATCAAAATGTATAATGAATGACTAATATTCTAAGTTCCATCATGAAAATTGAATGTTAAGTGTGTGAATTATATGTCTGATGGATTTACTATTTAATAAGCATCCTGTTGAATATTTTGAAACTAAATGAACGGGCGGGCCACTGTTGCTGCCAAATTAAAAATATTCAACAGCTTTCGTGTATGGTTAGCTTAAATTGGGATTCTGGGAATTCAGGGTTCAAAGAATATAAATCGATCCCAACACACGCAAAAATATGGGCGGAGCTTAGCTAGAAAGGGGCATGTCATAGCGAGAAATGGATCTCTATTGCCATCATGTAAGAATTATATCTAAGCATTTTTATACTCCTTGAGAAAAATATTACTGCATAATTTGTGTTAAATTTTGTGTCCATAATAGATCACTTTCTGGCAGTAATATATATGGTATACAGATTAGCCCTTTCAGCCCTACAGTCCAGATGCTATAGTTTTCTTACGAAGTGGCAAATATTCTGGGCGATGTGAAATGTACCTTTTTGGATGGTGTATGTCTTCATCTTTTGAATTATCAAAAAATGAAAAACAACAGCCAATTCCTTTTTTTAGTTATTTGAGTTCAAGGGCAGACTGATTGCAAATAATATGATAAATATGAAATTGTGTGTGTTTTCCTTGCATACAATACATGTAGCGGTATGACAGCTGGTGTAGGATAAATGTCATGAAGTTTGGAATATAATTCAAACAATTATATTGGGTATGGAAAGAATGATAATAAAACCTAGTGGCATTCATCGAATCTATAATATATTGCGCGATTTTTGTGAAAGATCCATGTATATGCTTTCACTAGTTTACCCTCACAGATCAGAGATAACAAATTCTTTATGATGTCTTAAGCCTGTAATCCTCGAATTTGGTCAAGAAAATTTAAATTTTCTCATAGAAATTTACCACTGTAATGACTGGCTCGATTATCAAGCCAGTCATTTTAGTGGTAAATTTTCAAAAATAGTCTTGGTCTGCAAATGGACATTTCTCAAGACCACTTCAGAAGCTGTTTTTGGCTGATATGAGTTTAAAAGTTAAGATTTACCATTTGAATGTTTTGAAACTAATTTGACTGGGCGCTGTTGCTCCCTATGCCAGCAACATATTCCAGTTGAATTTCTTCAAAAATATTCAACAGCTTTCCTGTATAGCTGTCTTGGAATTAAGGCATACTGACATTTCAAAGGTTTCAAGGGTGAACGACCTACATTATTGGAGTCTGGCTTCTTACTGATTGATGCCCCAATCTCATGTTGATGTGATGCTGGTGTCCATGCCTGTTGTGCCATTTCAATCACACTTCAAATGTGATAAAACAGTTTATCATATAAACAAGCCTTCTAGCCCGTTCCATATTTTTCAATATGAGTACACATGCCATATTCAACGGAGTATTTTCATTGGCTGTTGAGTGCGCAACCCATTTAAATCAACCAATTAAAACATCGATTGATGTGAGGGTGACGCGTAGGGATTACTACGCGGTACTGTTTTACTACGATTTGTTTACTACGATTTGTCATTCATGAAACGTCATCGTTTGACAGTTTATCAGTCGGCAGCGAAGTAACGATTGATGGCCGTGGCTATAATTTTCAATGACTCGTTAAAATACTATTTAACGCCTGACATCGCCAGATTTTGTGTTTGTCACTATATTTTGCTGCACATTCAGTATCTGTTATCAAGTAGTGGTGCGTCACAGCGGCGGTATCGATTTCACGAAAATGAACAATGAGAAATCAAATAAGTCACATCAGCAACTATTGGTAAATATTTCAAAATTACAGTTTATATGATAAATAAAATCTCAAACTCGGTCACTTTTCGTATCACTATTATGAACCTTGTTGAAAATTATCAATTTTGCACTCGCTAAAGCTCGTGCAAATTGATAATTTCAACTCGGTCCATAATAGTGATATTAAAAGTGACCTCGTTCCAGATTCTCTATATATGATTCTGGCTTCATAGGGAGGAAACTCTACAACTGAACGCCATCAGAAGTATCAGTGCAGTTAGGTCTACTCCACTGCATGCATACGGCTAGACATTTTCAATAGACAAGCGTATTTTGGGAAAATACCTTCCCAGAATACATGGGCCATACCACTTCTGGCGGGTAACTGCAATAGCTGATGCGCAAACAGCATTACTTTACTATTGGAATCGGATACAACTCACTTTAAGCAGCTTATATAAGAACTAATTTCATAATATTATTTAGGCCATGCATCATTGGAAAGCTAAGACAGTTTTCTATTCATTTCAGTATTAATTTTTATCGTTTTATAAAATTTAATACAGTTAATTGTAATTTTAAAATAGCCACTATTGTCCACCTGATTTAATGAATCTAGGTATAATGGTGTATTTTATATACGCAAATAACCCAGTGGAAATTTTACAAAAATATAAAAAATGATGCCTTAATGTTTAGGCAATTGAATACAATTAAGGTGTGCGCCTTAATATAGTGATTTTAATTTATCGTAGGAACGACTTAAATTGCAGTGTATTTTAAGCAATAGTAACTCAATGTGAGTCAGCTGCTTGTTGGCAGCGTTACCAGCCAGCAGTTCTGCTCTGAGCGTTGATTTAGGGGAATCCTGGTGTAATGACTTCAATGTGGGAAAGGTGTATTACCATTTAACTCGTTAATGGTTAAGCAGACCAAAAATGCAGGTCAGGAGAAGACTAGTTTTGAAAATTTACCACAGGAATAACTGCCTCTGTATTTTCAAAAATAGCCTTCTTGGCCTGGAAATGGACATCAAATTTTTTTCAAACAATTTTGCCCTCTGATGTTTAACGTTGATCCAGTGTATTTGTGTTTACCGCTGTAAATATCCATTTTCAGCCAGACATTCAAGTACTAATTTTTAAACCCCGCCAAAATAATGGCGGGTTATTATGTGATGGCGAAAGACAGGGGGGTGTACACGCGGGTGGCAGAGTGGTTTCCGGATAACTCCATTACCATTTATTGGATCACTGACACATTATAGGGTGGTTGGACGAGGTCTAAGGAAAAAGCCTATCGAAATCGAAAGTGTTCTCTTCTTCTTTTTGATTGCTGGTATCACACATGGAGAGCCGTTCTCAAGATGAAATCTGTGGTTTTCTGCAGTTCTTCCACAGGCCCATACAGCTTTTCAAGAAAAGAGGTTGACAAAGGCCAGATCTCTTCTCTCAGCAGCTGATACGTACTGCAACATTGAAGTATGTGCTCTGTGGTCTGTTCTGCTTCTCCACAAGGACAAGCGGGCGATGTCGTAAGGTGGAACCGCCTGTACATGTGTTGGTTTAGTCTGTTATGTCCAGTTCTGAGGTGAAAAATGGTCACTTGCTCTGGCCTCGAGAGGTGATGGTAGGCATCTTCTGATTGAGGTGTTCTATAGAGTGACTTGATGATAGTCTTCATCTCTGTATGCGTAACCATGTTTTCTGTCTGATTCACTTCCGCACCCACCTCTGCCATCTTGTCTGCTTCCTCATTTCCTTGGACTCCACAGTGTGAGGGGATCCACTGCAATGCTATCCGAAAGCATTTGATGGTTTGTAGTGCTTCTTCAAGTTGTGGCAGCTTACCTTTGGTGATAACCTCAAGGACGGAGCGGGCATCAGATAAAAAGACAATCTGTGCAATAGGGTCTGCAGTTCTGCTGATTGTATTAGCTGCATGGACCAGTGCTTCGACTTCAGCTGTGTAGTTTGTGCAGTGTTTGCCTGTCGGTATTGCAGCTGACTCATGTTGTCCGTTTGGATACTGTATGTGCAGTCCGGCACCTCCGCTCCTAATTGCATCTTTGGCTGATCCATCTGTGTAGATCCTTATCCATGTCTCCTGAGGGTACATTTCTTCCAGCATGGCTAGGGGCAGGGCCTTCTTGCTCACATCACTGTGTTCATCTTTGCTTGTGAGATGAGGTACTGTGGTGCGAATAGCTATGCTCTCTAGTTTGTTTTCCCAGGGTGGAGGATCAAGGGTGTGGTTTGGGTCTTCTATTTGTGCTGGCAACATTTCTTGGTGTTTCCTTTGAAGTGCTTTTGTCTCTTTCACAAAACTTGATCTTTTAAGTCTTCCTGATGACAGCTGTGCTTGCCTGATCTTCATCAGGTGGTTGTTGAACGATTTGAAATTTGCAGCTTGGATCAGTGCTTTGCATTCCCTTCCTTTGCTAAGGGGGGTGGGGATGCCTGCCTGCTGTCTGCTCCATTTTTTCTATTGGTGTTGATCTCATTCCACCAGTGATGATGCGCAGTGCCTGGTTCTGTACTCTGTCGAGGGTCTGTTGATGAGATTTAGCTGCTGTCATCCATGAGCTGGATCCATACTCAAGGTGTGGTCGTACGGCACCTAGGTAGATGGTCTTGAGGATCCTTTCATTGGCACCCCACTTTGTTCCTGCCAGCCTCCTCATGATGTTTAGCTTTCTTCTGGCCTTTGGGTCTGCATTCTGGATATGCTCCTTCCATGTTAATCTTCTGTCATAGGTGACTCCCAGGTATGTCTGCTGGTCCTCCTACTCGAGTGGAGTACTGCCCAGTGTCAGATTGCCAACCTTGGTTTTGGTGGACAGTGAGAATAGCATGGCTGATGATTTTTCTTTGTTGATGGTCATACACCAGCGATTGGCCCAAGCTGTAATTCTGTCCATGGCGAGCTGCATTCTGTACGTGGCAGTTGTTGTGTACTCCTCTCTGCACCCGAGTACGAGGCCATCTGAATAGAGGGCTGGTTGGATCCCATTGGGCAGCTCTGCTACAATGTCATTAATGAAGAGTATGAACAGAGTTGGTGATAATACTCCGCCTTGTGGCACCCCTTGTCTCAGCAATACATTCTGTCCCGATTGTCCATCCACCAGCACTAGCTCTGCGATTGTGTAAGTATGACTTAGTCCATCGGAACATGTTGCCACCGATGCCTGTGCGCCGGAGCTTCACGAGGAGGCCATCCTTCCACACCTTGTCAAATGCCTTCTGCAGATCAATAAAGGCAGCTAGCATCACCTTTTTGGCTTGAAAAGTGTCCTCTATGACCTGTGCAAGATGTGTTGTTTGATCTTCTGTGCTCCTGTATCTTCTGAAGCCGGCCTGCTCTGAAACTGTAATGTTCTCCGACTCCAGGTACCACTGCAACCGCTGGTTGATGATGAGCTCCATGGTCTTGCATATGCAGCTTGTAAGACTGATAGGACGGTAGCTCAGGACTTTCACCTTGTTCTTCCCTTTTTTCAGAATATGAGTCATTCTGGCTTCGTTCCAGCACTGAGGAACCTCACCATTGGTCCAACTGAGATTAAAGATGTCTAGCAACTTGCGGAGAGATGCATTACCAAGGTGTTGGATCATTGCATTCGTAATGCCATCTGGCCCAGGAGATTAATTCTTCAATTGGCGGATAGCCTTCAGTTCTGCGAAACTAATGCCAACTTTCATTGCATCGTGAGTGTTGGTGTCTGTTCTTTCCTTTCGCCCTTTTCTAACCACTTTTGACGCATTCGTGGTATAGAAATGCTGCTTTCTTTTGCATATGCCTTCGCAAAGGCATCTGCAGCCATCTTTCCTGTCAGTGTTTGTCCATCTTCTTCAAGAGTAATCTCCTCTCCCCCGACAGCCTCATCATTCAGTGCTTTAGTCAGTCTCCATAGCTTTGTGGTGTCTCTAAATTAAACCCTGCTGGTTTTTCCCTCCAGCTTCTTCTTTTGGCCTCCAGCTTGGTCTTTAGATACCTGGCTTTAGTTTGTTGTAGCGTGAAGTGGTTTTCATGACAGGGATTACTCTCTGCATCTTCTCTGGCCTTGTCTAGTTTATCATGTGCTGTTGTCCAGTAGGGGCGGTAGTTTTTCCTGAACCCTCGAGGAATCGCTTCGTTGGCAGCCTTGAGGATACTTGAATTAAATTCCTTGACCACATTGTTGATGTTTCTCCCTTCTACTGCTATATTTTGGGTAAGCTCATTGGAACGAATGCCGAACAGACTCCAATTTGCCCTTTTGTAGTTCCACCTTGGATGTTGAGGTGAACTTGTCAAAATACTTCCAGAAAGAGAGAGGAGGACTGGGCGGTGGTCAATTCCTCCTAACTGCGATCCGACCACTCTACTGAGATTTCTGTGAATGTCTTCTGTACAAAATGCCAAGTCCGGCATTGTTGTCGAGTGCCACCGGCGCGAGTAGAAGGTAGACTGATCTGTGGGATCGTTGACAAGTAAAAGGTGCTTTTCATCTTGCCATGCTTCAATGTCTTCTCGGTTGTCAAGTGTGTTGTATCCCCAGCTCTGGGACTGGCTATTAAAGTCTCCCGCAATGAGGAAGTGGCAGTCCAGGACCTGGATTGTGTCAAGTGAGGGATTCTTGTCATTGGGGCAGTAATAATTGACAATGTCAATCACAGAGTTGCTGGTTGTTACCTTGATCTTGATATATTCTGCCTCTTCCATAAAGGTTTTGATCTGGCTGGCGTTCACGCTGTTTTGGACCAAGGTGATCACCCCGCCTTTCTTTCTTCCTCTTCGATCAGACCGGAAAATCTGGTAACCTCTGATCTTAAATGGTTTTCCTTCTTGCAGGTGTGTCTCTTGAATGCAGCAGATATCAATGTTGTTTTCGTACAGGAACTGTTCGAGCTCTGATTTCTTGTTGGTAACCCCTTCTGCGTTCCAGTGCATGATGTTGATACTGGGGTGCTCTTTGGGTTTGGTCTTCTCTTTCGGTTGGCCAGTAGCTTTCCATCCTCATCCCCTGGCTCCACAAGACGAGTTGATTGGACCTCCAGTAGCTGAGGGTGGGCTCCTTCGAGGCATGGAGCCCGGCGCTACACCTGCCTGGCGGATCCTCACAGGGCGAGCACCATTTCGGTTGATTCGATCTCCAAGTGTCATTTCATTAGCGTTGTGCATAGTGCTCTGGTTAGCCCCTCCAAATGTCTGGATTGACACCCGGTGGGTTACACCCCTGCGCCACGTTGAGGTCGAGCATATAGTCTTAAACAGGGGGAAAATGATCTGAAATCAAAGATGGCCACCAGCCACTGGCTGCCATCTTGAAAATTGGTTTCCAAAGGATATCTCCGTTAGCATTTATCGGATCCTTATGAAACTTGATAGGGTGGTTGGACTACATCTGGTGAAGAAACCTATCGATATTATCAATTATCTGAAGTCCAATATGGCCGGCAGCCATTTTGATAATTGATTTCCAGATGATAACTCCTTGACCCTTTAGGGGATCGCTTTGAAACTATATAGGATGACTGGTGTGGGTCTGAGGAAGAAAAATCGCTATTTTATGATGGCTCTCATTCATTGGTTTGTCATCATGGCAGATATTATGCGCCGTTTGTAGAACGATGCAGAAGGCGATTTTGGATGGCTCAGAACCCTTAATGGATCAAGTGCTAGAATCAAGGTCACTGCAGAAAGTGTTTTGGGACAGCTTGACTAATGGACCTTTCCATTTTAGCTATGCCCCGCCCATCACTAGCTACGCTCCACCCACACCTCGCCGGTTTGGGATTGATCGATGCCCAAATGCCCTAGCTATCAATTTCCTGAAAACTATACAGGGAAGCTGTTGAATATTTTGTAACCAATTTGACTGGGCACTGTTGCTGCCATAGGCAGCAACAGCACCCAGTCAAATTGGTTACAAAATATTCAACAGAATATTTATTAAATAGTAAAAGCAAACGATTTGTACAACAACGCATAGACCGTCTTCAAATATGTGTTCGTGACGTACTTATCGACGTCATTCATTATGATATCATTCTACACATCGCGCAGTTCATTATGACGTCATATGATGGATGGGTACTCTGGAAAGGTGACTTGGCTTGTTAAATAGTTTCCAAAAATAAATACTTATATATTATATTTAAAATGTAAAAAATTTAAACATTAAAAATAATATCAAATGCATTTCAAAGGAAATGTCACAGTTCAGATGGGATATCAGATGCTGTTTGTGGAGTTGTTTACATACATGTATCCTGCTTTGTTTGTTATGGTCCATTTGCACCTGTCTTAAGGATACAATTACTATTACATTTGATGAAGTAAAAACTTCTTAACACTTAAAAGTCCATCGTTTCAATCTCAAGACAACTTTACGGGAAAGCTGTTGAATGTTTAAATTAATTTGACTGGAACCCATTACATTCCAATAGGCAACAACAGCTCTCAGTCAAATGAATTTCAAAATATTCAGCAGAATATTTGTCACACTGTAAAGAATGTGAGGGTTTTTGGTCTGTGAGTGTTTAAGGATTAAATCAAACTTTAGTAGGTGAGGAAGATATTAGAGCTGAGAAAATAGCAAGATCCTGTTTACCCAATTACTGAAGTATGACCAGGATCCATGAGTGTAACCAATAGAAACTGCTCAGCTTATGTTTCACCAGTCCTTCACATTTTATTAGCCTATCCATTTAGTGACTAAGCCAGCCCAAATCATCCTCTGTGGTGGGCCTAAGGAATGCCCATTTGCAGGATAAGCGAAGACAATTTTTTTGAAAATTTACCACTGGAATGAGTGGCTCGATAAGGGGCTCATATATTATTGGCTCACCGGGCCTGAAAGGCCAAGTGAGCTTACGCGATGGCAACCGTCCGTCCGTCATCCATCCGTCAACTTTTCCTTTAAATGACTTCTTAAGAACCGCTGGGCCGATTTCAATTATATTTGGCAAGAAGCATCCTTCGGGCATAGGGATCCATGTGTGTTCAAACGAAGCCATTCGGCCAATTTGGGCACCGGCCATCTTGGATTTTGGCAGATTTTAGGAAACGTCTTTTAAAAATCATCTTCGAAACCGCTTAGGGGATTGATGCAAACCTCATGAAATATGATCTAGGGCAAGAGCTAAACCAAGTTTGTTCAAGGGAACTTGATTGGTCAGATGGTTCGGCCACCATCTTGGTTGGCCTAGTTTTAATGAAAACAACTTCTCAAGAACCGCTGAAGGTATCGGGCCGAAATTTGACAGATATGATTATGGACTAAGGCCCATTAAAGTTTGTTCAAGGGAAGTTGATCCGTCAAAAAACATGGCCGCACCCGGCCAATCAAAATATAGCGGGTTTTTTTATGTATTTTAAGGCTGAAATTGGTTTTATATATGTTTTTGGGTATTCTGATCTCAAATTTACAATTTGCCAAAAGCTCCCATACTAAAGCAGTGGGAAATTTAAAATGTCTTCTTGAGAACTACTGGGGCGATTTCAATTATATTTGGCAGGAAGCATCCTTAGGGTGTAGAGATTCAAGTTTGTTCAAACGGAGCCGATCGGGCAATTTGGCCGGCAGCCATCTTGGATTTTGGCCGATTTTTAGAAACGTCTAAAAATCTTCTCCGAAACTGCTTAAGGGATTGAAGGAAACCTCATGAAATATGATCCAGGGCAAGAGCTCAACCAAGTTTGTTCAGGTGAACTTGATTGGTCAATTGGTTCAGTGGCCATCTTGGTTGACGTAGTTTTAGTGAAAATGACTTGTCCAGAACTGCTGAAGGGATCAGGCCAAAATTTGGCAAATGTAATTAGGGACTAGGGCCAGTAAAGTTTGTTCAAGAGAAGTTAATCCGTCAAAAAGCGTGGCCGCCATGGGCCAATCAAAATATAACATGTTTGGCGGCCATATTGGATTTGTTTATTTGATGGACTTTGAGGCTGAAATTGTTTTTCTATAGGTTTTTGGGTATTCTGATTTGAAATTTTCAATTTTCGAAACTGTTGGATAAATTGTTTGGCGGCCATCTTGGATCATTTTCCCGCCAAAAGCTCCCATACTTACGCAATGGTAAATTAAAATGTCTTATCGAGAACTGCTGGGCTGATTTCAATTATATTTGGCAGGAAGCATCCTTAACGCACAGAGATTCACATTTGTTCAAACGAACCCGATCGGCCAATTTGGCCGACGGCCATCTTTGGTGGCCGTTTTGAATTTTTTTATTTAATGGATTTTGAGGCCGAAATTGGTTTTATATAGGCTTGGGTATTCTGATCTCAAATTTGCAATTTTCGAAACTGTCGGATAAACGGTTTGGGGGCCATCTTGGATCATTTTCCCGTCAAAAGCTCCCATACTAAAGCAATGGGAAATTTAAAATGGCTTCTCGAGAACTACTGGGCCGATTTTAATTATATTTGGCAGGAAGCATCCTTAGGGTGTAGAGATTCAACTTTGTTCAAATGAAGTTGATCGGCCAATTTAGCTGGTGGCCATCTTGGATTTGGCCGATTGCTAGAAACATCTAAAAATCTCTGAAACCGCTTGCCGAATCAATTCAAGACTCGTGAAACATCATCTAGGGCAAAAGTCCAAATTTGTATAATAGCCATCTTGGATGACCTAGTTTTCGCAAAAAACAACTACAGAACCTCTACTTATAGCCAATCCGCCTTTCGAGTTTAAATGCCTATGTTCCAGGTGAGCGATACAGGCCCCTTGTGCCTCTTGTCTTATTCTGATCTCCCATGGGCCTTACAAAGTTTCCATGGAGATAAACTTATGTACTATAGATTACTGAATATTTGGGGGGAAATTGATTAAAAGAAAGACGACTTTAAGCGAAATTGTTTGCAAAATAATTAGAGGTTTTACTACTTAATCAAAACATGGAGTCAAAATATCAGCTATTACATTTAGTATGATATGGGATTAATATGATCGTTTTATTCAGGTAATTGGACTGGATGCGTGTACCCGTATAGAGGTCAAATTTTACGCTTGATAATCAGTATTTTACCTGAAGCAGAAAATGTAGCAATTAATAGAATAATAGTATAAGCTGTAGGCATACTTGGATACAAGTCAACCGAAGCAAGCCAAAACACCCTATTGTTTGTAATCGGAGGATGATGGTGATACATTGATAGTTACTAGTGGTTGTCAATTTGTAAACACCAAAGTTACTCTTGTGTGTAAATATAAGTTGCACATTACAATGCTAGATGGATGGATGGAGAAACTGATGTTTGTTTGAGAGCGGTATCATAGGGTCGAAGGTTCAGCTATATTAGGAATAAGCGATATCTGTTAATTTTCCCAAGAATTAACCCCTCCTTTGAAAAGCGTTGAATTAATGTCACATGAATGACAGTTTTAAGCAGCAGGAAGAGATGTAAAAACAGAACATACACAAAACAGAAACAAACATGAATGGACTTATTTTGACAAAATGGTATTCCGAGAGTTGGAACAAAAGGAACAAAAACAGACCTGGAGACCATATCTCTGACCCTAGAATTCATTTACTCAACATCCCTTGAGTGAAATGGACCCACACCTATGCTGATGGGTCTGCCAAAAATGCCACCCAAGCTTGAGGAGGAGAGTACATCCAAGTACGAGGAAGAGGATGCACTTGTCTCATTACCAACAAGCTTGAATTTATTCAAGAAAATTACAATTTTCTCATAGAAAATGTCCATTTGCAGCCCAAGAGAAGAGTATTTTTGAAAATTTACCACTGAAATGACTGTCTTGGTTATCGAGCCAGTCATTCCAGTGGTAAATTTTCAAAGATACTCTTCTCTTGGTCTGCAAATGGACATTTCTCAAGACCACTGCAGAAGCCGTTTTTGACTGATATGAGTATTAAAGGGTAAATACTCCCCAACCTTTACAGCAGCGGTGGAGGAAGACTGAAGACAGCTGCAATTCATCTCAATCTTCGAGGTACATAACACCCACAAACAACTGTCATATTCTCACATGCTCTCTCTGTACTTTGTGCAAACTGCCCCCCCCCCCCCCCCAAATAACAAACTGAATGAACTCTCCACTGCCCGAACAGAGCTGGCCACACACTTCAGCGGATTCTTGCACATTCTGGAGTCCATGGACATGAAACAGCTGACAGGTTAGCAAGGGAAGGAGGAAGATTCTAGCGATCATGCCATTTGAGGAATCCAGTTTCTCAGTCAACCATATGACGTCATAATCAACTACATCACATGTAGGCTGATGTCATAATCAATTACGTCATGATTGTGATTTAGTCCGTCTTAAATGCGTAATAGCTTGTCAAGTTGTACGAATTGTATGTCTTTATTATTTAATGAACATTCTGTTGAATATTTTGCAACTAATTTGACTGGGCATGACAGCAGCAGCACCCAGAAAAACTAGTTCCAAAATACTCAACAGCTTACCTGTATTGTTTTCTGTTAATTGAGATTTAAGGAGTGCAGGGATCGATCGATCGACAAATTAAATTAAAAGATGAACTGGTGTACATTTTTCAACAAATTTGGTGGGACATGGTGTTGTCGTAGAATTGTTGAAAAATGTACACCAGTTTCTTTGATATTGACGCAGTAAAATATAGAATATTGACATCAGAGTGCTAAGGGTTAATGATGAAAAGACCATCATCAAGATGTTACCAGAGAGGAAATCGCATGAGGAGTATCCAGATCACAATAAGTCAGAGCACCACTTCTGCCTGAGTAGAGCTGACCAGTGACTAGTCATCCTTTTTAGACTACCACTGGAATTCCAGTGGTAAATCTTCAAAAACAGTCTTCTCTTGGTCTGCAAATGGACATTTTATATGAGAAAATTGAAATTATCTTGAAAAAAATTTGAGTGTTAAAGGGTTAAGAGAACTGGATGGAGCCTCACCTTTAGAAATGGAGTATGTAGATGATGTTGACTTTATCAACAAGGACTAGGCATTGAACCTGTTTGTGAATGAAACCAAAACAGAGTTCACTCAGGTATATGGTACCCCTATTGGGGCACTGAGAAGTGGATGAAGAGTAGAATCTTGGGTTCCCTCTGCATCTCTACCATCATTGGGGACTCTTAATGTAACAGGAAATATCACCTTCCAGTCTTTTGGAAGTTGTGGATTCGTGGCTCTGGAACCCCCATGAAAGTCAAGATGCAACTATACATTGCTACATGTGTTTCCATAATGCTATACAATTGCAACAGCTGAGCAGCTCCAAAAGATCTTTTGAACAAACTTGATGCATGAACAAACTTGATGCATGTCACCACAAACATCTGCGATACATTGCATATTATTGTTGGCCACACTTTCTAATATCACAGACCACACTCTACAAACTGCGCAGCGCAGAGCCACTTATTTGTGAGTGTAGCGCAACAGTGATGGTCCCTGTTCAGACATGCTCTTCGACTGCCAAAAAATATGCTTGCTCAGAAAGCACTAGAATATGCAGTGTAGGTGCCAACATTTATCAGGCACGCAAAGGACGCCACAACATCATCATCATGATCACCATCATCATCATCAGTTGTATAAGATAGCAGATTTTCGGCTATCTACTAGTATTTCCATCTTGTCATTGTCTTATAATTGACGTTGGAATTTCAGGGAGTTAGAGCGTTAATTGTGGCCTGTTAATGGAAGTTTGCTATGAGATAATTGATATCTTCTTTATCATTTTCAATCATTATGTGGTTATATTTGTGCAGTCAGTTTAATTATTGTTTTAACAAACAATATAATATGCCCTGTCTAAATTGTGAGCCTCTTGTCCTCTTAAGAGATATTCCTCATAACTTCGTTGGCCCATTATTTTCTCAGACTATAGAAGAAAACAATCGAGATAAGGTTATTGTTCTCATTAAATGCCATATCATTCTAGTTTACAGCTGGTTTAACAGCTTCTGGGTGCATCCACACCGGATGTGCTGCAAGCCACCGTACAGTAATTTCGATAGGTATTACCTAAGGACCTATGGAATATATTAAAAACAATTTGACTAAAAGTTGTTGGTGGCTTATTCAGCATACCCACATGGAAAATATAGTATGCACAAATTTAGCAGACAGAGTTAAAATTACCACCAGCCTGCCCACACACCCATTTAAAGCACACTACTTCCGCTGTATTCTATGCTGTAGCTGTTTTAGCGGTGTTAAACCACCAGAGCCTTGTCAGGTGAGGTGGTTCTTTTAGGGTCAAGATAATTACATATTTGTGATGTTAAAAGCCAGGTCCACCGTAATTATGTTTGCTACTATTAACCCTTTAACACTCAAGACAGTCAAATACGGCGTATTGTGAAATATCCATTTGCAGACCAAGAAGAGAATATTTTTGAAAATTTATCACTGGACTTCAGAGCTCTAGATAAGCTTTTCGATAATTGGGTGATTCACTCTTAGAAATTTTGTAAAAAAAAATTTTGGGAAATTAATAGGTTTTTTAAAATTAAGTTATTATACATTATTAGCAATAGAACTGAAATTAATTGGGTGATTGGCTATTTCAGCACTCATGAAGTTAAAAATTAATTGGGTGATTGGCCATTTTTATTGGGTGAAAGCGCAAAAACCCTGCTTATCTAGAGCTCTGCTGGAATTCATTCATTAATTCCATGATAAATTATCAAAAAATATTTTTCTTGGTCTGCAAATGGGACATTTTCTATGAGAAAATTTTAATTTTCTTGATCAAATATGAGGTTTAAAGGGTTAAGAGAAAGAAGAATATCTCTGAAGTGCTTTGCACACCTTTTGTTAGTTGATGACATAATTCATCTTTCCAGAGTATCCATCGATGATTTGAATTCATATATGATGTCATAATCAGCTAAGCTGCCTGTAGGATGATGTCATAATCATTATGTCATAAATGATTCTATTAGGCCAGTCTTTAACTCTTAATAGCCTGACATGTTGTATGAATTTTATGTCTCTACTATTTAAAAAAAATGCTGTTGAATATTTTGAAACTAATTTGACTGGACGCTGTTGCTGCCATAGGTATCAACAGCACCCAGTCAAATTAGTTTCAAAATATTCAACAGCTTACCTGTATAGTTTTCTGGAAATTGATAGTCAGGGAGTTCAGTGATCGATCGATCCCAACACGAGCGAGGTGTTGGTGGAGCTTAGCTAAAGATGGACGGGACATAGCTAAAAATGGAAAGGTCCATTCCGCTGTACATGGATATTTTATTATTATAATACTGCACATGTCTGGATAGTGTATGTGGCAACAATGTTTCGCCACAAGAATAACATCATAAGGCCCTCCATAAAAATGATTTTGTTTCCGGCGATCTGGGAGGGAGAAAAGGATTTCAGTAGTGAAGGAGGAAATTATTATTTTTTACTGAAAAATGTCAAGAAAATATTTGTTTGTCAGATATTTGATCTTAAGTCTTAAATCTGGTTATAATTTTCTCAGTTTTCATGAAAACAATCGCCAGTTATTTCACATATCTTTCATTTGGCATTAAAACACTGTAATCTAAAATTTAACATAGTCTATGGACTATGTATGGATACTTTAGCAGCGATGGTTGGCAGAAAATTTGTTTATTCCAGGCTGGGTAAAATATAGAGAAATGCCAACCTTTCCAGAGACGAGACAAGTTTTTATTTTGACCTAATTTTGCTGGGAATCGTTAATTATCACTGCCAGGTATGAAGATCTGATTGATTAATTTTATCCTATACACTACTGAATCCGAAATATATGTAATTATTTTGAGCTTATTATAGAGCAGATGCGCAAGGTGCGGCGTGACCAGACGACTCGACCGGTGAATTAACACAGCCTAACCCTTTAAGGGCTAAAATAAGTCAAGAAAATTATTGCTTATTGAATGTCCATTTGGGGGCCATTTTTGAAATTTTAACACTGGAATGACTGGGTCGGTTAACTAGACTGGCTCGGTTAATGAGCCAGTCATTCTAATGGTAAAATTTCAAAATTAGTCGTCTTGGCTTACAAATCAACATCGTCTTGGCCTGAGAATGAACACTCCTCATAACCACTGCAGAGACCATTATAGGGTTAAAGAAATGAAGGAAGGTGCTTTGGTGATAATTAGCTCACCTGGCCTGGAAGGCCAAGTGACCTTATGGCATGGCGGTCGTCCGCCGTCTGTCCATCAACATTGGCTTTAAAATGCCACTGTTCAATAAGCGCTGGAAGGACCCTATAAGGGTAGGCTTCAGAAATTTTATACAGAATTTTAATTGAACAATTTTTTGGGTGAAAATCTTAGATTTTAAGTAAAAATATACCGGAAATTGTCAACTACTCATTAACTGCTTGACGGATTTCAACAGTTTGCCTGGATGGACCCTATTGTGGTAGGCGCCAGAAATTCCAAATTTTGCCCATGTTGAAAATCATAGATTTTATGAGAAATTTACTGGAAATTGTCAAAGCGGCTTTCTTTAACCGCTTGGTGGATTGTATCCTAATTTGGCTGGAATGATCCTATGGTGGTAGGCTTCAACATATATCAAACGTGATTTGGAGAATTTGATTGGCCATCTTGGATATTTGATGGCCATCTTGGATTTTTCGAAAATGTCTCAACGCAAATAGTTCACTTGCTAACGGTCCAGGTGAGCGTCACAGGCACTTGGGCATCTTGTTTTGAGAACTGTGTTACTCAAGGCTGTTCCTGCCATAGGTTAAGCAACAGCTTTGTGTGACACGATTCTCAAAATAAAATCACTGGTTATTGTACTCTAAAGAGAGCAGTTGATAATGGAAGATGTTGATTCAGCACACTTCTGATGGATAATCATTGATAAGCAGGAAGCGTTCCATTTCCACTTGGAAGCAGAGCAATGCCAGACAGAAATAAACCTATAAAAAATTAGACCACGGATATTTGTGCTGTGTGTCCTGTATAGAATTGTCAGCTGCCTGTGCTTACCGTTTATAACCCGCAAATTTGTTGATGAAAATTTGAATTTTGTCATACAAAATACATCATTTGCAGACCTGGCTTGTTTATCGAGCCTCTTATTCCTGTTGTAAATTTTCAACCATGGTCTTCTTGGTCGGCAAATGGACGTTTCTCAAGACCACTGTAGAATCTGTTTTTGACCAGCTTGAGTGTTTAAAGTGTTAGACTATATATTTAAGGGTGTGGATTATTACACACTCCATTACTGATTAATCTAAACACTCAGTGAACCATGTGATCCCTGATGAGCTATCTATCTAGCTAACGAGAAATTGATTTTCTCAAAATTATGGAGATGATAACGGTATCGAGATAGCTTTATTGATACATGGATTAATCGTGCTTCGCTTTCTATTGATGTATAAGTTGGAATATATTCCATTTCTTGTACATGTTCTATAATGGTTGAATCCAGTTTTACCTATGCCCTGCTCATCTCTAGCTAAGCTCCACCCACGCTTTACCTGGAGTGGTGGGATCCATCGATCCATGCACTCTATGAATCTCAATTTCCAGAAAACTATACAGGTAAGCTGTTTAATATTTTGAAACTAATTTGACTGGGAGCTGTTGCTGCCATATGCCCAGGCAATTTAGTTTCAAAATCTTCAACAGCATGTTTATTAAATAATGAAGACATAAAATTCATACAACAACATTTAGTCTGTCATCAATCATGCATTTGTAATGAACTTATCAATGTCATTCATGATGTAATTGATTTTGACATCAGCCTACACGGGTAGTTAATTATGACTTCGTATGATTGATGGATAAACTGCAATTCTCCATTGGCCATTTTAAAAGCTGAAGCCGTCTTTGTCCAACTTGACCATTATACCTTTAACACTCATATCATCCAAATATGGCTTTTGCAGTGGTCTTAGGAAATGTCCATTTGCAGACCAGGAGAAGACTATTTTTGAAAATATACAATTGGAATCACTGGCTCGAGAACTGAGCCAGACATTCCAGTGGTAAATTATCAGATAGTCTTCTCTTGGTCTGCAAATTGACATTTTCTGTGAGAAAATTTAAATTTTCTTGAAATATTTTTTAACATTTGAGGACTAATGGGTTAATGGTCAAATTTCAAGCTCAAATACGTTCTTGCTATGACTACTGGCGGTATGTGGACTCTTGCATAGCTTTAAATTTTAATAAAAGATTATTTTATATGTTATAAAGGTGAAGTGATTGCACAATATAAATACATTGCTGACATATTTATTGTGCCTATTGATTTCAAATATGTCTAGGCAGAGTTTACTTCCGCTTGAATCCCAAGAAACCAGGTTGTTTCAAGTAAGCTAATACAGGAGGTTAGTTGGAGATATTCAAAATGAGTTGACTGAATGTAAGATACATTTTTTCTTCAAATTACTTTAGCACAATTTAAATATAAAACGTAAAATTTTATGTTTATCAGTCATATGGTACATGTAGAAATAAATGTAGAAAGAAATGAGTTGAACCTCCCATTTATGATCACAACTCCTATCAAATAATTATTGTATATCACATGTAATTTTCCATATACATTTTGAACCTATATATGAATTGAAGTGTAATCTTACTAGAAATCAATACAGCTTTGTTCCTTTATACAGATCTATCAATACATCTCACCCTTCTCACAGCCTTCCTAGTATCAGACAGACACCCTCACCCCCTATCATAATCAGTTGATCTGGGAATCAATCGAAGATATTGTTTTGTGCATCAGCGTGTTTTAAGTGGAACTGCTACTGCATCCATTGAGTGCAGATATAAGTTAAGGCGTTTCCAAAACAACAAACAGAAACATGTTAGTTACTACAATTTTTTAAACCGATGTAAGAAATGGTCTGTTGAATATTTTGAACTTAAATTGATTGGAAGCCAATCAAATTACATTCAAAATATTCAACAATATTTTTTTTTGGAAACACGTTACATTATTTATGCGCTGTACTGTACTGTATTCATTGATATACCAAAGCTTATCATATTTCTGATCTATATTGATTCAATATGCTGACGGTAGCCTTTGATTGAGAACCTGTAGCAATGTACATGTTTTATCAACACATTTCCTCATAATTACTTAACGCCCAAGCCGGCTAAAACAGCTTCTGCAACGATCTTGAGACTATTTTGAAAATTTATCGCTGGAATGATGGGTCCATTTTCGCTAAATTTTCGAATATAATTTCTTCCACATGCAGCTGTACGTTTCACTTCTCAAGACCGCTTCAGAACCCGTTTTCGTCCAGCTTGGCCATTAAAGGGTTAAAAGAAACGATGAGTAGTCTGATTAGAGATTTTAGTCGTTGAGTCTTACATTTATTAAACCTTTCAATGCCATGAACCTAATATGTCCAAATATTTCTGCTGAAAATATATTATGTTCAATATTCTGAAGATATAATCTGACTGCTTCCTTAAGCACAATTTTCAGCTTCGAGACAAATCTGCCTTAGGCAGCAACAGATTCCAGTCAAATTAATTTCAAAATATTGAACAGAATAAATTCTATATCGTAAAGAACAAAACATTTTCAGGGATTAGTTGCTAAAAGGGTTAATAACCATTTTGAATGTTTTGAAACTAGGTTGACTGGGTTAGTTTCAAAACATTCAACGGCTTACCTGTATAGTTTTCTGGAAATTGAGATTCAGGCAGTTCAGGGATCGATCGATCCCAACACTGGCAAAGCATGGGCAGCGCTTAGCAAGAGATGGGTGCGACATTCCTATAACTGGATTCATCCATACTCCAGCTGTCCAAAACTGACCGCCACTGTGGCCTTGTGCAATGGCCATTTACTGGTTATTAGGGCCTATAGTAATCACTGTGTCTGTCCGTTCACAATAACTCGTAAACAGCATATCATACAGAACTGCTTCAGATATGTTATTTAAACTTGGTGTATGCCTCAGTTATGATACGCAGATGTGCCTTTTGAATAATTCACCTTTATAGGTGCAATATTTTGGTTGGAAATGGACTTTTTATTGCAAAAAACTTACAATTTTGTCAGTTTCCTCGTAAACACCATATCATACAGATTCGCTTAAAATTATTTATTGAAACTTGACAGATGGCTTCTTTATGGTATGCAGATGGGCCTTTTGAAGAATCCACCTTTATAGGTCCAATATTTTGGGTGAAAATTGGCTTTTTAATGCAAAAACTTTATATGTTTGTCAATTTCCTCTTTTTTTTTTAAATCTGTTATTTATTTATTTTCTTGTTTTTCATTTTTAATAATATGAAGGCTTTGAATAAAATTGCTACCTATTTCATAGAGAAAGGTATTTGCGGTGATGGCGGGGGGGGGGGGGGGGGCGCTCTGAGTCAAACAACATTTTCTAGTTTACTGAGCAAATGGACAGCTGTCTTATTCTTAAACTGGCCAAGCTGACCAAAACCGTCCGTTGCAGTGGTTTTGAGGAAGATTACATTTGCAGGCCAACAGGCTATTTTTGATCGATAACCAAGCATTACCACATTTTACCATTGAGACTCTAACCCTCAAATTTGTTCAAGAAAATAAAACGATTTCTCATAGAAAAATGTAAATTTTCAGACAAAAGAGAAGGGTGTTTTTTCAATTTACCACTGGAATAACTGACAGTTATTCCAGTGGTCAATTAAAAAAAGTCTTGGTCTGCAAATGGACATTTTCCAGGTCCACTGTAGAAGCGTTTTTCGGCCAGCTTGAGTGCTGAAGGGTTAATTAAAGAAATTCACGTACTCTACAAATAGGTGTCGTGGTACTGTTAATGGAGGAATCCAGTTTTGGATAGCTATGCTATCTTTAGTTAAGCTCCACCCTCTCTTCACCCGTGTTGAGATCGATCGATCCCTGAACTCCCTAACTATCAACCAGTCAAATTAGTTTCAAAATAATCCACAGCCTGTTTACTAAATGGTAAAGAAGTATAATTCAACAACGCTTAGCCCGTCATCATTTAGCATTCGTGACGAACTTATCTACGTCATTTATGATGTAATTGATTATGATGTCATCCTACATGTCACGTCAGAATGGCCAAGTGAGCTTATGCCATGGCGACCGTCCGTTGTCTGTCTTGCATCCATCCGTCCAACTTTTCTTTAAACGACTTCTCAAGAACCACTGGGCCGATTTCAATTATATTTGGTAGGAAGTATCCTTAGGGCATAGGGATCCAAGTTAGTTCAAACAAAAGCCGATCGGCCGGTGGCCATCTTGGATTTTTGCCGATTTTAGGAAATGGCTTTAAAAATCTCCGAAACCGCTTGGTGGATCGATTCAAAACTCACGAAATACCATATAGGGCAAGAGCTGAACCAAGTTTGTTCGAAGGAACTTGATTGGCCAAATGGTTCAGCGGCCATCTTGGATGACCTAGTTTTCGTGAAAATTACTTATTCTGCAGAACCGCTGAACGGATTGGGCTGAAATTTTGGAGATATGATTTTGGACTAAGGGCCATTAAAGTTTGTTTATGGGAAGTTGATAGGTAAAAAACATGGCCGCCGTGGACCAATAAAATTTTAACGTGTTTGGCTGCCATATTCAATTTTTTTAATTGATGGATTTTGAAGCCCAAATTGGTTTTCTTAACTCCGCTTGCTTGTCAGTCAGCTGTCGTATAGCGATGCCCCCATCCATCTTCTGTATGTCCGTCCATCCATCTGTCTGTCTGTCTGACACCAACAATGGCGGCTCATTTTGTTATTTCTTGACGGATTGACACCAAACTTGGTCACAATGTTAATGTCGGCATCTAATATCTGTGTTGCAAAAATGAAACTGATAGGATGTCAAATGCCAGAGTTACCACTCGTTAAATATTTGTAGTCTCACTTTCATAGGGCAAATATAGGTTTGTTTCCACTGTCCATTGATTTATCACTATGTCAGATTTTATTGCCAAACTAGATATTAAATTCCAATTAACAGATTAACCTTTCCAATACTGCGAGTTTTTGCAGACGACATATTCCAAAGGTTATATCTCTGATAAATGTTCTGAAAACAATTGGACTGAAATTGTTGGTGGCTAAGCCGCCAACAACTTTCAGTCCAATTGTTTTCAAAATATTCAACAAGTGAAGAGCTTTTGAAAATTGAAATTATTGGCTGCACTGGCTTGCAGGAGTGAGACAGTTAAGAAACCAGCTGTAGTTAGCACTGATATCATCTATTTTTACTTAAAGCCTCAAGTCTCGCTGCCTGGGTTGAGATGAAATTAATACCCTATGAGGCTGAGCTTCTATGATGAAGTGTATGGAGCATGCTGATAAGTAGCAAAATAGCCTACCATCTGACAGCTCAGCACTTTGCCATTGTACACAGCCTTATTCTATACACCTAGATGACTGGTTTGCAATAGAGTAGGACAGTCCACCTTATGCATAGTAGGGCTATACACTTGTGTACTATATTCACATACTCCTTCAAAAGGATTTATTTAATTAATTTATCATTTAACTTTCTGACTGCTGCAATCCATCAGACAATAATTTCAACATTGTTCTAAATCGCTCATGCAAAAAAACAGTCCAGGGATTGTTGTCAATATCTCGAAAACTAAACCATTTGACTGAGTCATTGGAAGTGACACCGATTGATCTAAAACTTAAGTAAGATTAGTTGAAATGCCAATGTTCCAGGTGAGCGATACAGGCCCATTGGGCCTCTTGTTGATTATGGCATCATATGATTGATGGATAAACCGGAATCCTCCATTAGATATATCTGAATCCAGATGCATTTTTGGCCATTAAAGGGTTAATCAAATGTTTATATGTCAGCGTAGTCACTTCAATGCATAAAGCACTAGAAATCACAGACAGATGAATTAACCAGCTATTGACAATTCATGTGCATGGACGGAAAAATGTTGTGAAGAAATTCAATTGATCGGGAGGCGGGAATTGTTAGACGCTAACACGCGTTAGCTATTGATTGGTTGAAGCTTGCTGTTAGCCGGATCTCTGTTTACAGTATTGTACATACACACGCAGATACATAGTATTTTCATGCATTTTGATTGGCTGTTTTCTAAGGCATGTTTCGTGGGTGCTCTCGTCGATCCATTAATGACAGACATGTATACGCGTGTCCGCGCTAAACCCACGCGTGCATAAGTTATTAATGAATGGAGGGTAATGCATGCAGATATTTACATATACAATACAGGGTGTATTTCACAAATATAAGCACTTACTGGTTTGATATTGATACAAAGATCAATGCTCTTTCATCTCCTAATTTACACATGAGTTTATTGACCCAGTACTGGAGGACTTATAAAATTCATATTAACAACTAAGTACTTTACTGAGGCCACTAATTGTTTAATGACTTGAGGCGAATGTAGAAACAATGGACGAATCCAGTTTTAGCAATGTCCCACCAATCTCTTGCCAAGTTCCACCCACGCTTTGTCTGTGTTGGATCAGTCGATCCCTGCACGCTCTGAATCTTAATTTCCAGAAAATCATACAGGTAAGCTGTTGAATATTTTGAAACTAATTTGACTGGGTGGGGCTATAGGCAGCAACAGCGCCGAGTCAAATTAGTTTCAAAATATTCAACAGCATGTTTATTAAATAGTAGACAACGCTTAGTCAGTCATGAATTAAGCATTCGCGATGAACTTATCTACGTCATTCATGACGTAATTGATTATGACGTCATCTTACATGTCACGTAGTTGATTATGACTTAGTTGATTATGACGTCATATGATTGGTGGATAAACTGGAAAGGAACAAGTATTTGAAGATTTCTTTGATACTCGTCCCTCACTCTTTTTGATGTCCATAACCATTGACCTTTTGACCCCATTTTATCAATAGGTTTCATTGTAACCTAAAGTGTTAAACCTTCAGCCTAAGTTTGTTGAAGATACCGGCACTAGAACTTGAATTAACACGAAGATAATGGATGGACCTGACAAAAACAGACAGGCATGACAAAAACAGACAGACAGATGGATGGAACAAAAACAGACAGACAGAAATATTAAATCTCAATCTTTCATCATCAAAGGTAACCTTTTAACTATCTGACTGCTCCAAGCCACCATACAATAATTTCAATGGGAAATTCTTGAACATTTTGAAAATAATTTACAATCTTCAGTCCAATTGTTTTCAATGTATTCAGCATATCCAGAGTTGTTATTACACACAAAAACATCCATTACCGTTCAATCAATTATCTGCATTTAGCTACCAGAATAAGATTTTTATGCTTGCATACACTCCTCCCCATACCTATTCCTATAAATATGGGCCCTCAACCAGGCTACTTGTTAGATCCATCTCCAGTATATTAACTGATTTAGACTGGCACTCCATAGTGATGCCTGTCACTAAGCTCGCTTGTGCATGCGCACTGGAGCCCAAATAGGAAACAGATTCACTTTTCAATTATTCTGCAAGCAGAACAACTACACAAGTATTATCAGAAAGTTTTTATAGCTTTGCGCTGTGTCAGCTTACACTTAAGGACTTCCTCACGCTAAGATATGCCTATTATGAAGTCTATCCTCCCAAAATTATGTTTTGGAAGTATTTCGTGGTTATATTGAACTTTATAACTATGTACATGTATATAAATGTTACCGGTTTTCGTGGGTTTCGTTTTCGTGGTAACAACTTTAACATACCTAAGTCATCATCATATAAAAACACTATTACTCCAGTGAGCCCTTAATCACTTTCAGTTAAAAGTACAAATAGTGCTTTACAAGGAATTACATTTATTTCCCTATGATAGGAAACAATCTATGAATTTATGTGCCGGTTTTGCATAGGGTGGTCTGCGTTCGTATCTGAGTTTCTTTAAGGATTATTCTTCCTTACAGCGCTGCCTTATGGTCGTCCTTCCCCTCCTCCGTTGCTAGTAGACAAACGCTGTGTCTTGCCATATTCTAATATGTCTAATCCAGCAGCAACGGAGGGGGGGGGGGGGGGGGGGGGGGGCGGGTTTCGGCGAATTCGGAAGCAGTATAGCTTTATTTGTGAGATTTGAATCCTTCACTGCAGTTTTGACTAAATCTTTAGACGAAAGAATATCTTCTGCCTTCATGAAGGCCAAGAAACAGGAAGTTTCTTCTGATTCCGACGATAGCCCAAGGGCTAGCGGGCGCTCCCGCAAATGGGGGAAACGGATTCCTCTAACGTCAATGCAAGTATTCAGGTCTCCTAAGCAGAAGTCTAGAACGACTAAGCTCTCGAAGGTGGCTCGTGTAGTGCACTGGGTCAAACCCACATTAGACTTGAGGGTGACGGGCATAACCCTCAAGCCGTGGTGGCTGAGGCTGACATCCATAAGCCTGGTGCTTATGCTAATGCCAAAATAAATTTTCGGTCATACCGGTCATCAAGATTCTTCATAAGTCGCCTATAGCTATAGTCCGCAATCTAGTTTTGCTAGTTCTTCCGGTTCCGTTCTACTTCCATTACGTCCGTTTCCGGTTTTGCAGGACATCCGGGTCTTCAAGATCCGGTTCTTACTTCCGTTCTAACCGTTTCCGGTATGACTAATAAGCTCTTCCGACTTCCACTTCCGGTTGGGACGTACTTCTGGGCTAGTGAATGAATTAAGAATAAAGAGCAATTAATTAGAGAAAATAGGCTCTCGAAGGTGGGCTCGTGTATTGCACTGAGTCAAACCCACATTAGACTTGAGGGTGACGGGCATAACCCTCAAGCCGTCGTGGCGGAGGCTGAGGCTGACATCCATAAGCCTGGTGCTTATGCTAATGCCATTGTCTTAGATCAGTTGTAGTGGATTCAGGTCCTCAGGACAGGGGTTACTTCCGTTGCCGGATCTACCTCCGTTTTTTCCGTATCCGGCCTGACTTCCGGTTTGCGTATTTCCGTTTCCTATGCTTATTCTGGTTTTTTAATGTACATCTGGGTTCAGTTTCCGGTTGTATTCTTCCGTTTTGTGCATTTCCGTTTCCTATTTTTACACTTCCGGATTCGTACATCCGGGGATAGGGTCATTACTGGTTTTCATGGTGTTCTATGATTAACTTCCAGTTCTGTCTTCCTTTTTTGGATTTCCGGTGATAGCTCATACTGAGATTCCAGGTTTTTTCTTTCCTAGGATCTAGTCATCAATTCCTTCAGGATCTCCATCAGGTCCTTTCAATTGACAATTTGGTCTTTTTCATGTTAGTTTTCTTTGTGAATTATGTTAACTCTAAGGAATTTATACATACATGAGAGCGTTCAGCCTAGGGTAGGTTTCCCACCCTGTCATTAAATCTTAGTAAAATGATCTCTATTCACTCTGAAACATTCAAATTTGCATTAATTTTATTTTATGTCATGATTAAATATCATGATTCTTACTGCCAAGTCAAGATGGAGACCATCTCCCAGATCATTTCCAGTCTAGATCAGGGTATGTGGTCGTTTCCATCGACCAAAATGACGCCTTTCATGTTTTCAGAAATTTTCACCATCCTATCCATCTCCACGTTTATATAGACGATTGGTTAGTAAAGTAAGTCTTCTTCAATTCTCTCAGGAATTCTTCCAGAGGTTTGCAGTCTGGCATGCAACCTAGGGTGGATTTTAAATCTAAAGAAATCAAGCCTAGGTCCCTCTAAAATCTTCATGCATCTAGACGTTTCTTTCGATCTGGCCCAGGGTCTAGTCTTCCCCTCAGATCCAAGAATAGAGGCTTTATCAGTGGCAATGGAAATCCTGTCTTCTTCCATGGTTTTCTGCTAAGAGTAATAGGTTTGATGGTCAGCGTAGAGAATTTTATTCCATGTACGGCACTGATGAGAAGACCCTTCCAAATGTATTTAATGTCCCTTTGGAAGCAGTCGGTTCACTCTATTTACCATCAGATTCCCATCAGAGAACACTTGATTCCTCTTCTAGTTTTTCTGGAAAGACTGTTCTCTGCTTCTGATGGGTGTTCCACTGATAAAGTCCTCCCCTCAATTATCTTCACAGACGCTTCTCAGGAGGGATGGGGAGCGGTCTGGGACTCCCTGTCGGTTTCCGGTCTTTGGTCCCTGGAGGAGTCGACAGCTCATATCACCATTCTGGAATTGTGTGCTGTCAAGAAGGCTTTCTTTTCATGGTCAGATCTTGTGATAGGTCTCAAAGTCTCGATTCGGTCGGACAATTCGACAGTGGTCTCTTATATCATCAGGCAGGGGGGTTACAAGGTCATCCCTCCTTTGTCAAGAAGTGTGGAACCTTCTCTTATGGTGTCGCAAGAATCAGATTCTTCTAGTGTCTCCTATGTCCCAGGCAGTCAGAATTTTCTTGCGGACCAACTGTCATGTCCCAGCAATTCTCCCACACACAGTGGCAGTTAAAGAGGTCAGTTGTCAAAGCGATTTTCAGTCTTATGGATCGTCCTCTGGTAGATCTGTTTGCGACATCTCTGAATGCTCAGATCTCCTCTTACATGTCTCTTTTTCCGGACAGTCAAGCCCTGGCAGTGAATGCCCTGTCTCAGTCCTGGACAGGAATGTTCGTCTATGCGTTCCCTCCAACGATTTTGATTCCGTTTGTGTCAGAGCCCTAGATAAGCAGGGTTTTTTGCTTTTTCACCCAATAAAAATTGCCAATCACTCATTTTATTTTTAACATCATGAGTACTGAAATAGAAAATCACCATATTAATTTCAGTTCTCTTGCTATTAATGTATAGTAACCCATTTAAATTCCAAAGAAACCCAATTTACAAAATTTCTAAGAGTGAATCACCCAATTATTGAAAAGCTTATCTAGAGCTCTGGTTAGTGTTGAAGAATGTCAAAAAACAAATCTGCGAGATTCTTTTATAGCTCCTTTTGGCCAAAGAGGATTGGGTTTGTAGCCCTTCTAGATCTTCTGGTAGACTTCCCTCGTCTTTTTCCATTCTCCCAGGATCTTCTGTCTCAAGTAAGAGGTCTTTGTCTTCATCCAAACCCAGAAATGTTCAGTCTGTGTGTTTGGAGAATATCGAAACTAAAGTCTACGAGAATAAAGTTTCTTCAAGATCTCCAGTAATTATCTATTCTTCCAGAAGAGAGTCGAACCGCAGAGTTTACAAGTGTCGACTTAAAAGTTTTTGGAGAATGGTGTTCAGACCAAGGTCTCGTGCCCGATTCTGTTTCTATTCCCCAAGGATTAGACTTTTTTAACATATCTCTTTGATTCCTTCCATTTATCAGTTAATTCGGTTAGGGGGTATAGATTTTCTCAGGCATCGTCTCTTCCTTGCCTTCTGTATGCCGATGTCAAGGACACTAAGACCGTTAGTAGTTTTATTAGAGGTCTAGGCAATATTCGTCCTCCGAAAGCTAAGCCTTTACCTTCATGGAACTTGGCTTTGGTTCTTCAAGTGCTGGCAGGCCGTCATTGTGAACCCCCTTCCTTCTATTAGTATTAACGGCCTCTGCTAGAAGGCATTCAGAATTCATGCTTTTTCTGCTGAAAGGGAGAGATTTATACTTTCAGGAGACGGTTTAGTTTTAATCCCAGAAACTCAGTCTAACCGGTTTCCTGCTAGTCCGATCATTTAAAACTCATTATCGTCTTTTTCGCCTTCTGATAAACTCTGGTGTCCTGTTAGGGCATTAAGTATGTACAAGCAACGATCTGATTTCAAAAGATTTGATCTGTCCCTTTTATGGTTTTCTTATGCGGAAGAGTTAGCTAAGCCGGTCTCAAAGTTTACGATATCCTGATGGATTTGGGAGACCATTAAGCTTTGTTACGAGATTGCTACTCCGGATCAAATTAATCTCTCCCATATTGAAGCTCACGATGTTAGAGGAATGGCTTCCTCTTTTGCACCTTTTGCCGGTTCGTATTTAGCTGAAGTCATACAGGTTGCAGGATGAAAATCTGAATCCTCTTTTACAACCTTGTATCTGAAAGATCAGAGTGCAGCAGCCTCCTTCTTTCGTAATATTACGATTTTAACCAAAATAGCTGAAGGACTTACCAAGCAATTCTCGCCATTTTCGTTAAGACTGGGCGTCTGTAAGAAATGGTGAGAGTTTATTTTGGTTTTTATTTATTTCTTTTGTTCAAGTTTTCCTTATTTGATAATCACGGTGTGATTGATTTAAATGCACTATTATGTTATGTTATTAACATTTGGATAAGATTGGTTTGATTTTTATCCTTGTTTGTTGATTCTCAAATCACCTCCCACCTAATGTTTTAAGTGGGGCACTGACCAAAGCTACGGGTTTAGCAAGTAGTGATTGAACGGTAATGGATGTTTTTGTGGTGTAATAACAAACCCCCACAGACCCCCCCCCCCACCCCCTTGCGGGTTGGTCTGTTGTTTTATTAACCACTATAAAAACATACTTACCGTTCAATCACTACGACCCGCCCTCAGCCACCCCGCGTGGAATTGATTTGAGAATTGCCTATAATATTTGGCACTTAAGTTCAGAAAAGTGAATCTGTTTCCTATTTGGGCTCCAGTGCGCATGCGCAAGCGCGCTTAGTGACAGGCATCACTATGGAGTGAGTACAGACTGGTGGCAGTCTATATAAGTTAATATACTGGAGATGGACCTAACCAGTAGCCTGGTTGAGGGTCCATATTTATAGGAATAGGCATGGGGAGGAGTGTATGCAAGCATAAAAATCTTATTCTGGCAGCTAAATGCAGATAATTGATTTAGCAAGTAGTGATTGAATGGTAAGTATGTTTTTATAGTGGTTAATAAAACAACAGACCAACCCGCAAGGGGGTCTGTGGGGGGGTTAAACCCCATGGAAGATGTAGCATGATTAATACGTTTTATCGCTGGATACGAATTCCTGTAACCCATATATTGAGTAAAGCTGAATGCTCGTGAACTGATTTGCTCCCTCCTTTTGTACTCTCTGGCCCAGGCGTCACTGAGTGATATGCATTTCCCGAGTAAGGGGGGTGGGGGGTGGGGAGTGACACGTCTCTGCAGTGCTCTCCACAATTTGCTTCCCTTGCTTTCTAACTGAGATTCTTCGAGACCAATGATAAAGCCATTTTGGTTGGCTTGGTCATTAACCCTTTAATGAGTAAATTTGTTTAAAAAAGTCAAATATCTACTTCTGATTGAATCTCCATTTTTGATCTTTTGGCCAAGAGAACACTATTTTTTACAATTTTTACCACTGTAATGACATGAGCCAGTCATTTCAGTGTTCAGTGGTAAGAATTCAAAAATAGTCTTCTTGGTTTGCAATTATTGCCAATGGAGATTTTTCAAGACCACTGTAGAGGCCTGTTTTGGCCAGCTTGACCATTTAAGAGTTAAAGTATTAGTAATGACCACACATTTAGTAAACCTCACTCAACTCATATTATGAATATTAATGGCCCTTGAACATGTCTCTTCACTAAAATATTTATTGGTGAAAGGGGTGGGACAGGGAGGTTGGGAATTAGGCTCTCCCATCTACCATACATGCGTACATCAAAAATATGTTAATGTCAAATTTGGTAAGCACATACCTTGTCACAAGGCCTCAGTTGGATATTTTGTTTTTGTGAAATCAGTCCATATCATGAAAAACTTCTCAAAAGTCTAGTTTTTGTGGCTCAGGAAATTAATGGATACGCTTTAGCCCTTTAACACTCATATCAGCCAAAATGGCTTCTACAGTGGTCTTGAGAAATGGTAAATTAGCAGGCCAAGAGAATGCTATTTTTAAAATTTTATCACTGAAATGACTGGATCGATAACTGAGCCAAGCATTCCAGTGGTAAATTTTCAAAAATAGTCTCTTGGTCTGCAAATTTACATTTTTGAGAAAATTAAGATTTTTTTTTAAAACAAATTTAAGGCTTGAAGGGTTAGTCTGGATTTGAATATCATCATATCAAAACATGCCTTTGTGGATTGCTGTTGAACGAGATTCATCTGTATTCATTAGCGTTACCTGTATCTCAAATAAACGCTTGCAAATTTGTCAAAACTGTTTTATGATAGATAACAGAAAATGTCCATTGACAGACCACTGGAATGACTGGCTCAGTTATCGATCCAGTCATTCCATGGTAAATTTTCAAAAATAGTCTTCCCTTGGTCTGCAAATGGACATTTCTCAACACCAATGCAGAAGCCATTTTTGGCTGATATGAGTGTTAAAGGGTTAATGACGAGGTTCACAGTGGAATATATGGTACAAGGTTATATAAACATGTCAATATAATTTGTTTTCGCCAACTTACACTGCCACATTACTAACTGGCGAATTATATTGACCATTTATTAGTCTGTGATTCTAACTTCCAAAGCCTGAAAACCGTTTAGCAGAAAATGCACATCTGTAAGTTAGCAACATATTTTGCCCTCATACATATGTATACATTATGGAAGACTGGGGATAAAAGGTCAAAGGTTAGCTGTGTGGTTTCTCCAATAGCTGTGGATAAACTACTAATTCAGTTCAATTTTAATTACATACAAAAGGTCGATCACTCTATACATTCCAATGCAATGTTTGATTTCAGGGGAGATAATCAAGTAAAAATAATTACACAACCAGAATTATTTCCACTTTACACTGGTGGATGGCTTGTGAGCCAGTTTGATATTTAGTAAAGTGTTACAGCAATGGCGTGTAGCACCAGTGACTGTTTTAAAATTTCACAAAAGAGAACTCTTCATTGGCTACATGATACAGCAATGGCTTCCAATCAATTGTTTCAAAATATTCTATAGAGCCATCCAAAAATGGCTTCTGCAGTGGTCTTGAGAAATGTCCATTTAAAGATTATTATTAGCCCACCTGGCCCTAAGGGCCAAGTGAGTTTATGCCATGGCGACCATCCGTCGTCTGTCAACTTTTGCTTTAAAACACTACTCCTCATTAACCTCTTGGCCGATTTCAACCAAATTTGACTGGAAGGACCTTATGGTTATGGCTACAGAACTCCCATTCAGAATTTTGATTCATCAATTTTTTGGATGAAAATCATAGATTTTATGAAAAATATACTGGAAATTGTAAAATTGCTTCATCTCCGTACCATTCGGAGCGATTTCAACCAAATTTGACTGAAAGGATCCTGTGGTCATGGGCTCTAGAACTTACAGAATTTGGATTCATCAATGTTTTGGGTGAAAATCTTGGATTTTGTGAATAATTTACCATAAATGTCAAAATGCTACTCCTCCATAGCTGCTGGACATATTTCAAGCAAATTTAGTGTGGATGGATTCTATGGTGGTAGGCTCTAGAACGTCTATTCAGAAATTAGACTGATAAATTTTTGGGGTGAATATCTTAGATATTATGACAAATTGTCAAATTGCTTCTTGTCAACTTAACTGATTTCAAGCAAATTTGCCCAAAAGGATCCTATGCCAGCTCTAGAACTTACATTCAAAATTTTAATTCATCAAATTTTTGGGTAAAAATCATGCATTTTATCGTGTTTATTAAAAATTTACCTTGCCTCTTCTCCTTAATACTCAAAGAGCAATTTCAACCAAACTTGACTAAAATGATCCTATGATAAGGTGCTAGAATTTCCATTCAGAATTTTGACTTGTAGATTTTTCCCATGAAAATTCTTTTTCCAGCTTGTTTAATGTAAAGAATCATGTATGTTTAAATGCAAATGTTTCAAATGCTAATGGTACAGGTGAGCATCACAGGCCCTTGGGCTTCTTGTTGCAAACTTACCAATGGAATTACTAGCTTGATAATCGAGCCAGTCATTTTAGTGATACGTTTACAAAAATAATTTCTTGGCCTACAAATCGCCATTAAAAATGTGAATTTTTAGACAATTTAGTCAACTTCTTTTTCTACCAACTCTGATAAAGGATACAGAACAACGACTAATCTACCCTTCTTTCTTAGTGATCACAACTTAAGTATATTTTCTTGAATTCCTGTTTATAAAAAATTGCATGTACGTTTGTGTTTCAGAGAGGGACAGAGAAAAAAGGTGTTGCCCTGAACTCCAATGCCAACAATTCCAACCTGACCGTTTCCTGGTTCAGACACGACTATTCAGATAAAGTCCTCGATGATGTAAGTAACTAGTTATATAATTTTAGCTCACCGTGAGCTTATATGCCATGGCGCCAGACGTCTGGGATCCATTCATCTGTCCATCAAATCGTTTCTTCTTACCGGTTTGACAGATTTCAAGCAAATTGTGCTGGAAGGATCCTATGCTTGTACCCTCCAGAAGCTTTGTTCAGAATTTTGATTGGTCAATTTTTTGGATGAAAATCTAATATTTTAAGAAGAATTTCCGGAAATTGTTAAAATGTTACTTCTTAGTTGCTTGACATAATTCAGTCAAATTTGGTTAGACAGATTCTATGGTGGTAGGCTCTAGACCTTCTATTCAGAATTTTGATCGATCAATTTTTGGGGTGAAAATTTTAGATTTCATGAAGAATTACTAGAAATTGTCAAAGCGCTACTTCTCCTTAGTTACTTGACATATTTGAACCAAATTTGGCTAAAGGCACCATATCTTGGTAGACTCCCTGACTTCTATTCAGTATTTTGTTTGGTTAATTTTTGGGGTCTTCAGTTTTAAGGTGCTGCTATAGTCAGTGTCCACATTTTAGACCTTTTGGCATCGATTTGTAACTTGGAAATTATCTGAATTCCGGGAATCTAAATTTCAAAGTAACTATATAGATAAGGTGTTGAATATTGAAACTATAGGCAGTAACAAATTAGTTTCACAATATTCAACAGAATGCTTAGTAAATTGTAAATTCATCAAAGATATACAAGTCGTACACTGACTTTGATTTTACTGACAGAGGTACGTCAGTTTGATTATGACGTCAGCTAACATGTGACTTATTTGATTATGAAACCTGGTACTCGAGTGAGATATATGATAGCTCTATTTCCAAATCTTAACCCTTGAACCCTCAAATTTCTTTAAGAAAATTTCAATTTTCTCAGAGAAAAATGGCCATTTGCAGACCAAGAGAAGACTGGGTTTTTTTTTTGTTTTTTTTTAATTTACCACTAGAATGACTGGCTCGGTTAAACCGAGCCAGTCATTCCAGTGGCAAATTTTCAAAAAGGGTCTTCTTTGGTCTACAAAAAAGACATTTCTCAAGACCACTGAAGAAGCCGTTTTTGGTTGGTATGAGTTGGACGGAAATGTACACACTTCAGATTTTAAACAAACAGGGAATTTTTTATGGTAAAGAGTTAATTAAGCATTCTGTCAACCAGATTTTTTGCATAATCGTTTATGTACCGTCTATCTGTTTATTGTCTATTGACATGGAGAGCAGTACAACAGAAACAACAACAATAACAAAAACAATAAGCGACTGCTGACTCGTATTGCCAGGTGGTTTTTTTAATGACCCAGATTTTTAGGATTTTCCAGAATTCTTTCGGATCATCAGAAGTTATATGAAGTTTCAGCTTCTATCCGGATCACAATTAAAGTTTGGAAATTCTCATTCAGGGTAAAATCCTTTGTTGTATGAATATTTGGGCCAAATTGGATCTATAGTTTCGGATCCGGATATACAGGCATACACACAGATGGGAATGAAATACGTTCTACGAGGTCGATTTATCAACAACAACAGCAACAACTGTGCAACAACAGACTAATACAATGAATGTTTGTAGAAATATCCTGTAAATTTTACGACCAGACTAATACCGCTACCACAACTTTTAATTTGAAATGGACGAAACATTGTACTGTCTTATATTTTGAAAATAATTTGATGGAAAGCTTTTATTTCCAGCAACAAATAACTCAAAATGTTTTCAAAATATGCCACTGACTTAACCCTTTCACCGATGAGTTCCCAATTTCTCATGTTCAAGACAACCATACAGGAAACCTGCTGAATATTTTGAAATTAATTTGACTGGAAGACGATGCTGCCTAAGACAGCAACGGTTTCAAGTCAAATTAATTTCAAAGTATTCAGCAGGTTTCCGGTATGGGTGTCTTGAAAATGAGAAATTGGGAATTCATCAATGAAAGGGTTAATGGATGCTTGTCTCTGGTTTGTCAGTGCTGAAAGGGTCACAAAAAGCTGATAATATCTGTATTATAGCTCTTCAATATTAGGAAGTTTTTTTCTTATCAAGAAATTGCATTCTCAGATATATGTCCTTAAAGTCTGCCATCAGTACTATGATCACTACTGCTAGTAGTAGCTACTTAATTAACCCGTTAACCCTCATATCAGCCTAAAACGGCTTCTGCAGTGATCTGGGAAATCTCCATTTGCAAACCAAGAGAAGACTATTTTTGAAAATTTATCGCTATCATGCCAGTGGTAGATTTTCAAAAATAGTTCTCTCTTGGTCTGCAAAAGGACCTTTTCTCTGAGAAAATGTAAGTTTTCTATAACAAGTTCGAGGGTTAAAGCATTAACCATCAAATTTACTCAAGAAAATTTTTATTTTCTCATAGAAAAATGTTGATTTTCAGACCCAGAAACTTAATTTTGAAAATTTGCCACTGAAATAACTGGCTTGATTATCGTGCTAAACATTCCAGTGGTAAATTTTCAAAAATATTCTTGGTCTGTAGATTGACATTTGTGAAGACCACTGTAAATGCAATTTTTGGCCTGAAAGAGTGTTAGCCCTTATCACTCTGATGTCAATATTCTATCTTTCACTGCGTCAATAGCAGAGAAACTAGTGTACATTTGTCGACAATTTCGGTAAGCGATGTTGCTGTCATATGATGTTGCTGTCTACAATAGCAACATCTTTCACCAAACTTGTTGAGAAACGAGTATCAGTTCATCTTTTAATTAAATTTAAAAATTTAATATTTTGACATAAGTTATAAGGGTTAATTGCGTGCTACAGAGGCTGTATGGGAAAGTAGTTCATCTTTTGGCGGGTCTTTCATTTCCTTGTAGTGTTTACGGAGATGGGAGGAAGGAATGTCCTTGAGCAGAAGTGCCTTATGACGTCAATGTATGGCCTGAAAGTCATTATTTGGTGTGAACTATTTACTGGAATACATACATAACATCCAATGAAATGTGTGCATCTCCGGTTTAAAATTTATATGAAAACTAGTAATATATTTCTAAATGGAATTTCCATATAGGAAGTTTATCAATAAACAATGCAGTCAAGTCAATTAATCAATAGATGGTTGACATTTTAATTCATTTAACTAGAGTGTTATTAATTCTAGCTTTAGTTTAACTGTATATCTTAAGTGTAACTCTTCAAAGCGTGTCAGAAAATGCTTTTTGTGAATATGTTACTGGAAGATGGACTGTTTGCTTTAGTGCAATTTCGGAATGCGAAAAACACGAGAAATGTTGCACCAGGAGGGAATTCCCTGAATCAAAGTAATAATGTGGTTGCAAAAAAGGTTTGTATTATTTGTACCATGTCAGCTTCAAACTCCTCAAAACCCTACAGAGCAACATCAAATTCGTTAGAATGTAAGAAACGATATGCTAGCCCTTCAATCATCGAATATGTTCAAGATATTTCAGAGTTTCTCACAGAAATTATTTTTGAAAATCTTAACACTGGAAAAGGGCAGGTGTGATTGGCATAGCCATTAAATTGTTACGTTAATTAACAATTACACTGCTCAATTAAATTTTCTGTAACCCACAGACCATTTAAAAATAATATCAACTGTAAATTTTAATAAGTCATCTGGGTACATGCCAATGGACATTTTATATGAGAAAATTGACAATTTCCTGACCAAATTTGACCATTAAAGGGTGAAGTTGATTACTCCAAACAGACAATAATTTAATGGTGGCTTGTAGTAATCTTTTAAGCCTCAAAATTTTCAAGAAAATCTCAATGTTCTCATAGAAAAATGTCCATTTGCAGACCAAGAGATTATTTTTAAAATTTACCACTGGAACGACTGGGTCGGTTATCAAGCCAGTCATACCAATTGTAAATGTTCGAAAATAGTCCTTTCTGTCTGCAAATGCACATTTCTGAAACCACTGCAGAAGCCGAGTGTTCAAGGTGAATGCCAGACACCCTATAGTACTTTGTACAATGTGAATCTACACAACGTAATGTTTCTGAAAATATAATTTTAACCTCTGTAACCAAATTAGAAAGTCAAATTTATGCTACCGACTGGGACTTATGTCATAGGCTGAATGTTTTTCTCGTTGTCCTCCAACGCCATTGCAAAAGACGCGATAATATAGGCATGTCAGTACAATAGACCTTTCCCACATTAACGTATTTTGGAAAAATATCTTCCCAGAATGCATCGTGCATACAACTTCCGGCTGGTAACCGCAATAGCAGAGACGCAAACGGCATTACTTTACTATTGGATTCAGATACAATGCACTTTAAACAGTTTATATGAAGAACTAATTTCATAATATTATTACGTCATACATCATTGGAAAGCTAAGCCAATTTTCTATACGTTTCTGTATTCGTTTTTGTAGTTTTGTAGAAATTTAATACAGCTTATTGTAATTTTAAAAAAGCCCTTATTGTCCACTTGATTTAATGAATATAGGTATAATGGTGTCTTTTATATATGCAAATAACACAGTGAAAGATTTACAAAAATATTAAAAATAATGCATTAATGATTAGGCAATTGAATGCACTTTCCAATGATGTATGACTTAAATAATATAGTGATTCTAATTTATCATAGCAACGGTTTAAATTGCGGTGTCTTTTAGTGCAATTGTAACTCAATGCGGGTTACGGTAGCTGTTTGTTGGCGGCGTACCAGCCAGCAGTTTTGCTCTGAGCATGGATTTAGGGGAATCTCGGCTTAATGACATCAGTGTGGGAAACGTGTATTGCCATGCTTAGATTAACACTGATCTACACTGCAGCAGATAATGCTATGAATGTTTAATATATGTAGATTGGAGTATAAATAGTTCTTACACACATCGTAAGACATCTAGCTTTTCTTACTATCTTTCACTGCGTCAATGGCAGAGAAACTAGTGTACATTTGTCGACAATTTTGGTGAGCGATGTTGCTGTCTACAACAGCAACATCTTTCACCAAACTTGGTGAGAAATGAGTATCAGTTCATCTTTTAATTAAATTTAAAAATTTAATATTTTGACATAAGTTGTAAGGGTTAATTGCGTGCTAGAGAGGCTGTATGGGAAAGTAGTTCATCTTTTGGCGGGTCTTTCATTTCCTTGTAGTGTTTACTGAGATGGGAAGAAAGAATGTCCTAGAGCAGAAGTGTCCTTATGAAGTCAATGTATGTCCTGAAAGTCATTGGGTGTGAACTATTTACTGGCATACATAACTTGAGATATCGCAGTATTATAATGTTAATATAATTGACTGACATCTCAATAAAATATAGGCCATCTTAAAGTTCTTCACTGAAAATTACACATGTATTACATAAATTTGTACGGCCTTAATGTCTTCACTCTGTACATATATTTATATTTATATTTGTAATGTGCAATAGTTGGATCCTTCGAAACATGTAATTTAATGTTTGTATTGTTCATCTGTTAGCTTCCAGTCGGAATAATTTCAAAATATTCAACAGTTTTCATAAATTGTTGCCTCTGGACTTAAGCGAGATATGGGATACTAATCAGGGAAAGGGTTAATCACCTATAGGCAGACCCCTTTAGAAGAACACATGAGGAGGGAGTATGGCTGTGGAAGTCTGATGGATTTACCAAACTCATTAATTTTAGGAAGATCATCACTACCACCATGGCTCATCATACATTATGGCAAGCTTTTCTTACTATCTTTCACTGTGTCAATGGCAGAGAAACTAGTGTACATTTGTCGACAATTTTGGTGAGCGATGTTGGTGTCATATGATGTTGCTGTCTACAACAGCAACATCTTTCACCAAACTTGTTGAGAAATGAGTATCAGTTCATCTTTTAATTAAATTTAAAAATTTAATATTTTGACATAAGTTGTAAGGGTTAATTGCGTGCTACAGAGGCTGTATGGGAAAGTAGTTCATCTTTTGGCGGGTCTTTCATTTCCTTGTAGTGTTTACGGAGATGGGAGGAAGGAATGTCCTAGAGCAGAAGTGTCCTTATGACGTCAATGTATGTCCTGAAATTCATTATTGGGTGTGAACTATTTTTAGGCATACATAGCTTGAGATATCGCAGTATTATAATGTTAATATAATTGACTGACATCTCAATAAAATATAGGCCATCTTAAAGTTCTTCACTGAAAATTACACATGTATTACATAAATTTGTACGGCCTTAATGTCTTCACTCTGTACATATATTTATATTTATATTTGTAATGTGCAATAGTTGGATCCTTCGAAACATGTAATTTAATGTTTGTATTGTTCATCTGTTAGCTTCCAGTCGGAATAATTTCAAAATATTCAACAGTTTTCATAAATTGTTGCCTCTGGACTTAAGCGAGATATGGGATACTAATCAGGGAAAGGGTTAATCACCTATAGGCAGACCCCTTTAGAGAACACATGAGGAGGGAGTATGGCTGTGGAAGTCTGATGGATTTACCAAACTCATTAATTTTAGGAAGATCATCACTACCACCATGGCTCATCATACATTATGGCACATCATACACTATATTAGTATCAATATTAATAAAATAATAATAATACATCACATACAGGATTACTGTCTTTAAGCTCGATGAACGGCCCTCTCCCCCTTCCACCCCCCCCAACTCCCCCAGTCCCCAACCCCCTCCATTACCTCCAGCAACTTAAACTGCAGATCTTCTAGCACTAAATGTTAAAAAATTTCAAATAATATATCTTATATTATTATAATTGCTAGTAACTTAATGATGTTTGTGTGTGCGTTACGTGTAGTGTTGTTATTTGTAATATGTACAGTAATTTAATGTTGTAATGTCTCTTTGTCTAATATATGTTAGAGGTCCATCACCACATAGGCTTTGCCTTTGATGAACTACCTGTCATTTGTAATATAAATATGAAATGCTACTATAAAATAAAAAATATTTGAATTGAATTGAATATGAATTATTTCGATAGCTGTATTAGTTTTGTAACACAACAAAAATACTAAGCCACTCAATTCACTGTTTGCTATAAGTAACCTGGTGTAGATATCTGAGAAAATTTTAACGTATTCATTCCCATGGCGTATGGGTTCCCTAGTAGTCAAGGTTAGCAGAGATACATCCCTCCATTGGGTATTCTTGATAAGTATCTCTTTAACCCTAATGCAGTCATTGCTCTAGGGAACCGGTTCCTCTATTCCTATAGAGAACATATAAACAAGTCTGTGACCATGCACACTTATGCTACTATGCATGCGACCGAGCCCAAGCCAGCATTAATTAATTTTCTGTATTACAGGAAACACCTGATTTATATCTCAACAAATCCTGTTCATTTCCTAATCTTGTGGAGTTACATCCACATTTGATTTTTCATGAATACCACAGAACAAGCAGTCTGTGTTGAATAAGTCATAGTACTTATGTAAAATGTTTATAATTTACATGAATATGAATGGAAAGTTTGTTGTGACCATGTTGAAAGAAAATGGCGCCAGCTTCACATTACAAGCCAGGTGAAGTCAATAACTCTGATCCTATTTTTAGCCACGAGGCTCGTTCCTACGAAAGGTATACTATACACCTGTGCAAAAGTTAAGCACCAGCAAAAACAATAGAACGTAGAAACATGATGGTACAACTAGGCTGCCATACTTTTTGTCCCCGCGTTAGCTGACATAATTCCAAGTACGAAATGCACATGCATGCATGACTTCACGCCGCTTGATGTCCGTGCGTGGCGGGAAACAGCACACGTGTTCAGTTATGTAAAAGTCCAGTTTGAGGTGTAGAACATTACATACAGATTTAGGCGACAAGATTAGGAATTTTGTGTTCATGACCGTGGTTTATTTGTACAGAGAGAATTAGCTCTTGATTGTGAACCGCTATGGCAAGACGAAGGTTAAGTGATCGTGTGAAATGGCAAATCATAGGCATGCATACCACTGGTATGTCATGCAGAGAGATTGGCAGACAGCTGAACATTAACCATACTGTAATCAGTCGTTTGATTGCAAAACATGGGCAAACTAACGAGGTGAAGGACAGGCCTAGATCTGGAAGACCGAAGAAGACTCTGCCCGTGATGATCGAGCCCTAGTACGCCTTGTTAGGAGATCTCCATTCACCAACAGCAGAGTGCTCAGCCAGCAATGGGAAACGCGCAATATAGTGTCAATGTCTACCATCAAAAGGAGACTGTATGCTGCTGGCATGAAAGCTAGGAGACCTGTCAGACGTCCTCCTCACTGCACACCACAAAGAGGAGCGTCTGAGGTGGTGCAACGAAAGAAGACACTGGAACATGAGATCCTGGAGACGGGTACACTGGTCCGATGAAAGTCGGTTCCTGCTTCATGCCACAGATGGTCGAACTCGTGTATGGAGGTACAGACGCACGGCGTACAACCAACGTAACATCATGGAAGAAGTTCCATTTGGTGGAGGTTCCGTTATGATATGGGGGTGCATCTCATTTGATTGTAAGCTGGATCTGTTGACTGTACCTGGAACACTAAATGGACAAAGATATCAAGATTCCATACTGGATAGAGTTGTGGTCCCTCATTTTGTAAATCATGCACCTGGAACCCACCCTATATTCATGGATGACAACGCCCGACCACATCGTGCTAGAGCTGTGCATGAATACCTCCGCCAGAATGCCATCGAAACCCTACCATGGCCAGCAAGGAGCCCTGACATGAACCCTATTGAGCATATCTGGGACATTCTGGGAGACATGGTGAGAAGGAGGGATCCTCCTGTGCAGAACCTACAGGAATTAACAGACGCACTCCATCTTGAATGGCAACGAATACCACAATGGCGTATCAGTCGGTTGGTGACCAGCATGAGACGTCGTGTCCAGGCCGTCATCCAGGCACAAGGTGGATATACCCGGTATTAATAATGACAGTCTCAAACTCGTGCACAGATGTTAAACTTCGTTTTCAGACACCATTAATGACAATCTAGCCACGTGTGTCAACTGTAGGGCAATAGTTGTCAGTTGTGTCAACGTAACCATATTCAGGCCTCGTTTTCAAGTTCAAACAAAAACATACAGTGTTTCCCCACCATCATAATCAGCATTCCTCTAGTTGCATTATTACCTCTTGCACTAAGATGGATGGGTACATAAATGTTTATGCTATTGCTTTCTTCATAGCACATGAATATACCCTCGCACGTGCGTAAAAATAGGGTGGTGCTTAACTTTTGCACAGGTGTATATATACCGGTTTGGAACATCTGCAAAAGGTATCCTACATAACATATGTAACATACCGGTTGGGAAGTTAGTGGATCAATTAAGAGTTTGGACTAGGTACGTATTTCCGAGCGTCATTCTTTCCTACATAAGGTATACTACATACCGGTTGGGATCGAATCCTACATAAGGTATCCTACATAGCTATGTAACATACCGGTTGGGAAGTTATTAGATCTCTTAAGAACGTGACAGTGGTGCAAACAGGTGTGGTGGACCGGATGAACACCACAGGGATACACCACGATCATCATTATTCCATGAAGAAAAAGCGAGTGGTCCTTTTAAGGACCGTTACTAAGCAACTATCATGAAACTCACAAATGCTTTACGATGATCAGTCATGCCAGTCACATTACAATAAAGACAAGACCATATTTATTCACGATTCGGTCAGCGCGACTAGGTTTTTTCCGGTACAAGATTTTATGGCCTGAGTGTCATGGGAAAATGTAAACATTGCGTTGCTATGGGCATTCCTCTTTAGAGTGTAGTAATCTGCAAATGACGGCTTTTCTGGTAATATTCAGATGTTCAAAATTACGATATTAAGCTGTTTCCTCATATTCACATAATCGTCTTCTGTTAGATAGGCTATTACGCCCAAATATACCTTGTAAAGAGGTGTGGGAGTAAATAAGTTCAAGCCTGTGGCAGAGTCTAGGGTTTATTTAGTTTTTAAATCTAGCGAGAAAATGCATTACATATGTCTGGTTATATTGTATTTAAGTGACCAACATAAAATGATCCAAAGTGACATGCGATGTACGAGAAAAATTGCTTTAACACCCGAGAATTAAAGCGAGGTACAACGATTCTAATGGCATTCAGTGGCAAAATAAAAATTACTTTGGAGGCACTGATGAGACTTACAATCTAATCATAGAGCCGTAGTTTCTCGCTCTCGTTAGCGTAGATCTCGCGAGAACACAAATGGAGACTGTTAGATCGCGTTTCCCGGATAATTATATATGCGAGTAAATTTGATTTAACCGGGGCGAACACCTAATATCATGTGATTTATTTATGTATTTCAAGACGACATTTTATGTTATGTTTATGATTAGCTTTGATGGAATAAATAATCTTTTTTTGAAGAGTACGCAATATTTAGGCGGTTCAATTTAATAATTTCACTTCCAAATCATGTTTGGAGGTACACATTAAACATAGGCGCAGGATGGCAACAGTTCATGCGGGAGTGATGTTCAATTTTTGTGGTATGTTAGATGTTCAGAAATGTTTCAAAATTCAGAGGACAACATCACTAAGTATGTAAATTTAGCATAAATATGCAGTTTAGCGCACTTATTTTCTAATTCTAAACTTTAATAACTTCGAGAGAAATAGTTAATATTTTGATATTAAAAAGTAAATGCTCAATTTTAGTGTATCTCATGGATGTGTGTCTATCTCTGTGTTTTAGTAGGAAGCATCATCTTTGAATCATGAACGTTCTTGACTATCGGACCCTTTAGTAGTCTAAGCTAAACACAAGCTAAGATGGGTCTTTTCCTACTTAAGGTATAGTCATTCATACTATTTTGGAAATTCTTTCGGTGGATCTTCATATCACTCTGGATTTAATGAGCACAGTTACCCAGGGTATGTAGGATAATTTTCTACAGTAGACGTCTTCAAATTCGTTCCTATGTAAGGTATACGATTAAGAGTCTGGAATAAACTACCATCGGATGCAGCAGGTGGGTCCATAAGATGTCAACAATAATGTACAGTGTATGTAGTTTTAACAACATTTGTATAAAAGTTCGGCACCAACTCCTTCGCGCAGTCACACATACATTGCAGGACATCCAATTGGAATTTGCAGAGTTAACATATACAAATACAGATCAGCTCTCAATCGATTGTTATAGTCAAATATAACTTGTTCATTATTTATGATATACCAATTGATTATAATTGAACTGCGGTTTTAGGTATGCCAAATCAATTCACTTCTGTTTTGCTGGTATTGTTTATTTTTCTAAATCACGTTGTTTTTAAAAAAATTTCTTTATCAATTGTTCTTAGTGAAATGGCTGAACCATCCAATTCTGCTCATCATTCGAAACATTGGGTACACTCATCTCTGCCTAGTGTTCCTAATTTTTTATGCTCTAGGTCACCCTTATACATCTTCACATTTATTTTCTAGGAATAATTTTATTTTTTCTTATAATCCTAGCAGTTCTTTTGTCTTTTTAACTTCACTAGATTTCGTATTGCTCCTGAATCTTCTCATGTATTAGTTTCTTCCTAACAGCCTCCATCTAGTCAAATCCCGATTTTTCCACATGTTCTCTCAAAAAATTGGAATCAATCTTTCCATTCTCCTAATAACAATCTGCAATTAGTGCGTCAGTCTTTTTAATTTTAATTGTGGATAGTGGTTTGCTATCTTTTAGTGTTATATCTGGCCTGATTTATTTTTCACATCGGACAGGCGTGGTTTACATCAGTCTTACCTTTCTGTCTGTCAGTAGGACCCCTCGTCATGATGAAGCATATTTAGGTGTGAAAGTAAGCTTGTCACAATAATAAAGATATTCTACATAACGTATCTCCTCTAATCATTTTTGTCTTATCAAGACTTACACCGCTCCTTTCTCGAGTTCAGTAGAAATTTTGATCTTTTTCTTTGACTAGTAATATGTCTTTTTCTGTTATTTTCATATGGACCTGTTTTCTCTGCTTTTTCTATTCAAGCCTATTTTTTATCTTCTAAATTCTAATATTTCCAGGCATTATTAAATAAATTCCTCAAGGGGGGAGGGGAGGGCCTAACCAAAATGATTGGGTCATTGCCTTCTCATGGATTGTGGAATATGTTTTTTTCCTTTCCTTTCACCCTTCTGTGTAGTTTCAGTCTTTTGTCCTTGTCCATCATTTATCTGGTAACAAGTTTGGTGGACTTCTTTCCTGTTTAATCATCCGATAATTATATTAACATTTGGGTTCCTATCATACTAGCTTTGTTTAACGTTAGATTTTGTAAAATAAGATTCGGCAGATTTATTCTTATCCTAGCTGTTATGCTTAAGCGCTTCTAGATAATCTCTACTTTCTCAGGGGTGGGGATGAATATAGCTAGCCTCATGCTGTCATAGGTAGCAGATTTCCTACATAACAGGTACAATCAACTGGTCATTGAATCCTTCCCCTTTCTTCTATCAAATCACGTTGGTCTCCTGTGACATAGTCCTGCCTCTGTTTCTGATCATAAATTTCTGCTCTTCAGGTAGGATACAGTGGAGGAATGGCAAAGAATCCAATGATTTTAAAGAGTATGAGGTGCTGGCAGATCATCTTTTTAAAGAATCTCAGCTCTTATCTTCACCTTATTTATTAGCCTTTTCCGGCAACTTCATGTCCTTATGATTTAATACTAATTCTGTTGCATATTTTGGAATTATTTTGACGAAGCCATGGCTGCTTTATTGCTGCTTGAGACAATGATGACTTACAGTCAAATCGTTTTATAATATTCAACTCTTCCTGATACGTTGTCTCGAGTTCATCGATGCATGGAATAATATGGACATGGAGACTTTTTGGCCAATCATCACTGGTCTCATCAAGGATAAGGGACAGTGTGTTCTGATATTTCCATACATACAGATTTAATCCTAACTGGATCTGGGTTCTTTTAACCACATCATGGCTAGTCTGGGATTCCTCTTGCTTGGAAGGTTCCTTAAGTCTGGTAATTCAGATATTTGTCCTTCTCCATGACCGCATACACTGCATTTTCATTCGCTGTGTGTCATCCGTATCAATCCACCATTTTATCCATCTGCAGGTCCTTTTGATGTGTTGTTCTAAAAGTGGCATCATCAAATCAACCACCTGTTTCAGTCCGGTCTTAGACAGGATAAAAGATTGAGAAAAGTTGAGTATATTTCCATACCAATCCTTCATCAACATATATAAATTTGATCTGTTGCTGGGATTTTTTTCCCATAGGATCATGTTGGACTCAATGTCAAGCATGATGTATTTTCCTCTCCAGAATTCATTGGTATTTTTAAGTTTCTTATTAACCTAATTAATTGTTTTCAATCCTTTCCGAAAGCTATACCAAATTTAAAAGATCTTTTTGAACCACCATTCAGATTACTTGTGCGAATTTGTTTAGTAAGCGCGCATCTCATCAACTGGATTACAGACACCATTAATTGACATTAGAATGTATCACCAGGAGACACTCAGTAAGTGTTAAGGCACACAGCATTCGTGGTATGGCCTTCTCCTTCGCATTCTATGCAGATCTGTCAGTGGATGACATTATGTAAGTTGCAGTATAAATGTCAGAATCTACGTTAATTTTATCTGAAAGATCAGATTCAATTCGCAATGTGACATTTCTAGTTGCTCGTGTCTGTTTTTAAATTCTCTTTGCTGAGATTTTCTAATTATCATTATTTTAGTGTGTTTTGTTTAGAACATCTGTTTGTTCGTGCTCTTTCAGCACTTAACGATTTAGTTGATATTAGTATTTTTGGTGATTAACCTTTCATTCCTGATTTGCAATTTACCAACCCACCTGGTATTTGGGCTCTGACCAATTCTATGTTTTAGCAAACAGTGAATTGAGTGGCTTAATATTTTTGTTGTATTACAAAACGACCCAGACGTATATATTGGTCTGGCGTTTTGTTAGCTTACTAAAATACTTACCACTCAATTCACTGTGGCCCATCTTGGCCACCCCACGTCGTTAAATTGCAAATCATTATTAAATCTTGTGGAACTAATTAATGATGGCTTGGACTCGGTCACATGCATAGTAGCATAAGTGCGCATGCTCACAGACTCGTTTATATGTTCTTTATAGGAATAGAGGAACCGGTTCCCTAGAGCAATGACTGCATTAGGGTTAAAGAGATTCTATCAAGAATACCCAATGGAGGGATGTATCTCTGCTAACATTGTTTACTAGGGAGCCCATACGCCATGGGAATGAATAGGTTAAAATTTTCTGAGATATCTAAGTCAGGTGACTTATAGCAAACAGTGAATTGAGTGGTAAGTATTTTGGTAAGCTAATAAAACGCCTGACAGTATATACGTCTGAGTCGTTATCGATATATCACGATCCAAATGCATATACCTCCGACTTCTGAGAGTCATGATCATGCTTTAAATCCTGATGAGGTTCAACTTATGACATCATAGGTTGAATTAGTTGGCTGAAATTTATTGTGACATAACGGTTTTTTAAACACAATTTTAATCGCATTTAAAGATAAATGTCACAATAAATTCTTAGTTAGGGTTAGGAATCTACCCTCCCTAATGACCACATTTCTGTTTACGCTAATGTAAGCTCTTAACACAAATGTAATATGTATGTTTAACATATTTCTATACAGCGATTCTCATAAAAAGCCTGGAAATAAGGTCAGGACATTGTCTGAGGCACTAAACTATCAAATGTCAGGCACAGTCTTGCTGTTTCCTAACATTTTGTCAAGCACAGATTTAAACAGTGCCAGTAGTTGCAGTGTGCAATCTGCATACAAGTGTTGATAGAGCCATAAAATATTCATCTATAAATTCAAGTAAAGAACACTGAAGTTGAATAGTGTTTACAGGCAACAAATTCTGGATCCTGATGAGGTTCAACCTATGACATCATAGGTTGAATTAGTTGGCTGAAATTTATTGTGACATAACGGTTTTTTAAACACAATTTTAATCGCATTTAAAGATAAATGTCACAATAAATTCTTGCACAGTAGCGTAAGCGTCCTTGGGGTCTATGACAGCACTGTGTGTTTTATACAAAATATATTGACCCCTCCTTTAACCCTTGACACTGATGTCAATATTCTATCTTTTGCCGGGACAATAGCAAAGAAACTGGTGTACATTTTTCAACAATTTTGGTGGACAATGTTGCTGTCTATGACAGCACCATCTTCCACCAAATTTATTGAAAAATGACCATGAGTTCATCTTTTAAATTTAATTTGAAGAGTTAAAATTTTGATATCAGAGTGGTAAGGGTTAAGGTCATGCCAGCCGAAACCGGCCCCGGCTGTCGTCTTTGAGAAATGTCCATTTGCAGGCCAAGAGATTATTTTTGAAATTTTACCACTTGATTGACTGGCTCGATAAATGTGGTAAATTTTCGCTTGGCCTGCAAATGGGTATTTACTAAGCAAATTTTGTGGCAAATTTTGACAAATTGTGACCATTAAATAGTTAATGGGTTAGGAATCTACCCTCCCTAATGACCACATTTTTGTTTACGCTAATGTAAGCTCTTAACACAAATGTAATATGTATGTTTAACATATTTCTATACAGCGATTCTCATAAAAAGCCTGGAAATAAGGTCAGGACATTGTCTGAGGCACTAAACTATCAAATGTCAGGCACAGTCGTGCTGTTTCCTAACATTTTGTCAAGCACAGATTTAAACAGTGCCAGTAGTTGCATGGTGCAATCTGCATACAAGTGTTGATAGAGCCATAAAATATTCATCTATAAATTCAAGTAAAGAACACTGTGAAGTAGAATAGTGTTTACAGGCAACAAATTCTGGATGTCCAGTACTAAAGCTGGTGCCTGACGAAGTGTTGGACACTGTTGAAAAGGTTATTTCCAGGCCTGCATAAGGGTTAATAGGTTATAAACACCTAAAATGTAGCTTGGAACCTCAAAAAGGAGCGGCAGTGGGTCACATGGGACTCCTGAAAGAAAATCTTGTATGGGCGTTAAATACTAACTAGTTTTGTAGGTTTTTGTACAAAAATAAGCACACAATCTAGCGTTAGACTCCCATAATTCATAGTTATTAGACAATGATAACATCTAATTTTTGACAGTAGTGGATGAGAAAAATTGCATGAGAATACCACCAGCTTTTAGCTTGGGATCCCTTAGATTTGGACTCCCTGGGACAAAACCTAGATGCCATGCGAAACGCTGTTTCTATATCAATATTTTTACCTCCCCAGGATCCAACGGAGATGGAACGATTGGCTGAGGATATTTCTAGTACAGCTGTACTCACTACACATGATAAAGAGCGGCACCCAAGTGGACCTCCCATGCCCGTGGACCGGGGCAACTGGACAGGGCGCTTTGACTTCCTTATGTCGCTGCTAGGGTACTCTGTAGGCCTGGGCAATGTGTGGAGGTTTCCATACCTCGCTTTCAAAAATGGAGGAGGTATGATGACACTCTAGTGTATGTCTGTGCGCGTGCGTATGTACATGGGTGCACTGTATTTATGTGAACATGCGTGTAAGTGCGTGCGTGCGTGCGCGTGTGTCCATTTCGAAGATAGTGTTGCTAATACATGTTAAGACTGCAACAGGCTTAGACAGCAACAGTCAGAGACCAGAATATCCGAGGTTGATAAAATATTATTCTTTTGGAGTGTACCTGAATCTAAATGTTTTTTAGTTCATATTACTGAGCAGCTAGTCCTAAACTTCATTAACACATTTATAGGTAAATACGAGATAAAAGAAAATTTTCACATACAATAATTATTCTCTTTCATATTTAGCTCACCCGGCCCGAATGGTCAAATGAGCTTATACCATGGTGACCGTTCATCCATCATCCGTCCATCAAATCGCTTCTCCTTAGCTATGTCAACCAAATTTGGCTAGATGCATTGGTTAATTTTGGAAGTGAAAATCTTAGGTTTTTATGAAAGATTTATCGGAAATTGTTAAAACGCATCTCCTTAACCACTTTGTGGATTTCAACCATTCGCTGGAGGAATTCTATGACGGTAAGCTCCAGAACATTTATTCAGAATTCTTTTAGGGTGAAAATCTTAGATTCTATAAAATGTTTACTGGAAATTGCCAAAGCGATTCTCAGCCCTTAGCTGTTTGACATATTTAAATAAAATTAGGCCAGAAATACCTTATCATAATAGGCTCCAGAATTTCTATTCTGAATTTTGCTTGGTAAATTTTTTAGCGGAAAGCTTAGGTTTTAGGTGTGATCCTACATTGGTCGACTCTAAAGCTTTTTTCAGAATTTTGATTTGCCAATTTTTTGGTGGACATCTTGGATTTTCCGAAAATTGTCCTTGTCTATTTAAATGCAAATGGTTCAGATGCTAATGGTCCCGGTAAGCATCACAGGCCCATGGGCCTTTTGTTTTAAAAATAGTTTAACTAGGTGCCATTGCTGCCTAAGCAATGGCATCCAGTCAAAGTATTTTCAAAATATCCAACTGTTTCTTGTATGATTGCTCTGAATTTGAGATATATAGGTAATAAGATTTCATTCTGCCAAACTTACCTAAACTTACTCAATGGTTTTCCTGTATTTTTGTCATGAAATTCAGTTACTACTGGCATATCAGGTGTGATAGCGGTGTGTAATACTAATATTTAATCTTTGACAATTACAGGGGCCTTCTTGTTTCCATTTGTCCTGATGTTGTTACTGCTGGGGATTCCCCTGATGTTTATGGAGCTTGCGTTTGGCCAATTTGCAGCCCTGGGTCCGGCCGCTATTTTCGACAGATTCTGCCCACTATTACATGGTAAGTCTAATAAGGAATATGTTTTAGACCTTTTTTTGGGTGGGGCTGGTTGTAGATTTTTGGTCGGTGTCATTGTAGATGTTTGTTTGCTTGGTTCAGAGTGGGAATTTATTTCATAATTGATATCATAATGCTATATATTTCTGGACTTAGAGACGCTGTTGTCTTGAGAACTTTCCTTTCGCAGCCCAAGAGAAGACTATGAAAATTTACTAATGAAATGGCTAGCTCGATAATTTAGGCTGTCATTTCAGTAACTGTGGCCAATAGGATTAAATATCTTTCCATTTGATTTTGTTTCAGGTCTGGGCTATGCCATGATTGCTGTATCGGCCATGGTATCACTGTATTACACAATGATTATTGGTTGGTGTTTCTTCTTCCTATTTGCTTCCTTTACGTCGGAATTACCATGGAGTCGGTGCCATGAGCCATGGATGGTAGAAGGTAATAACAGACCCGATCTGGCTTTTGTAATGTACTAGCTACCTCTTCATAGACAAATCTGAACTATTTTAGCCAATGTTTCATTTTCTTAACCCTTTAATCCTCAAATTTGTTCAAGAAAATGTCTTTGTAGACCAAGAGAAAACTGTTTTTGAAAATTTACCACTGGAATGACTGGTTCAGTTATCATGGGAAGTTTTCATGATAACTGCGGAAGCCATTTTGAGTGTGAAAGAATTAACTGAAAACTACAGGCCAGATACATAATGTTGTCTAATAGCTACTCATAGCTCTTTACAAAAACTTTAAAATGTCTCAATTTTCAAATATACATAGTGTTATAATTATTCTTCCCCAGATACATTATCTTGAAAGTTTTTAAACTAATTTGCCTGGAAGTTGTTGTTGCCGACGGCAGACCTTTGTCAAATTAGTTTTAAAAAAAAGTTACGGTTTTAAAATTGAGATATTGTGATTTCATGGGTGAAAGGGTGTTCTTGACAATTAACCCATTAATGTCCAAGAGTTTTTGAAGAATGAAATATTTAGTGCATTGAGGCGCCGTTGACACAAGAATGGAATCTGATGACGTTAATGATAATTATGATAATAATAGTCATTATAATAATGATGATGATGATGATGCCTGTTCATAGATTAATAGGGCTATTCTACAAAGTCTGGGTATAATAAATTTATTGGAATCAGTATTTTGTCAGAATGGACCTTTCCACTATATCCATCCATCATATGACGTCATAGTCAACTATGTGATGTGTACATATTTGAAGACGGACTATGTGTTGTTGTATGAATTGTATGTCTTTACTATTTAATTAAGTCTGTTGAATATTTTGAAACTAATTTGACTGGGCGCTGTTGCTGCCATATGTATATATGCCAAAATATTCAATAGCTTACCTGTATAGTTTCAGGAAATTGATAGTTAAGGCATTCAGGGATCGATCAATCCCAACAGGGCGAAGTATGGGTGGAGCTTAGCTAGAGGTGGCCGTGGTATAGCTAAAACTGGAAAGGTCCATAAAAACATTGTTAGGGAGATTAAACTTTTCGTGGTCAAGCCGGCCAAAACTAATGTTTGCAGGGATCTTGTGGAATGTCCATTGGCAGGCAGACTACTTTAACAATTTTATTACTGAAATGATTGGCTTGATAACCGAGAGGTATCAAGCCAGTCATTCCACTGGTAAATTAAAAAAAATAGTCATGGAATGCAAATAGACATGCACCAAACACAAATTTAAATTTTTTTGACAAATTCTAACCGTTAAAGAGTTAACTCATGTGAATTTTAGTGGACTTATTCTATTGGTCATGTAGGTAGGTTCAAGTTTGATTGAAAGAAACTGATTGGTTGATTTGCAGACTACATGTATATACATCACATCAAAACAATTTGTTTCCGGAACCTTTTGAACAGATAGGACGGAAACTTGGCAGAGAGCAATAATTGAGATCTGATCCATCATTTTTCAAGGGAAGTCTATCTGTTTGTCCAGAATTCTTCAATGGGCAGCCATGTTTAATCTTTGTTGAGCCCTGCGCGAAGTGGCGAATGGCTCGACATGGCGATCAAATTGAGGTGCATTGGCGTGTACATGTACCAAGAATTAGGTAATTGGTACAGTTTTTCACAGGACATTTAATTCATCATGGGCTTATCCGATCTTAATAAAACATAACAGATTTGTTCTATACCATCATTACATCCAGCTTGCATCATAATGAGAATGATTTTCAAATTTTTGCTTTACCTTACATGTTTTGGACTTTGTTTATTTCTATGCATGGAAAAATTTAAGGGCTTGACATACTGAAAGCAGTACTTCTCTAGCTTGTTTGATGGATTTTGTGTGAAAATGTTTTTATATATTATATGTGTCGATGTCATAGACAACGTTTTCAAAGTTTCGACTAAATAGGTGAGTGGTCATCTTAGAAAGTTATAATTGCCCTAAAAAAATTTTTTTTATATTAAGTTAATTAAAAATTATGTGAACAAAAGTCAATGTCAAACTGGAAAGGGAAATGAGACTTGGATGTTCTGACAGCCTGCTTTATGATGGGTTTAATCTGAATGTGTTTTGATGAGCTTTGTTATGAATTGATGACATCATATGTGGATGATAAGTTTGAAATAACTTGTTCCTATGTTGCTATTTACCAGGCTGCTATTCATTTGTTGATAAGGATGAGTGCTATCTACAAAATGACACAGTGTTCTATAAAAACATTTGCCTAAATGTCACCGAAGCGAACGACAGAAATCTAACACGCGAGTTTGTAAAAAATATGACACGGCATCAACCATCACAAGACTATTTCGAGTAAGTCATGCTTGAATGGTGAAGTTCACCAAAACCAGCCTTTGCAATCGTCTTGATAAATGTCGATTTACAAGTCAAGAGGATATTATTGAAAATTTATGGAATGGCTGACTTAAACACCGGACCAGTTATTCCATTGGTGTTTTTTTTAATTGTGTCTTCGTCTGCAAACAGACATCTACATGTACTAAACAAATTTCAACTTTTTGCCAAATTTTTACATTAAATGTCTAGTAATAAAGCTGATTATATGTTTAGCAAAAAAATGTGCTGGATGTGCATGTGTGTAGGTGGGTGTGGTGTGGTGGGGCGTGTGTGTGTCTGTCTCACTGTCTGGATCTATATCTAAAAAACTGATCAGATTTAGCTCAAATATGAAGCCATATTCAACAAAAGAAGTAAATGTGTAAGAGGATTTCCAGACTTGATATGGATAAAAACCTGATTCGGGAGCCGACCGATTATTGGACCTTTGGATATCTCGGAAACTAGCTTTTTTGTGTATTGTGATTTCAAAGTTTCCACCTTTGAAACTCGGATAAACAGGTTTGTGGCTATCTAGAATTGTTTCCCGCCACAGACTACCATAGTAAGACTACCATAGTAAAGAAACAGGAAATTTTAAATGGCCTTTCGAGAACCACTGGACTGACTTTCACCTAATTTGGTAGGACACATCCTTGTTCTTGTTGCAGTTATGGCCAAACCTTAGGGTTCTACTTCTATTTGAAATGTGTATGTTCCAGGTGTGTGATACAGGCCCCTTCGTCTTCGTGTTACTTAATATTTATATAATGAGATTTTATAGACCTAGCCATATTACTTCGTGGAGAATGATAAACAGAGCTGAAGTGGACGTTTAAAATAACATTAAATTTTTTAATTAATTTTGGAACAGTTATTATGTGCTGAATAAATCTGACGGTATAGAGACATTGGGAGCTCCTCGATGGCAGCTAGCTCTATGTTTACTTCTCGCATGGACGTTAACGTTCGGCGCTCTAAGCAGAGGAGTTAAGTCAACTGGAAAGGTACGAAAGAGTTATTAAATTGTGAGCAACAAATACAGTAAAATTCCCTCAAGTCTATTTCATTTAAATAGATAGTATATTTATATTGCGCTAAACCCCACACGATTGTATACTCCAAGCGCTATACCTCTCATTCCATGTTCATTTGACAGTAAAAGTATGGCAGCCATGTACAGGCGAGCTTGTAGAACGTAATTTATCATAAGGTGAATATTATAATTGCATTATCAAGTCAGTGAAGTCTGTAGAGTTTGAGACATCAATCGGCTCCCCACAGGGAGATGGTCTATCACCTGGGCTTTTCACCTGTTACCTTGCTGCTGCATTGAACTCCCTGCAGGAAAGTTCCACAAGATCAAACCTCCCAGTGTCAATACTGGGTATGCCGCTAGAGATGGAATGTGCCGACGATGTGGAATTCATAGGCGATGAAAAGAAACCCCTTGAAAAATTTCTCCCACTAGCTGCAAGCAAACTAAAAATTGAGAATCTCTTCATGAATGAATCCAAAACAGAGTTCAGCCACATGTACATATCTACAAAGCATGAAACTAAAGAAAATGACGATCCACTAAGTGGCGGCGAACCATGGAGGAAAAGTAAAATCCTGGGCTCACTGCTTTGCAGTACTGCTGACATTGCTGCGTCATGGGGTACATAGCTTTCCAGTCCTTCTGGAAGCTGCAGGAAAGTTCCACAAGATCAAACCTCCCGGTGTCAATACTTGGTATGCCGCTAGAGATGGAATATGGTGACGATGTGAACTTCATAGGCGACGAAAAGAAACCCCTTGACGAACTCCCAATAGCTGCAAGCAAACTAAAAATTGAGAATCTCTTCATGAATGAATCCAAAACAGAGTTCACCCACATATACATATCTACAAAGCATGAAACTTAAGAAAACGACGATCCACTTCGTGACGGCGAACCATGGAGGAAAAGTAAAATCCTGGACTCACTGCTTTACATACTGCTGACATTGCTCTGTCATGGGGTACATAGCTTTCCAGTCCTTCCTTCTGGAAGCTGTAACAGCTGGGCAGCTCCAAAGGCAGCACTAGACAAACTCGATGCCTGCCACTGCAAACACCTAGGCACCATCACTGGACACCGATGGCCAGACACCATAATTTCCAATGATGCACTATACAAGATGTGTAATACGTCGCTGTCTGTAAAAGTCGCCCAGCAAAGATGGTCCATGTTTGGCCATGTGCTAAGGACGCCAGAAGACACAGCAGCACGGAGAGCCTTGAAATTCTTCCTACTTGGAGCCAGCAAATACAAAGCCAGGAGAGGACATCATTGCATAAATCTGCTAAGCATGCTATGAGGTGACCTCAGAAAGCAGGACTCGGTACACTCGAGTCAAGAATCTACCCGAGGAAGCTAATGATTTCGGCTGATGACAAGACTGGGCAAAAGTGAGGACTGATTGCAGCTGTAGGATGTTTCTACTACTACAGCCGCATTTGGCCATGTGCTAAGGATGCCAGAAGACACACCAGCACAGAAACCCTTGAAATTCGCCCTACTCGGAGCCTCAAATACAAAGCCAGGAGAGGACGTCATTGCATAAATCTGTTACGCGTGCTACAAGGTGACCTCAGAAAGCAGGACTCGGTACACTCGAGTCAAGAATGTACCTGAGGAAGCTAAGGATTTCGGCTGACGACACGACACAGTGGGCAAAAGTGAAGGACAGATTGCAGCTGTAGGTTGTTTCTACTACTACAGCAGCGGAATACAGTAATCATACATTATAATAGCATCACAGCCGCTCATCCAGGCATTGGTTGGCATTTAGAGTCTGTGGAAGCAAACCTGTAACTTTCTGATCATGACTTAGATAGACATGATATATACTACTAAAAGGATACCATACACTAACAGAAGATATTGAACATGATGATAGGGCTGCACGATATATCAGTACCATGTTGAAAAGCGATATCACGCATTGGCGGCTTTAAAAATGCTTATAAAATAGAAATCTCGATAAACCAACTATGAACATATTTTCGGTTTTTCATATCGTGAAAGGCGCAGTGAGTAATGATTGATGCCTAAGACATGTTGTTCTGGGAAATATTGATATCGTTTAGCTTAGTTTTAGTTTATCTGCTGATTAGTCCATTCCTGATTTCTCATTGGCTAGCCCGACAAAAGTTATCCAATCACTATATGAAGAATAGTTTTTCTTCATACTAATAAACATTGTTAATCTAATCAAATTGTGGCTGATGCTTTAGAATGTTTGGCGAAATGAATGGTTATACACACATAACGTCAAATATCTAACGCACGTTTGATAGACTGTTGAAAGTGTGAATATCTTTTTTGTCCCATAGTGTCTAAAACAAGCTCTTCGAATAGCATGTAAATCTAACAGGCTAATAATAACAACCGGGTCACATGATCTATTTAGAAAAGAATTCTATTGGTTGAAATATTCATAGGAAAATTATCGTGAGGACACACATTCATATTCTCGCAAGATTTCGTACGCCAGCGTGAGAGTGAGATAACTGAGCGATCACAACCCCCTTGTATGAAACTTGGACAGGATCTAAAGTACAGTACTTCTTCACCATCACACAATAATAATATATATTAATTTCCAAGTTCGGAGTCCAAACTGTGGGCTGTGAGTCGCAGACGAGTACTCGCTCTAAATACAGGAATTGAATCTTGGCCAATTCCTAATATCACGTGATTTGTATTTTCTTGTCACATGTCAAAATGTATATTAATTTTGATGTAATAAATGATGGTTATTACAAAATACTTAATATTTATGTGGTCTCAAATAATAAATTCACTCCCGCAATGGTGGGCATTGGGTAAATTAAGCAGATGTGCAAGGCAGCAAGAATTTGTAGCTGGAAATTGTGTCCTATTTTCGTGGTATTAACGATTATAAGTTTTAGAGAATTGATTTCATTTCAACTTTTTCTTGATATGTACCTAATAGAAGTCACCCATAAAATGATATTCGGTTAAAAGTAAGTAGTGTGCCTTCAAGATCAGACTATCTGGTGGTCAGTCATAGTCACTATAGTCTACATAATAGTTATAGCACTAATACACCCCCATCTCACTGCCCTGCCATGTCCAGCCCTGTGTGATACCATACAATGACCGTGACCTATACCATACCATGACTATGGCCTATGTGGTATTGTACCATCTAGCAATCTAAATCTGACACCCGACATAATGTGTGTTATATAGAAAAGCAAAATGGCTTCACACTCAGACGAACTCCTAGTTTTAAACATTCAAGATGCTTAATTGTATGAATATATTGACTTAAATTTGAACTTCTGATAATTTTTACGTCGAGTATTTTTCATTTTGCAGGTCGTATATTTTACTATGTTGTTACCATATGTTGTCTTGGCATGAGTATTTTTCATTTTGCAGGTCGTATATTTTACTGCGTTATTTCCCTATGTGGTCTTGGCAATATTGTTTGTCCGTGGCGTCACATTGGAAGGGGCCTCTTCTGGTATTATGTATTACATTACACCTGACTTTTCAAAACTTGGCCATGCTCAGGTAATAATAACAATAATAATAATAATAATAATAAGTTAACACCATCTGCAATTCCCAAAAGTAAGGTTTCATGGGATCTAAGGTGGTAATAACTACCGGTACATCGTGTTGGGAGAGGTGAGGAGATGTTGCCTGGTGTGCAACCAAACATTAAAACACCCCTACGTCGCATTGTTGATACCTTGAGGTTCCATACTGTGCAATGGAGGATTCCAGTTTATCAATCAATCATAAGACGTCATAATGAACTACATGAAGTGTAGGATGACGGCATAATCAATTAAGTCATGAATGATGTAGTTAAGCTCGTCATGCACGCTTAATTGACTGAGTAAGCGTTGTTGTACGAATTGTATGTCTACTATTTAATAACCATGCTGTTGAATATTTTGAAACTAATTTGATTGGGCAACTTACCTGTATAGTTTTCTGGAAATTGATAGTCAGCGAGCTCAGGGATCGATCGATCCCAACATGAGCGAAGTGTGGGTGACGCTTACTAAAGCGAGCGGGGCAAAGCTAAAACTAGATTCCTCCATTGGTGTATCCTGTGTGATTCCCTTGGATTTTCTCCTGAGAATGGAGTTATCAAGGTCTGATGAGCGGACTTGGGTAAAGAGGTAGTGCATATCATTTCTGTGTTGTCCATGGAGTGTAAAGTGTGTGTGTGTGTGTGTGTGTGTGGTGTGTGTGGTGTGTGTGTGTGTGTGTGTGTGTGTGTGTGTGTGTGTGTGTGTGTGTGTGTGTGTGTGTGTGTGTGTGTGTGTGTGTGTGTGTGTGTGTGTGTGTGTGTGTGTGTGTGTGTGTGTGTGTGTGTGTGTCTACTGGTGTACTGAAGATATACTCGTAAGATGATCTTTGATGCATATCCCAAGGGAGCATTTTGTCTCATCAGCATATTGCTTGGTGCAAACATTACATGTGATGAAATATAGCATGCCCCTTTGTGCTTGTGTGTGCACAATTTTACACACGTGTTCCTCCATAGTCTGTAGGTGTCCATCTGCTCGTTTGGAATCGTTGGTGCACCATAGGACACCGCTTTGTCGGTATCCGTGTGCTGTCAGGTTTGCTTCCCTGTTAAGTACACCTTTTTCTTTTTAGCTGGTCTCTGGAGTAGCAGGTTGCACACAGCTACAATGACTACAGAGCATGGCTTACTGGGTCTCAGTCTCAAACTGAAATGGTAGGAACTGGGACCTCTATGGTACAGTCTTGTTGGATGGCCGCCAGCTTGCAAAATCGGATCCAGTAGCAGTCAGCACTAATGCAGCCTGCACCATAGAGGTCCCGCTGCCAAGACAGGGACCCAGTAAGCCATGCTCTGTAGCCATTGTAGCACAGAGACCTTCCATTATTTTTTCCTCACTATCTTATATGGTTAACAGGGGTAGATTTTAATAATTTTCTACTCGCCCAGACGAGATAGTGCATCATTGATTTTGCTATCCTGCAGCAAATTTCACTAACCCAATGTTTAAGCTCAAAGCTGATCACTTCTTTAAGCCATTCACCGATGGATCCCTATTAAACTCATTTCCAAGGTAACCATACAGAGAAGCTGTTGAATATTTTGAAATTAATTTGTCCGGAAAGCCATTGCTGCCTTAGGTAGCAACAGCTTTCCAGACAAATAAATTTCAAAGTATTCAATATTGAAGGTAGCAGAAAATCTGTTCTTTTATCAATTTTTGGCGGGTACTGAACATAATGACATTATAACAGTGTTTTTTCGGATTTTCTCTTTTGTGAGCATTACTAACCCAGACGGGTGAGTGCAGGTGTAGTTTTACTAATCCATATGAAATTCTACTATCCTCGGGTTAACGGGTTAGTGTTAAAATCGAGCCCTGGTTAACACCTTTGAAAAATACAAACTGCTAATTCTTTCATATCCGTGCAATGAGTTAGGTTAGACTATACAATTTTGAACAAATTTTGCAATAAAGATAAAAGAATAATATGGTAACCCGGACATCAAATTTTTTTCTCAGGTGTGGTCAGACGCTGCTGTCCAGATTTTCTTTGCGCTCAGTCCAGCGTGGGGCGGTCTAATCACACTGTCCAGCTATAATAAATTTAATAATAATTGTTTTAAGTAAGTAATATTCTGCGCTACCGGTAGCTCTATCATAAGTACACCTACTTGAATGGCCACCTGACTCTTGGGTCACAAGATTGTGGGCCTTTAACCGTTTGAACCCGAAATATCGTATTCCACAAGTCATTTACAATTTAATATGTGGAATAATTTGAAACTAATTTGACTGGGAGCTGTTGCGACAAAATCAGTAACAAAATATTCAACACCTTACCTGTATAGTTACGTTGAAATTTAGATTTTGGGATTTCGAGTTTGAAGGGGTTAAACCTTAGTCTCACAGATGAGAAATGACAAATTCTCACATAATGAAAATGCTGTTAAATATTTTCAACCAATTTAACTAGGTGATATGACAGCAAACAGCTCCCAGTCAAATGAGTTTCAAAATATTCAATAAGTTTTGTGTGTATTTGAATTGAATTTGAGGTACTGGAATTTAAGACAGGTTAAATCTTGTGCAGTTGAGTATTATCCATTTATCTAGCTATTCATTCCAGTGTTAACCTTTAACACTTAAATTTGTTCAAGAAAATTTCAACTTTCTGATAGAAAATGCCCATTGGCAGACCAAGAGAAGACTATTTTTTTTAATTCTTCTCTTGGTCTGCAAATGGACATTTCTCAAGACCACTAAAAAAGCCAGTTTTGGCTGATATGAGTGTTAAAGGGTTAAATTAAAAAAATATGCTTGGCTCAAGTTCTACTGACAGGATTTGGGGATTTGGCACAATTTCTTTGGAGATTTCCCTCCAGTGTCTGGAGAACATTATTAGCTCACCTGGCCTGAAAGGCCAAGTGAGCTTATGTCGTGGCGACCGTCCGTCCGTCAACTTTTCCTTTAAACGACTTCTCAAGAACAGCTGGGCCAATTTCAATTGTATTTGGCAGGAAGCATCCTTAGGTCATAGGGATCCAACTTTGTTCAAATGAAGCCGATCGGCCATCTTGGATTTTGATCGATTTTTTAGAAACATCTTAAAATCTCCGAAACCGCTTGACGGATTGAAGGAAACCTCATGAAATATGATCTAGGGCAAGAGCTCAACCAAATTTGTTCAAGCAAACTTAATTGGTCAAATAGTTTGGTGGCCATCTTGGTTGACCTAGTTTTAGCGAAAACTTCTCCAGAACCGCTGAAGGGATCAGGCCGAAATTTGGCAGATATGATTAGGGACTAAGGGTCAGTAAAGTTTGTTCAAGAGAATTTGATCCGTCCAAAAACATGGCCGCCATGGGCCAATCAAAATATAGCATGTTTGGTGGCCATATTGGATTTTTTTAGGTTTTTGACTATTCTGATCTCAAATTTCCAATTTTCGAATCTGTCGGATAAACGGTTTGGTGGTCATCTTGGATTATTTTCTCGGCAAAAGCTCCCATACTAAAGCAATGGAAAATTTTAAATATCTCGAGAACTGCTGAGCTGATTTCAATTATATTTGGCATGAAGCATCCGTAAGCCATAGAGATTCAATTTTGTTCAAACGAACCTGATCGGCCAATTTGGCCGGCGACCATCTTGGATTTTGGCCGATTTTTAGAAATGTCTAAAAATCTCCTCCCAAACCATTTGAGGTATCAATTCAAAACTCACAAAATATGATCTAGGTTAAGCGCTGAATCAAGTTTGTTCAAGGGAACTTGATTGACCAAATGGTTCAGCGGCCATCTTGGATGACCTAGTTTTCACACAAACAACTTCTTCCCCAGAACCGCTGAAGCGATCAGGCTGAAATTTGTGATATATAATTAGCAACTAAGGGCGATAAATGGTTGTTCAAGAGAAGTTGATTCGCCAAAAAACATGGCCGTGGTGGACCAATCAAAATATAGTGGTTGGCAGCCATATTGGATTTTTTTATTTGATGGATTTTGAGGCCGAAATTTGTTTTATATAGTTGTTTGGGTACTCAAATTTGCAATTTTCGAAACTCGGATAAACGGTTTGGCAGCCATCGTGGATCATTTTCCCACCAAAAGCTCCCATACTAAAGCAATGGGAAATTTAAAATGTCTTCTCGAGAACTACTGGCCCGATTTGAATTATATTTGGCAGGAAGCATCCTTATGGTATAGAGATTTCATTTTGTTCAAACGAAGCCAATCTGCCAATTTGGCCGGTGGCCATCTTGGATTTCGGCCGATTTTTAGAAATGTCTAAAAATCTCGTTCTCCGAAACGGCTTGGGGAATCGATTCAAAACTTATGAAACCTCATCTAGGCAAAGAGGGAAGCCAAGTTTGTTCAAGACAACTTGATTGACCGAATGGTTCGGCAGTCCTCTTGGATGACCTAGTTTTCCAGAAAATGTCTTCTCCAGAACCGCTGATAGGATCAGGCCAAAATTTGGGAGATTTGATTGGGGACTAAGGGCCATTAAAGTTTCTTCACGGGAAGTTGCTGTATCAAAAAACATGGCCGCTGTGGGCCAATCAAAATGTAGCGTGTTTGGCGGACATATTGGATTTTTTTATTTGATGGATTTTGAGGCCAAAATTGGTTCTATATATGTTTTTGGGTATTCTGAGCTCAAATTTGGAATTTTCGAAATTGTCGGATAAACGGTTTGGCGGCCATCTTGCATAATCTTCTCGTCAAAAGCTACCATGCTAAAGCAATGGGAAATTTAAAATGTCTTCTCGAGAACTGCCAGGCCGATTTCAATTATATTTGGCAGGAAGCATCCTTAGGGCATAAGGATCCAAGTTTGTTCAAATGAACCCGATCGGTCAATTTGCCCAACGGCCATTTTGGATTTCGGCCAATTTCAGGAAATGTCTTTAAAAATCTTCTCCAAAACCACTTGGGGAATCTTCATCTAGGCCAAGAGGTAAGCCAATTTTGTTCAAGAGGATGTGTCCAAATGGTTCTGCGACCATCTTGGATGACCTGGTTTTCACAGAAATTATTCCTCCAGAACCGCTGAAGGCATCAGGCCGAAATTTGTCCAAAGGAAGTTGATCCATCAAAAAAACATGGACGCCGTGGGCCAATCAAAATGTAGTGTGTTTGGCGGCCATATTGCACATGCAAAAATGTCGACAAACTCATTTAAAAGACTGCTAAGCCACCCACCAACAATTTTGACAAAAATTGATGGTGCTCCAGGTGAGCGACACAGGGCCTCTTGTTGATTTTAGCGTGAAAAGGTCAAGATCATGGTAACCCAATGAGGTAGGGTGGGGTGTGTTGACATACATTTCAGCGATCTCTGTCATTCCAATATAGTTTATTTCTCCACTTGGACACGATTAGGATAATCTATTTATTTCTACAATCAGACATGATTTAGGATACTGTATGTATATTTTTCTTTTCTTGCAGAGATTCGTTAATTGTATCCATTGGAAATATCTTAACCAGTATATTTGCGGGTCTTGTAATTTTCGCGATTATTGGCTATTTAGCAAATGAACTTGATATGGATATAGAAAAAGTTGTAGAAAAAGGTAATAAATTATTTATATATTAACCCTTATCACTCTGATGTCAACATTCTATCTTTTACCATGTCAATAGCTAAGAATCTGGTGAACATTTTCCAACAATTTTGGTGGACGATGTTGCTGTCTTCGACAGCACCATCTTCCACCAAATTTGTTGAAAAATGTACACCAGTTCATCTTTCAATTTAATTTGAAAATTTAAAAATCTGACAGTGTGGTAAGGGTTAAATAGTTGCCTGTTGAATTTCTGCAGGCTACGGTACATTTTCTATAGGGTTTGACTCTAAATATGCTGAATATCTTTTTAAAAATTCACTGTAAGTTGTTGGTTGCTAAGCATCCAACAACGCTCACTCATATTCTTTTCCAAAAATTTAGTACGTGCCGACTTGTTGCCCAATGCCCATTGAGGTTATTTTATGGTGGCTCGCAACAATCACACAGTTTTTGCATGTGGTTTAATTAATTAATCTCCATTGTGAATTATAGTCCCGAATTGTTATCCAATTATAGTCCTGAATTGTTATCCAATTATAGTCCCGAATTGTTTTTCCAATTATAGTCCCGAATTGTTATCCAGTTATAGTCCCGAATTGTTATCCAATTATAGTCCCGAATTGTTATCCAATTATAGTCCCGAATTGTTATCCAGTTATAGTCCCGAATTGTTATCCAATTATAGTCCCGAATTGTTATCCAGTTATAGTCCCGAATTGTTATCCAATTATAGTCCCGAATTGTTATCCAATTATAGTCCCGAATTGTTATCCAGTTATAGTCCCGAATTGTTATCCAATTATAGTCCCGAATTGTTATCCAATTATAATCCCGAATTGTTATCCAATTATAGTCCCGAATTGTTATCCAATTATAGTCCCGAATTGTTATCCAATTATAGTCCCGAATTGTTATCCAATTATAGTCCCGAATTGTTATCCAATTATAGTCCCGAATTGTTATCCAATTATAGTCCCGAATTGTTATCCAATTATAGTCCCGAATTGTTATCCAATTATAGTCCCGAATTGTTATCCAATTATAGTCCCGAATTGTTATCCAATTATAGTCCCGAATTGTTATCCAATTATAGTCCCGAATTGTTATCCAATTATAGTCCCGAATTGTTATCCAATTATAGTCCCGAATTGTTATCCAATTATAGTCCCGAATTGTTATGCTATTGGAGTAAAAAGCCAGGATTTACAGAAGTTTGTAGACAGAAGATTTGGGGTGGATTTCATAAAACCTATAGTTTGAAGAACAGTTTCTATGGTAGTGACAATCTGATTGGTTAAAGTGTCTGCGTTCAAATACAAATTTACTTAAAAGATGTCTTAGCTGAAAATGTTTCATGAAATTAATCATTATCTCTTGCATTATTTATGTAAAAGTGAAAGCATGGCAATAAAAGCAAATTTTTCTGCGATTTCATCTTCAGGTGTTGGTCTGGCCTTTGTAGTGTATCCTGATGTAGTGACTCGATTACCCATATCACCGCTGTGGTCTATACTGTTCTTTGTCATGATGATTACACTGGGAATGGGCAGTGAGGTAGGTTCCTATGATGATAGTGTCACTGACCAAGAAGAGATCTATTCTATAATGTCTTGGTCTGTGCGTGAGTGTATACGCGCATGTACATATATGGGTGTTTGTACACATGGGTAGATGTGTGTTCTATAAACATTTAATGGTCAAGCGATCCGAAATGGCCTCTGCAGTGGTCTTAGTAGTCCATTTACAGGCTAAGAGGTGATTTTGAAAATTTAGAACTTTAATGACTTTGTCAATAAGTGAGTTAGTCATTTCAGCGGTAAATTTTCCAAAATGGTTTGGACATTCTCTAAGGAAAAAATCTTAATTTTCTTGACTAACCTTGGTTACACAACGGAAATGTATTTTAACCATTTAACCCTTGAATATGTTCAAGAAAATTTCAATTTTCTCAGGAATTGGACATTTGCCGACCAAGAAATTATTTTTGAAAATTTACCACTGGACTGACTGCCTTGGTTGTGGAGCTAGTCATTCCAGTGGGAAATTAAAAAAAATAGTCCACTTGGTCTGCAAATGGACATATCTTAAAGAAGAAGTACAATGGCATTGAAAGCGGCTTTTATATACAACATTGGGCATTAAAGAATAAAATAGAATGTGTTATTAGAAGATATTATTCGGATTTATTTTAAATTCGGCGATCCTGCGCTGAGCTTGCCTGAAACAGCTGAGTGAAATAACGTTGACGCGCTGTCATAAGAGGCGACTTGTTCTAACAGACAAGCAATTTTTGCGAACTCAAAGGTTATTATAATACAATCATAGACCATCAACTACATTCATAGTAAAATCTTTATATATATTATATATATATCCTACACACACACACCCAACACAAGTAATCTAATGCGTGTGAAAGAACAAAATGTGCATTGCCAAATTACGTCGTAAATAGCAACCCTCTGTCATTGAACAAAGATCTCGGCAAACTAGGTCAAATGTCTGTTGGCACTTAACCCATGAAATTCCAGCGTCTCGATTATAAGAAAACTACACAAGCTCTTATTTTAATATTCTTAAAACTAATTTGACTGGATTATGTTGCTGTTGTCATAGACAGCACCAACTCCTAGTCAAACTAATTCCAAAAATATTCAACAGCAGGGAATGTGTACAGGTGTGAGTGTGTGTGTGTGAGTTAATTGAATACAATCACTGCCTACACAATTTCCTGAGGTGGCGGTAGTAGTAGTAACAGCAGCCATAGCCGTCTCTGCTGCTGCTGCTAAAGCTGCTGCTTCCGCTACTACTACTGCTGCTGCTACGTAAAAATGGCATGCGGATATGTCATTGTGGTTTGCTGCATGCCAGACGCATTCAGTGTGTTAATTTTCCCCTGTGCAGTTGATGAGCGCCTTTACATTTGGTTCCGCCCCCACGGTTGGGGGATGGTGTCAAAAGGTCATGAAATTGATTGTAACGCAACTCCTCTGACACTGTTTGACAGAATCCAATCAAATTAAGTAAGTCAGTTACCCATATCATTGTGGAGTTAATGAGCACATTTACATTTGGCCCCGCCACACGGGTGTATGGGATGGGGGGGGGGGGGGGTGGGGCTGTCAAAAGGTCATGAAATTGATTGTAATGCAACTCCTCTGACACTATTCAACGAAATTCAACCAAACTTGGTATGTGAATTACCCATATGATTGCAAAATGACATTTACATTTGGCTCCGCCGCCGAGGTGTGGGGTGTGTCAAAAGTTCAAGGCGCTGAACGTGGGGATTTGTGATGACGCGTCATCGACTGATCAATCTAGTTATCCCCACGCTTTTCGAAGAAAAAGTTGGGATTATGTGATGTGACCTGTGTGCGTGCATGCGTGTCGGCCGTCTGTGCACTTATTCATTTTAACGCATCTCCTAGACCGTTTAAGATAGAAACTTGAAACGTTGGTGATGATTATACCTATGGGCAAGGAAGTGCATGGCACTTTTGGAATTTTGTTCTGCCTGCCCCCCCGTAAAAACGTCAAAATTAGACAGTAATTATCGATTGTAATGCAACTCCTCCTAGACCATTTCAAATAGAAACTTAAAACTGTGAGGATGATTGCACACCTGGACAGGGATGTCCATGACACTTTTGGGATCGTGGCGTGACCCTCAGGGACAGGACCCTTGGGTGGGGAAAATTTTTCCAACGGTTGTCATGTCGCATATCATTTTCAAGCCAATGATTAGTAGTCTACAGGACAAGGAATTATTTTGATCTTGGCTCAAACTGAAGTTAGGGGGCGGGATCAAAAATTCAAAATTGGCCAGTAATTATCGATTGTAATGCAACTCCGCCTAGAACATTTCAGATAGAAACTTGAAACTTTGGGTATGATTACACATATGGCCAGGGATGTGCATGACACTTGAAATTTTGTTATGATCCCAGGGGTGGGGATCAAGGGGTGGGGATTGTGAGTCAAAAATTAAAGGAAATAGACAGATGGATGGACAGAGAGACTGACTGACCGATGCAATATCCCATCCTAGTTTTTAAAAACACATGATGGCGAGATCCAGTTGCGATTTTGGCATATTTGTCAGGAATGTAAAGAAATTGAAAGACAGACAAGGCAGACTTATACTAATCACGAGACCAGATTGTTTCACATTTTTCTGGATGTTTTTCGGATTACACATCAGGTTGTGGAATCCTAATGTATGGTCACACCCTTTCATGTGTTAAAGTTGTAGCCAAATCAGACCAGCAGTTTCCGATCGAGATATCCACAGATTCATAATTTGATCCTGTCGGAATCCAGGTTCTTTTATACAGATCTTGGACAATACTGGAAATCCTCTTTGACGGCAAGTTTCTTCATGTTAAAATTTGAGCCAAATCGGATCAGTAGTTTTTGAGACAGTCGCAGCTAAAATGTATATGAGAAAGCAAAGCCTGGGATATAGAAATGCATGGATTGTGATTTATTTACAGTCATGTGAATGTGATAGGACTTATTACTAATGAACACAAACAATAACACCAAACACCAACAAACATCATTTAGAAATCCTAGAAGAATGAACATTGTTTTGATTAAATTATTTAACTATATTGTCCACTTCTGAGCTGTCAGTCCTTTATCATTTGCTATTGGCGATGTGAAAGTAAGCGTATTGAAGTATAGTACCATATATATAGTTCCTTGAAGAATGCCAGACACTGTAAAATTGAATAAAAAAACAACAGATTCAGGAACGTATCATATATAATAAAGTATATAGTACACACCTCTCCCTCCTCTCTCCCCCCCCCCCCACCCCACACTTTAAACCTTTGGTGGTCAAGCTGGAAAAAGCAGGCCTCTAGATCTAACTTGTGAATGTTGGTTTACTGACTAGGAGACCATTTTTTAAGATTTAACAATGGAATGAGTGGTATGATAACATCAAGTCAGTGATTCCAGTGGTAAACTTTAAAAATTAATCTTGGCGTGCAAATGAACAGTTACCAAACAAGATTTTAGATGTTCTTTAGACCAATTTTGCCTATTAACTCTTTAATAACTAAATTTGGTCAAGAATATTGACATATCTGCTTATTGAATGTCCATTCGCAGGCCAAGAGAAGCCTTTTTTTTTTTAATGGACCACTGGCATGTCTGGCTCGATAATCGAGTCGGTCATTCCAGTGATAAATTTTCAAAACTAATCTTCTTATGGGCGGCAAAAGGATATTTCTCAATACAGCATCTACTTTCTGTCAAAACTTTGTTAAAAACAGCTGACTTGTATGACTACCATGCAATTTAAATTTAAAAACTAGATGCTATTTCATAAGTTTTGAATTAATCCCCCCAAGTGGTTTCGAAGATTTGTAAAGAGGCTTCTAAAAATCGGCCAAAATCCAAGATGGCCTCTCATCAAATTGGCTGGAAAAACAAGATTGATTGGTCAGGATAATCGAAAGCTTTGCTTGGTAAATGTCCATTTGCAGGTGAGTCTCTCATTGCAGTGGTAAACTTTAAAAAATGGTCTTCTCTTGCCCTACAAATGCACATTTTTGCAAGCTCATTGCAGAATCCGAAACCTTCTGAACCACTGAGCAAAAATTCAAATTTTCTGAAAATTTTGACCATTAATGGGTTAATTAATTTAATCGTTTCAGCATTCCCACGGCAACCATAGACGAAATGTTAAATAGTTTGCAGTTAAACGTGACTAGAACCTGTTGCAGCAACATATATTTGGCTTCCAGTGAAATTAATTGCAAAATATTTAACATAATATGTTAAATACTTTAAAAGATAGGCCCCCCCCCCCCCCATACTGTTTCAGGCATTTGTCGGTGAACGGGTTAAGTATCATTTAGAGGCACTGATAACATGAGAGGTTATTATATAACAGTGTATCGGTGCATAGGAAGAGTAAAACTTGTTTTATAGCCATTACAACTAGCTTATGATGTTCATGAAATAGACATGCAACAACTATCAGAATCACGGAAATACATTTGATTTCCATTGAAACTGATTTGCTGTATTAATTGATATTTGTATTTGTATTTAAAAGGTAATATAATAATGTATATGTTGGGTTCTCACCAATTTGAGCCGTAATATCCAAAATCTTGGCACATCAAATTATCACCAACACGCACGCAAGCTGTCAGAATGTTAGCGAGTCAATTTTCCGTCGTATGCAGGTCCCTGATATTACGTCATAAGCCTTGTCTTCGGGTGTTCGAGTTTCGGTTTCGGAAGGTACGAAAATTAGCACTTGATATGAAATTTTATATAAATAGTAATAGTCTATAAAATATTATATTATGTTGGCATATACTGAGTTATTTCCATACACTAACGCAGTAAGTTGGCGTAGCGTTTTACTTACACTTTAAGACCACTGCAAAAGCCATTTTTGACTGAGATGTATGTGAGTGTTAAAGTTACGATTAAAATACAGCATTTTATACTATGCTAATCACATAGGGCATAAGATGTGCTCCATCGTTAGAATCTTTCAACCTGAATTCACAAAATCTAAATTTAACGGTGCCTGTACAGGTAAGCTGTTGAATATTTTGAAACTAATTTGACTTGGATCTTCCAGTTAAATTAGTTTCAAAATATTCAACAGAATGTTTATTAAATTGTAAAGTCTAGAAAGACATACAATCTGGACACTTTTGTGACAGACTTCTCAAGATTCATGACAGACATATGTCACTGATTATGACGTCGGCTAACTAGTGACGTAATTGCGTATGATAATGTCAGATACTTGAATGACAGATTGGATCCATGCATTATTACCTAAAAGAAATTTTTTACAATAAAATTTGTCAATATTTCTGTACAAAAATTTTCAGTTTGCATTGTTGGAGACAATAATGACTGCCGTCCAGGATACGTTCCCGAACTTAAGGAAAAAGAAGACGTGGGTTGTGCTGGCTGTTTGTTGTTGTGGATTTTTGGGTGGACTCATGATTACAACCAGAGTGAGTTATAATCAATCACGAATATTGCAACCATCCACAGTAATATAATTCCTAGTTCGATAAATAAGAAAACTGATGATTAAATTGAAAATCAGGTGGTAATGACTTCCAACAAATTGTTATTGAAGTAATATTAAGCTATTGCTTTGAGCATTGCCTTCTAAGTTTATTTGTTATGTTCATTATTGAAATAAGCAGGTTCCTTTAAGGTATTCATTTCCTAAAAGCTTAGGAACTGGTGCTTATTTTGAAAATCATGTTGCTGATATCAACTTCTTTCAAACCTAATTCTCAGAATTTGGCCCAAAAAAATGTACATTCTTACTGAATGCCAATTTGCAGGACCAGAAGCTTTTAAAAGTTTACCAGTCAAATGACTCTCTTGGTTACCAAGGCAGTCATTCCAGTGGTAAATTCTCAAAGATGGATTTCTCTTGGCCCTTCAAATGGACATTTCTCATGACAACTGCAAAGGCCAGTTTGTGCCGGCTAAAGTGTTGCTGGGTTGAAAAATGACTACCTGTAGTTCCCTCAGTTTTGTACAAAATTCTAAGAGTGCATCTGGTTTACGTGCAGGATCTTCTGACATTTTGGCAAGAAATTATATTTTCACGAGTTTTAACCCGTACAATCAAAACATTCCATGTTCTTTACAGCATGAAATAGTGTGGGGCTATTTTGAGACATTCGACTGAGTGCTGTTAGCAGCTTCCAGTCAAACTGTTTTCAATTTAGAAAAGACCTTATCTGTGTGACTACTATGAAATTGATGAATCCAATCTGTCGTCACATGTAGGCTGACGTCACAATCAGTTGCATAATGAATGGTGTATCTAGGTCCGCCATTAATGCTTAATAGGCCATCAGTTGTACGAATTTTACTATTTAATAAACATTCTGTTTTAACATTAATTTAACTGGGTGTAGTTATTGCCATAGGCACCAACAGCACCCAGTCAAATTACCTTAAAAAATCATTCTTGTTATCAATTGATCAATACAAGAAAGGTTATCACACACTAATATTCCCCAGCTTAGGAAAGAAATTCCAGAAAAACGACCGTAATAATGTCTGCAGTCTGTGACTGCTCTTGTTAGCAGTATTTTATTTGAAAACCAATTACGATCGTATGCTGCATTGACATTAATATTGAACTTGCCTGTTTTTTCTCGAATACTTGTTGTTTAATGGTTTTGTACTATTAAACTTAGTTAGCAGATGCACAGATAACATGCTCCTAGGCATACTTGGACAGGAGTATAAGGCCAAGTAATCTAAAGGTCTTGGAACAAGATTTCAGAGTTAGCTCCCTTGGCACTGTGTGTAATAGCCAACTCATTCATGCAAAAGCAGCAAAATAATAGCAAGGCCATATAACTAACATTCCAATCCAGTGACAGCTAGTAGCAGTCACCATCCCTATATGGGAACATGTATGCAGACCATCACCCGATAGAAACCACATGATCAGGTCAGCCAATCAACAATGTTATATACTTAATTTACAATTAGGGTCAATTTTTGCTAAGCATTCTTGGTGGCTACAGGTTAGCAGTTAGGCAATTAGTTAGGCAGTTAAGCAATAGTGGAATACAACGGCCAGATCTGAATATTTATTAAATTCCGGACATTAAGCTTAGCCACCGCCTCCCCGCCTCCACCTATATTCATGTAACATATAATATGAAGAGCATTCTTAAAACTCATAACTTGTATGATTTATTTATTAAGCAAACTAATGCGAGGATGTAGCTAACATCTATGCTGTGCTTTAGGCATGTCGGGCGGCTAATACAGCAGGCTGCGACACGCTATCAACAGGTTCGAAGGCTGGAACTCCTGTGGCCGGTTAACTTGTACTGATGTCATCCGGGGTGTGTGTGTGTTGAACAAGTGACTAAGTTAATGACTGGCAATATCTCCAGCAGTTTACAGTATGACTAATATGAACGTAGGAGGATTATATGCACTATTGCACATAGCATAAAATGAATAACATTACATAAGACAGTAGCAATACGCAGACTTATTGTATAGATCATTTGCGAGTAGTATATCCGGAGTCAAAATCATACCACCTCAAAATGATGGCGCCGTAGACTGACAATCGCCGCCGGTTAGACCGATAATCGCCGATTATTAATCTACGCGGCGGGCCGCCGCCGTAGACCGACAATCGCCGATTATTAATCTACGTCCGAGTCAAAATGATACCACCTCAAAATAGATATGGCGTAGATATGGGGCAAAAGTTATCTACGTCGCGGCCCGTCCTGGTAGAAATGTTTCAAACAAAAAGTTATCTACGTCGCGACCCGTCCCGGTAGAAATGTTTTCGAACAAATCTACGTCACAGCCCTCTCTTCGCAAGGCAGGCCCCTACTGGGCGCCGATCCGGGGTCCCCACAGCTATCTCAAGCCCTGGGGCAGCCGATCGGGTTGACGCAGAATTTGATCTCATTCCCGTGGCTGCGAATGGTGCGAATTTCCATTTAGAGAATAGCAACCAGTGATATACCAGCTGATTGCCTAGGTCTGAACGTCCATTTAGAGACGAGCATACTCCGTGGTATACGAGCTGATCAAGCACATAAAAGGGCTGAACGTCCATTTAGAGACAAGCCTACTCAGTGGTATAGCTTGTGATCAAGCACGCATTACAGGGTCTGAACGTCCATTTAGAGACAAGCATACTCAGTGGTATAGCTTGTGAACAAGCACGCATTACAGGGTCTGAATGTCCATTTAGAGACAAGCATACTCAGTGGTATATATATACACCATGATTACTGTTGCACAGCTTCGCGCTATGGCAAGGCAATTCGGCCATAGAGGCTACTCTAAGGCCAAGAAAACCGACCTACTCCAGATGATCAGACAGGCCCGTGCCGAGGAATTCATTGCTCGACTGAGACGATCAGTGAAGACGGGACGGTTTCCAGAGATGCTCCTGAGAACTTCCACAAGAAAGCACAGCGGCGGCGTGAGCTTCATCAGTTGGATGAGGAGGTGATGGCTAGCTTACGAGCCAAAGCTGTAGCAACGCTGATGGCAGACCATCCAATGGGGCGCCTACCTGCCCTACGCAGGATCACTAAGCGAGTGATGGGGAGGTCTGAACCCTTAGCCCGGAGCATGAGGCGAGAGGGTGAGCAGATTCTCAATGAGCGTCTGGGTGAGATGGAAGGTGAGGAGAGAGGAAAACGGACAGTGCGCTGGACGTTCTTCCAAGGCCTCAATGGAGACATTACAGGACAGATCATGGGTAAGATCCAGCAGACTGTCCAGAACGCCTTCTACCTCTGGTATACTCACACCTATCACATTAGACACATCGAGGACGGTAGGGTGATACTCTTCCACAAGAAGTCCACAGGGAGTCCGTGGCTGAACACAATAGGAGCAGCTCAGGACTGGGTGGCGGCGAGAGAGCAAGCCCGCCTCGACCCCGACAACATCGATCGACCCAACACCAAGTGGGCTTTCGTCCGATCAATCCACGTTGAGGTCAAGGCTGTCATCGACCGCCAATCTTTGCTTGGGGCAGGACCGCTCCCAGACTGGCTACGACAGAAGAAGAGTATGGTGGCACTTGACACCTACAATGATAACATGTGTCTCTGGAGATGCCTAGCAGTGTATCAGGGGGCGAGACCTGATAGAAGTACTGCTCCTGCACGAGAGCTCGCTAGACAGTTCTACAGCGCCCGCGCACCTATGCCTGATGTTCCAAAAACCTCTATGGATCAGTTGGATAAGGTAGAGTTCTTCGCGAAGATCGGGATTCGCGTGTATGAACCAACCGAAGAGGGCACCTGGCACCTGATCAGGCAAGCGGCCCACTACCGTGACACTATGACCATCGGAGTGTACGACCACCATGCCTTCTATATCAAGAACATCTCCAAGCTGGCCCACACACTAGTCTGCAGTCACTGTCAGCAGAGGTTCACAAAGGCCCCGAATCTTCAGCGTCATGCTGACCGTTGTACAGGCATCAAAACAACCATAGAGTGCCCTGGGGAGAAGGTTGATGCACCACAGTCTGCATATGAGAAAGCCTTCTATCCACCCCAACCATCCAGTTCAGCGGCTACTCGTTGGGTCAGGTATGAGTCGAGAAACAGAGGTATACACATATACCATGTAGCGTGTGGGCACGGTGGCGAGCGTTGGATCGAGGGGGCTCCCGTAGATGGTTATGATCCGACTACCAACACCGTTTACCAGTTCCATGGCTGTTTCTGGCATGGATGCCCTCAGCACCAGCAAGGTGAGGATGCCGAACAAAGATACCACAAGACAGTCCTGAGAGAGAAGCTGAGAGCATCTGGATGCATGCTTGTGGTACAGTGGGAGTGCTGTATAAAACGCTGTCCAAACGTCCATAAACGAGTTCGGACCGTCTCATACCCGCACTTCATCGTCTATGACTTTACGGCACTCCTAGATGGTGCCAAGACATCCTACGGAGACTCACGATTGAGAGTACCCACATACCGATCTCTGTGTCAGTCGGCTGCTCCTTGGAAGGCTCCACCAGTGAGCCAACTCACCTCTGCAATCCTGACCCAGAAGCTCTGATCAAGGCTTTCATGGATGAGATTAACAGGCGAGCACACAGAATCCGTACAGATGTCAGGGCACAGTTCATACCTTTAGACCTTGACAAGCTCCCAAAACGACAGCAGCGACTGATTACCGAGTGGTGTGACCAAGTTCCGGTGCTAGGCTTCAACTCTGGCCGCTATGACCTAAACCTGATCAAGAAGCACTTTGTGGATGAGCTGACCAACAGTACTGGCACAGTGAAAGTCGCCAAGAAAGCGAACCAGACAATGTTCCTCATCACCCCCGAGCTTAGGTTTCTCGATGTCTTGAACTACCTTGGCCCAGGAGTCTCCTACGAGGCATGGATCAAAGCATATGGGTGTACACAGCAGAAGAGCTGGTTCCCATATGAATGGTTCGACACACCCGAGAGGCTTAATTATCCCCGACTACCCAGCGTGGTGGTCTAAGCTCAAAGGTGGCTACCTCCTGAAGCTATCCGAGTGGAAACAGTGCAAACAGACATTCATAGACCATGGAATGCGGACATTCACCGACTGGCTGCGATACTTCAACAACCTGAATGTCAGTCCATTCATCAAAGCCCTAGAGCGGATGCGGGGGTTCTACACAGAATGAGAAATAGACATCCTCAAAGATGCGGTGTCTCTCCCAGGGGTGTCACTGCAGTACCTCCTACGTGGAACCGCTCAGCACGTGCCGGATGTTAGCCTCTACTATCCGGGCAAGGAGGCCTACGAGATGCTGAAGGATGCGGTTGTCGGAGGGCCCAGCATCGTGTTCACCAGATACCACGAGGCAGACGTGACACGCATCCGCCAGAGTGGGCATGACACGCATCCGCCAGACGGCTACTCGGCTATGATGCTAATGCCCTGTACTTGTCTACGATGGCTAAAGAGATGCCATGTGGTAAGGAGACAGTACGGCAGTGGTCCGGTGCTAGCGACGTAGCACGATTTAAGAAGGATCTGCTGGCTGACCACTGGTTCGGTTTCGCTGAAGTGGACATAGAGGTTCCTAAGGCACTGTGGGCGAAGTTCGAGGAAATGCCACCTCTCTTCTACAACAGAGTCCAGCTGAGGCAGTATCTGTTGAGATGCTCACATACCTAGAGAAAACGGGTAGGAAACGATCCACAACCAGTAAACTAGTCGGCGCACTCTCAGCCAAAAGGAAGCTCTTGTATGCACCGTCAGTCAAGTGGTACCTCGCACATGGTCTAGAGATTACAGCTGTCTACCGGACAATAGATTACAAGCCGCAGAGACCCTTTGAGTGGTTTGTGAACAATGTTACCGATGCTCGTCGTACAGGAGATGTTGATAAGAGCAAAGTGCTCCTGGCAGATCTGTTCAAGCTACTAGGCAACAGTGCTTACGGCAAGCTCATCGAGGCTCTAGAGCATCACAGCAACACGACCTTCACCAAGGATGAACGAGCGGTGGATAGAGCCCTCCGCAGTGCATGGTTCGAGGAGATCGGCGAGTCCTACGAGCTCCAGAGTCGCAAGGCCAAAATCACCATTCGTCGCCCCTTCCAGGTGGGGATAGCCGTATACGAGCTTGCGAAGCTGAGGATGCTGGAGTTCTACTACGACTTCCTGGATCACTATGTACCGCGTGACACCTTCGAGTACCTCCAGATGGACACAAACTGCGTACATCGCAATAGCTGCCTCCAGCCTCGACGAAGTCATTCGCCCTGAGATGCGAGCAGAGTATGAGACTCATAAGCGGGAGTGGCTAGCTTGGGACAAGTGGTCTGGACGGACTCCGGGACTGTTCAAGCTTGAGTTCGAAGGCAACCGTGGTATCGCTCTCTGTTCCAAGTGCTACTACGTGGAGGGAGAGCCTCGCTGGGAAGGTGAAATGCTCAGCCAAAGGTATGTCTAAGCGTCAGAACGATGTCTCTTGGCAGAGGTTCTTCAGTGCCCTAAATGGTAGCGTGGACAGAGCTACAAACCGAGGACTACGCATGCGCAACCAGGGCATGGTGACGTATGAACAGGAAAAACTCGGTCTCTCAGCCTACTACGATAAGCGGCATGTGTTGCCAGATGGTGTCCATACCGAGCCAATCGAGTACCATATCCCTCAGGCTTAGACACCTGGCGACAGTGGCAGCTGTGTTTCTGGAGGGACCACCTGAAGCTCCTCCCGAACAAACGGACGTTTGGGACAGCTCTCTGAGCATGCCAGATGGTACAGCGTAGGCTGCCCCTCCATCTCGACATACCTGTCAAGTTTGTGGACATCTAGCGACCAGTTAGGATCTGTTGCACGTCGTCGGCCACCTTCCAACTCACCAGGTTCATACAGGTACCGAACCAGAGCATAAGATGGAAGGCACACCTGTTCCTTGTCTGCTCCTCCGGAAGGTTGGGCAGCAGAGGATCGTTGAATAGACTCTACTGGCTTCTTACCAGTTAACCGAGTTACCTCGGTATTGGATCGCTCTACCACCATGGGCAAACCTTTCACCCACACCCTGGATCGCTCTCCAGCCTGTGCCATCTCCTGGGCATATTGGTGTGCAAACAGTCTTTCTGCTAGTGTCCGATTCCACCACTCGACGATTGCTTGGGCACGGTGGTGACCAACTTCACCTCGTCTAGTCGCCACACCATGTTTCCGCATGAGGGCCGCAGTCTCGCCTCTGAACTCCTTACCCTCATCCACCTGCAACAATTCTGGCCACTGGAGGGGATTTTCCGGATCCTTGTAGACACCCTGGAATGCCTGGGCCACCTGGCCAGCTGACTTGTCTGAGAGGGGTGCTGCAGCCTTGTACCTGCTGGCGACATCGACGATGGTGAGGGCATACTTGTAGGTCATACGACCAACCGAGTCGTGTGGAAGGAATAGAACATCTGCCTGGTGAACTCTTTTCGGGACAGTTTCATCGAAATGGGCATGTCTGATGTGCCATGGACGAGGTCTGTATATCTGCCACATCGCCTGGAGGCTGAGCCACTGGCTAACTGTCTCCAATGTGAAGTTGTAGCCCTTGCGATGTACAGCCTCGAGTAGTTGGTGGGGCTCACGGTAATATCCACCAGGCTGATAGTAGAGTTCCTCAAGAAAGATGGTTGATAAGCCCCCGGATTTCATCACTGACGTCCACTCCCGTCCTGTCACGCACGGTCTGGGTGAGGGTATCACTGACGTCCACTCCCGTCCTGTCACGCACGGCCTGGGCGAACTCCACACAGACGAACAGACGGCCGTTATGTATTCGACTATCACTGAAGACCTCCGTACACCGGCGTCTAGTCACTGCTGGATCCTCGCTGAATGGTAACTTATCGATTAACCCTCGGAAGTTAAGTGTCTTGACCAGGTCCTACAGAGACGCCATCCTTATATAGTACGGCTTAAATGTTCGGCGGCCCAGATGGCCGCAAGTGCTATGGCAACATACGGTAGCCATGGGCCTGCGACTCCGAAGAACGTACCTACTCCTGAGGTGATGGCTGGTATGGCTTCAGAAATCTTCTCCACACCATGGAGAGCATTGTTGGCGATCTTGCAGACCGTCTCGCCCACCTTTATTGTGAACAGAGTGATCAGAGCCCCAACTGCTGCCAGCGGACCGATAGGACCTTTTACGTAAGTGCGATAGATTCCTTTCGCTCTGTGTATTAGCTTGCAGGATTCAGGCTCTACATCATCATACTCACCCGCGGTCTCCGCTACATCGTAGTCGTCTGCATCATAATCCTCCTCCTCATAGGCCTCGTCATCTATATCCTCGACTGGATCTTCATACGCCTCTGGTTCATACATATCCGTCGCTGGGGACAGCTATATAGTAGCTTTAAACTGTAGTCTATAGCATGGCCTCCGCAATCTTGAATGCGGGTGTGTTCGCCTTAGCGAACTGGGGACTCAGCTTCGCTGACGTGAAGGCGGCAGAGGTCGAGCGTGAGCATCATAACCAGGCGATGGAGAAGCTGTCTAAGGAGAAGTTTGAGTACAGCAAAGCACTCGAGCATATGCGCCAGAGGGAGGCAGGCCGACGACAACTCCAAGCTCAGGCCAACCAGAGCCTCAAAGAGGCAGATGAGAGTCTCGATGAGTACTACGAGGCTGTAAAGATATCTCAGCCAACGCTCGACTATGAAGCATCGACAGGTCAGAAGACAGCAGAGCTTATAGTAGTGGTGGCAGCTGCAGCTATGACGACAGGAGTCGTGCTCTACGCACGCTCAAGCTGAATACCTGATGTGTTCGACACGCATACCTTAGCATAGCCAAAGTAAAGTACCGTCACACCTAATGAGCGAGTCCCAGCTATGAGGTTTCCGATGTTGAAGCTGAGCCGGTTGCCATGATTAGGTGGGATGTTCCTGCCCCTGAGGTGGTGACGGCCCTCGAGTGCCGACTCGAGGTCATCGCTTCCACTGGTTAGTCGCAGAAGTGCATATGACTTAGTTTTTTGCCTGTAGAGTTGGCAGTCAGCCAGCTCGCGTACCTCACCAAGAACATTGGTCCCAGCAACCACAAGCTTGAAGTCGTCTAGCTTATCCACCTCCTGGATGACTCCTCCCTTCTGAACCAGGACCGCAACAGCGACACAGTCCGATGCACCACGATGCAATGTCAGCTCTACCCATTGGTTAATTGTGGCTTGGACCTGCTGATGTTCTCGCTCCACATGCACGATCCGCTGTTTGGAACCCGTTTACTTCAGTTCCTGGTCATTCTCGTCATGCCAGACATGAAGTCTTGGAGCATTCATCGTCGCATCTGCTAGCTGCTCAGTGTACACCCGGAGGAACAGCCTATCCTGCATGGGAGCCGGATTCACGTGTGTGTTCTCGAGGAGGGTGAAGAGTGGAACTGCCACAGGCATCTCGACACCTACCTGTAGTTCGAATTCCGTGAACCCCTCATTGCACCCCACAGCGTAGTACCCCTTTCCCTTTGCATAGAAGGTTGGTTCACAGCCAGCGGACCTATGACTCGGTACTCATCGTTCACATAGGTGGTGTCCACGGTGCTGTTGCTCTGCACGATCTCCCACCTGTTCAGAACCTGCGGGAGCTCTACCATCCGTTCTATTGTGCTCTGAAGCTTGAACTCGAGTGTCATGCTCTTGATCTCGTGGATCTATGCCGAGATTGCAAAGTCAATGTACTTCCCAGCAGCGGACAACGGGTTCTCATCGTGTATACTGGGTCGAATGACCATCAGGCAGTCCTTCCGAGGATCAGTGCGGTGCGATGTCGCAGGTTCAATGGCCCCATCCGGATGTTGCACATACTGCAATACTGTGACAGGGTCCGAGGCCTGCTTCGTTACATCAACATTATCCATGAACGAGTCAAGGTTACACCGCCGACGGATGCGGAGATACTGGCCGCATGGAGGAAGGAGCGCCAGCTCGTAGTACAAAAGAACTCCTGACTCGGATACTCTACTGGAAGTTTGACAGCACCCAGGGCAGGGCACTAAACCTACCTATGGGCCAAACCAACAGTCCTGTTATTCTAGCTCTCCAAAAGGCGAGGGTCGATCCCAAAGATCTACTAACGGTCGGGAAGTGGGCTGCGTATTTAGCCTCCATAGCCAGGAAGAGCGAGAGATGCTGGAGAGTGCCGCTGTAGCGGAGAGCCATGACACTGATAGAGTTTCAGCAACAGGCTTCTGACGAAACTGACGAAGTTCCTCAAGCTTCTGACGAAGTTCCTCAAGCTTCTGACGAAGTTCCTCAAGCTTCTGACAAGGTTCCTCAAGCTTCTGACGAAGTTCCTCAAGCTTCTGGTGAAGTTCCTCAGGCTTCTGACGAAGTTCCTCAAGCTTCTGACGAAGTTCCCCTAGCTTCTGAGGAAGTTCCTCCAGGCTTCTGACGAAGTTCCTTCAGGCTTCTGACGAAGTTCCTCAAGCTTATGACGAAGTTCTTCCAGGCTTCTGACGAAGTGGCGGACGAAGTTTCTCAGCCTTCTGATGAATGAAAAAAGTTGCGGCCGACAGTCTGTCAGCGATGACCCGTAGAGCAGGCTAGTTTCCTGGCTGGATTAAGCTTGTAGGTGAAGGTTGGCGCCTTTTCCAGAGAGGGCTTGAAGTGTGACAGCTCACCTGTCTCCTTGTTGCTGAAGATCAAGCGGTACAGCTCAGCTGCCCTCTGTACACCTGCGATAAAGTCCCCTTTGGGCTCCTTGAGCGTTAGGCTGTCGTATATGGTCTCGAGCAGGGCACGTCCACACTTGGAGCTGAAGTATAGCAACCGGGCATTGTGGCGGATGTCCGGGGAGATCTCGCGGGTGTACTTTTGAAAGAGGATGAAGACAGTTATCTTTGTGTGCCGGATGCGCCTGGTGATGTTGCTGAGGTAGGTGACTGTCTTCTGGTCCATTGCAGGGTCATCGATAACTAGAACAAGGGGTTCTGCCAGTCGGGCTGCCAGCTGCTTCTCCATCAGGGCTTGCAGGTTCTGCGTCTTGGTGATTGGACCATTGTACCCTTGATCATTACTGTCAACCGCCTCGGCGGCGGAGTCAGACACCAGAAGGATGTATTGAGAGTGTAGATGTTCGGCCAGGAGAGCCCGCAGCAAGATTTTTTTCCCGTGGCCTGACGGTGCAATGATCAGCACCACCTGGCCAGCATCGGCCGGCCTACTGTCGAATGGTACAGACATGTGCGCGGAGGATGGTTAACACTTGGTCGGCGGTAGCCTCGTCTATATCTGGGAAACTAAACGGCGGTACTTCCTGCACCAACTTTTGCGCCTGCTGTGTGGGTAGTGTTGTACCTCCGGTGGATACGAAGGATGCGATGGAGGCGTCAAGCATGAAATCCCAGCAGCAGCTGAGAAGATAGCGTAGAGGGCCTGTGTCAGCACCCACAGTGTCTAGTACATCCGGTATCTGTACAATACATGCACGGAAAGTCATGACTATTATGTGAGCTTAAACGACAAACCAAAGAACCCTGACTTCTTCACCTCTGGTAGCTGGAGGCTGGCGGTAGCACCTTTTTTGCCATCGACAGTGATATTGCTCAGGCCGATGGTGCCTACCCTGAGATTCTCTCCGTCTTGTTGGAAAGAGCTCCGTGGTTTCAGGAGATCCTTAACCAGGTCTTGTGCATAGGACTCAGCCATAACCTTGATGGCACCAGCCTCGTCGACTCCTAGCATACTTCGCATCGTTGCCCTGTCTTTGATGCCCATCCCCTTGTATACAGTCTTGGCCTTGTAATTGTCCTACTGTATCAGTATTCCCGATGAGATTTCGGTCTGGGATGGTACCTCGGATCTCCCGTGGGTCTCCGTTCTCATCGAAGTCTAGGAAGGAGATAGGGGCAACAGTGTCCTCTGAACCAAGGCATGCCTCGCCCAAGTAAGCAAGATCGCCTAGCTCTACTTTCTAGGTCTGTGAGTGACAGAGTCATAGTCATATACAGATGGCTTAAACCCACTAGTCATACCCCACGCAGTCGGCCAAGGGAATAGGTAGCAGTGCTCAGGGTACTGGCCCTCTCTGCAGGGGCATGCCTTGTGGGCGGTCCACCATTCCTGGGCATTGGCAATCCTCAGGCCGCGTGTTCGACTATGGGCTACACACCGCCCTCCGGCACGCCATGCGTCATATGCTGCAGGGGTCTCGTCATCCATCTCACTATTCAGTGGTTAAACGTAGGCGACGATGATCTCAGCCATCTCACTCGTTGCTAGCCCTAGAACCGCGGCCTCCATTAGAGTAACACGTTCACCCATGATCTTGGCAGCGGCAGTGTAGGCGGCACCACTGAGGGCGATCTTTGGGATGGGGTGAGTTATTCCGGGACAGTGGCCGGCCACCCCACTCACCACGGTAGTGAGGACAGCCACAGTGGTGGCAGTAAGAACCTCATTTCCCCCTGTCATCTTCACCATGGCCACATTCGCCGCCACGTTACTGGCGACATTGACTGCCAGAGGCTTAGCCTGTGTCAGTAACTTCTGTGTCTTGGTTCCCAACAGGGTTTCCACCTTCTGAAGACTCGCCTGGCTCTCGGGCAGTTGCTTCACGATCTGTACCGTTGACGTCATTGTTTAAGCCCTAAGTATACAGCGCAGTTAAACGCCTGTGGTCCCTGTCGAGTGAGCTAATAAGATCTTCCCAGTCAGCATCTGCTAGGTGTCCGGTTTGGTACTCAGGAATATTCATCTCTCTATTGAGACATCTTAAACATGTCCGGGCTCACGCTATGCGAAAAGTACTATGAGGTCTTCCGGAGGGAGCTGAAGGCTTACAAGAAGAAGATGCCAGATGAGCTCGCTCAGCTCTCCGGTGCTGAGCTGACAGAGGAGCTGACAGCTGTGAAGCTCTATCTAGGATTTGGTAAGGGGCAGGTCTGCTTCCTTAAATACCTTATCATGGGCGGGAGTATCGTCGAGCAGCTCCTGCGAGCTAAAGGTTTGTACCAGGATCGGGAGTATCTGTCAGATATGTTCCAGCAGTTGCAGACCTCCATGGCCTCACCTGACTCAGAGCTGAACAAGGCTCTGCGATACTACAAGCTGGAAAAAGGATGCGCTGTGGAACCGTCCAGCCCTTGGATGTGCATGTTGGCAGCGTGTATAGGGGCTGTAGGGCAAGCCAAGCTGGCTCAGTGTCTCGCCGTGGTCCCCACCGCTACTGACGAGAGTCAGGATAGTCTTATAGCTGATTTGCTAGCGGCGGAGTAGGCTGATCCCGAGCACCACGATAGCTAGGCCTGACACCACTCGTAGAGCTGCCACGGGAAGCGGTGTCGTGTCGACTGGCTGCAGTGGCGCGGTTGGCGCTGCCATGGGAAGCGTCGTGTGGACTGGCTGCAGTGTATGGCCCGTACTACGTGTAGGTGTGTTGATATCCGTGTTGAAACCGAAGTGGACACCGGGGTAACTCCCCTCGACTATCATGTTGTTATAGCCCCTGACTTGGAGGTCCACGATGTTCACGATCATGTTGCTCGGAATCAACTGTAGGCGTGGTCAAATAGCAAAGTCAAGTTTGCGACGGGCCTTCTGCAACGCCTGCTGGAACTTTGCAATAAGACTACTGGGATCTGCCACGATGATCATATCCTCAACAAGACTGATGAACATGGCCTGGACCTCTGCTCCGCTGACACCATCTATGGAATGACGCAGCTTGGTCTGTGCTGTAAGGAGGCAGTAGCACAGTGCTTCTAGGGACTGGTTGATCCGAACGATCCCTGCTGGTGTGAGGCCTGAGGTGGTGTGTGGGACAAAGTCCCACACATCTGGGTAGTCCTGCCTGATTCCGGTGATGTGCATGTTTTGCACTATCGCTCCAGGATCGGAGTCTGGATCGAACGAGAATGTCGCTGTCTTCCGACGGCCTACTCGTCTGGGTGTTCGATAGGGGAATCCTGAGTAGTCACGTCTTGGGTCACCGTACATAACCCCTAGACCGTTGTTGTCGCTGCCATGCCACCGATAGTCTGGGTGAGCTCAGAACTCTCTGTAGTCTGCTGGCCGCTGAGACGCTATGACTGTTGAGCTGTGGGTCGAAGTCGTTTGTATCGGGGAGGCTTGCACCCAGCTCATGGAGTACACGTGGAATCTGAGACAGCTGGCGTTCCAGGAGTACCAGAATAGGAGTGAAGCAGGATGGAACTTACTCCACAGCCTGCCGTGGCACACCACACGGCAAAGTTCAGCTGCTGATTCCAGTATGAGAGGCTTGGAGCAGCCATCCAAGTATGAGCTTGTTTTGCATCCTTGATGGTGATGGGGCAGTTGGTCAGCGGTCGTGGGTTGACGGAGAAGCTGGTTCGGGCCCGTCCATCCACTGTGATAGAGAACGGTGTTAGCTCTGGTATATCAACCAGTAGGCCTCTCAGGCCAGTCAAGGGTGTACGCAGGAGGAGCGGTTGGGTCCGGATGACTGTCGTGAGGTTCAGTGGGAAGGCCATCTATACTGGTGTTCTTAAAGCTACCGCAGCACATTATTTGTAGTCGTCTCGACTCCAGAGACCGGCCACCTCGCCGTAACATCTCGTTTTTTAACTCCTCCATATCAACCCGCCTGCTGGAGCCTTTGAGGTATTGCTGTCGCACTTTAGGTTTCTCCGTGCGGTACAGGGCTTGGACCTTCAATATATGGCGGTACTCTTCATCGGTGACCTGGCCATCCGTGAGAGCTTTGCTGACAGACTCGTCCATAGTCCGTAGCATACTCTGTGCTAGTGTCACGTACTTAGCATGCTTCTCCAACCTCCTTGTGATCTGCCGCTGCCCCACCCCCAAGCCCATGGCCAAGACAGTGGCGGCTAGTGTCACGCCACCCAGCGGGATGGCGATGAGGGCACCCACCCCTGTAGCGAGTGTGGCCACACCAGCACTGGCTCCAATCACACCTGCAGCAGTGGTTGTACGTGCAAGGACGTTGTAGGCTGTCTTATATCGACTGCGCGTTCTGCCGTACTTTTCTGCCTCATGGACGAGATTCTGCCTGATGGTATCTATCTGCTGGGGTCGCCAGCCGTGGATGGTACCGCCCTCGTCAGCAGTCAGGGAGGGGTATAATTCTGGTTGCTTCCGCCACTGACTTTGCCTTAGTATACCTAGAGATTAAACCTGCATTACCTGCTTATGAGTCATAGAAGGGTTCATTGTGGAGAGCCTGGCTAACTGTGCCAGCTTTTTGGTCTTGAGACAGCTGTCTCTTAGAACATGGTCATCCAGCACTATGTCGGGTGCCAGTAGCGTTCTGAGACGTGACTACTGGAACTTCACCTTATCACCAAGATAGTAGGTCCGCCGCTGGATGGCTTTCTTGGTCTTATACTTCCGCGCCATCTCCTCTTCCCACTGTATGACCTCTGGCTCATCCTCGTCTGAGAAGACACCTGGCTCATCGTCGTATGTGAAGACATCTGGCCGATCATCGTCTGTCAAGACTCCTGCATCCCGCTTACTCTCCTCCAGGAGGGCCTGCCAGTATCGGAAATTTTCCCTGTCCCTCCTTGCCTTGCGCGCATTCTGTTGATACCAGTTCTCACGCTGTAGGCGCTCTCCTTCTTGTTGACAGATCTGTTGCTGTGCGGGCATCTGTTCATTTAAGACCTTTATCTGTGTAGGGGTTATGAAGGGGCAATCCTCTATCGGGTTCATGATCTCGGGCAAGGCCAGATATTGCTGGTATGATATCATGTCGTCGGGTCAATGAGTAATAAGAGTGTAAACTCTAAATGGGCGTCCGATATCCCATCTGTGCTGGCGTATATGTTAATGGAGTGGCTGTCAAACAGGTGATTTACAGATGTGAACAGGCTAGGACTGCTAGCTTTCCATAGGTTGCTGTTGGCACCTGGGAGATACTCTAGCACATCCCGGCCGACTTCTACCAGTGAGCTGCTGTGTGCACTGCCCGGAGGTTGATGTAGCACATCGGCGTGTATGTGTGTTGTGCCCCGCTGGGGCACCTCGATGAGGACCCATTCTACACGGTACTGTACCACCGTCTCCCCTCTAGAGAGGGTGAGATTATGTTCTCACCACCGGAGAGCAGCAGTCAGACAATCGGCCTTGTTGTATGTCTCGTTTAAACCCCTCCTATAGCGTGCTATGGAACCCATATTTGCTCACTCGACTGGTCTTGCTGACCTCGCAGATGTGTACGCAATTGATGCTGCCAAGGTAGAAGAGAGTGATGGAAAGTCATTCGCCCTACAGTACGAAGCAAGCTCAAAGGCATTCTCCCTCCACCCCATTGGTGGTGATGGGGTGGAGATGCTCACAGACCTCAAGGATGTGTCGAAAGGGCGTCTGGGCCGCAACATAGATGGCCACAAGATCGTATTTCGGTACGATTTCCCGAAGAGAAAGTACATCCTCGAGCCATTGATTGAGGTCTCGGATACAGAGGTGGCAGACATCAACACCCTAAATGACGACCTCAGCTTTCATTTGGTCAAACACTATTCGAGCGGTGCCCCGCCGATGACCCATGAGGGTCTGCTATTGACCCTGGTAAACCTGCAGTTCATGTTTGAGAAGAATGAAGTGTGGTACCGCGCTGGACCCGGTGGTAACTGGCAAACATGGTTGCCACTATATAGACCTGCAGTCATTGACATAGAGGTTACTCCCCTCTCCACTGTTGTGAAAAGGGATGGGAAAGTTCGAAAGCTCTACAATCGGGGATCATCCTTCCTCACCTACATAGGTGAAGGTGTCTCCCTGACGAGGGTGGGTCACCGGATCGGGGTTACAGGTGGAAAGCTCCTGCTGCGTCGTCCATTCGATGGGCCAGAAGAAGCTGTTATCCTCCAGGAGGGCATCCTACGGGTAGATGGTGTGTCACATGTCACCACAGCCAAGGGTGCTGTTAAACTGCTTCAGCGAGTGGGACTCACTAGCCTGCAAATGACTCATATAGTCCTAGAGCTACGTTTCTTAGCCGGCGGCAAAGTGAAGCAGCTAGCCCCTGCCCCTGAGGGGATGAAGATCACTATCGAACCGGATGGAGCAGGGCTCGATCTGGCACAGATATTTCTCGAGGCGTTCACTCTGTTCAGTTTAACTCTTCATGTATAGTCAAGATGCCTTCTTGTATATACGGCTCGGCGTAGATGGCAAAAAGTTATCTACCGGAACGCGCCACGATAAATAATTGGAGCAAATAGTTATCTACCGGAACACGCCACGATAAATAATTGGGGGCAAAAGTTATCTACCGGGACGCACCGCGACGTAGATAATGCGGCGCGACGTAGATAATGCGGCGCGACGTAGACAGCTGTGGGGGCCACGGATCACCGAATGGCTGCCCCAGGGCATGAGATAGCTGTGGGGGCCACGGATCACTGATCGGTTCCCAGTAGGGGCCTGCCTTGCATAGGGAGGGCTGCGACGTAGATTTGTTCGAAAACATTTCTACCGGGACGGGCCGCGATGTAGATAACTTTTGCCCCATATCTACCCCATATCTATTTTGAGGTGGTATTATTTTGACTCGGACGTAGATTAATAATCGTCGATTGTCGGTCTACGGCGGCGGCCCGCCGCGTAGATTAATAATCGGCGATTGTCGGTCTACGGCGGCATCATTTTGAGGTGGTATCATTTTGACTCCGGATATACTACTTTTGCGTGAATATATCTTTTAGTCAGGCTGTCGTGACATTCAGTGTCTAATTTGGTACCGCGTTGCTGGGAGCTGTTGCTGTTGTATTGAAGCTTTTGACTCTAAATTTGCTTACATATCGGGACCCACGGGCGAATGGTCCCAGAAATTTGGTTAAGATCGCCATGTCTAAATATCTCTTTTGAAAACAATACTGCTGATGCTGTTGCATTTTGGCTTTTGACACCAGAAATTTTGATTCGTCTTTGATTTGTCTGTGGGGACTCCAGGGGCAGGTTTTCACACATGTTGGGAGATCTCACCAATGGAACCAGTCATTAACAAATGTCTTAAGAACAAGAAGCACTATATTCTCATGTTAAACCTTCTGTCTAGCGACACAGGTTAAAGTTTGGATAACTGATGATTACCATTTGTTAACTGCTGGATACACGTGCTAACCATGGGTCGAATGCAGTGAACATACACAGAGTGACCGATTTGTACCATACTTAGGATGCTGATAATACTGGTATTCATGTTTCATCAGGAGTATGGCGTCATTAACGGTCAACTGGTAATCACTGGTTACCACACTGCAATTGCAGAGCATACATGGTAATCCCGTGTTACCATATGGTCAATTAATGCACAATCAGAGTAATCGCTCACTTGCGTGTTACCACTCTTCCTATTTAATGAACTCACATGCACTGCACGTGTGATGGATACAGGGTAATCGCTTGTTGCCTTATTGCCAATATAATGACCACTTGGAGTAATATTGTTACTGTATTGCCTATTTAGCAAATACACATGGTAATCGCTTGTTACCATACAGCCGGTGTAACAAACGCACATGGTAATCGCTTGTTACCATACAGCCGGTGTAACAAACGCACATGGTAATCGCTTGTTACCATACAGCCGGTGTAACAAACGCACATGGTAATCGCTTGTTACCATACAGCCGATGAAACAAACGCACATGGTAATCGCTTGTTAACATACAGCCGGTGTAACAAACACACATGGTAATTGCTTGTTACCATACAGCTGATGAAACAAACACACATGGTAATCGCTTGTTACCATACAGCTGACGTAACAAACACACATGATAATCGCTTGTTACCATACAACTGATGTGACAAACACATGGTAATCACATGTTACCATACAGTTGATGTAACAAACACACATGGTAATCGCGTGTTACCATACAGCCGGTGTAACAAACATACAGTAATCGCTTGTTACCATACAGCCGGTGGAACAAACACACATGTTAATCGCTTGTTACCATACAACTGATGTAATGAAACACATGGTAATCGCTTGTTACGATACAGCTAATGTAACAAACACACATGGTAATCGCTTGGTACCATACAGCCGGTGGAACAAACACACATGGTAATCACTTGTTAACATGTCCTCCAAAAAGTGTCACTCACTAAACATTCTTATTAATATCAGTATTATATTGTATGGTTGCAACTGCTGGTATGCAAATTCTTATGCTCAGACATGTCAGACTCATTCACTGTCATGACTAAGGCGAGCTGCTGCAATACCGTAAATCCTCAGCATTAAACAAGCAAGGCAACAGGATTTACGAATATTCAATTGTCAGCCAGCATCATGACAGTGAGTGAGTTTGGGTAGCTAAGGTAACCAGAGACATAAAAGCAGCTACAGATTCTTATGTCTTTCGCCTCCAAAAAGTGTCACTCACTAAACATTCTTATTAACCCTGTGGCAGCAACGGGACGTATTATCGGCTTGAAATAATTAGGTTCCCAGTCCGACGGGACGTATTATCGACAAGAGACAATTAGACGCCAGGAGTGACGGGACGTATTATCGGCTCAAGCTACCACCAGTTTTCGATCGCTAAATACGCAAGCATTACTGGCGTTTTATCCAATCAAACTTAGCGTTACATAACGTCAGAAGGCCGAATTTTCTAAATCCACTGTCAATTGGTCAATTCAGTTTGTTTACAAATTTTTGCGGGAAAATATAAATAGATCTTTGTGAATGAAATAGTTTGCGTAAAAATGTCAAAGATGACGAAGCAATTCCTTTATTTAAGCTAGTACCCGATTATCCGGATAGATGGAATCGGGTATTATTATTATTATTATTATTATCATTATTATTATAGAGCTGCTCAACGATTGGGCAAGCTGGAAAATCTTTCTAAACGGCATTCTATACTAGCAGTGTCATATATAATACGGAAAAGCGAACGCAACCCGCTCTCGGTAGTTAAGAAGATCGCGAATTTCGTTTGTTATCTTTGTCACGTGATAGGATGTTGCAGATTATGACAGTTAGTTTAATTTTAATGAAACTAGTTTCCACGCTTTTAAATTATTTTATAATGACAATTTGCCATTACTGAATAACTGAAAGCCTCTCAAAATTACTGAACATCCATCATGGTGAAATTACTTAAAATCAATGGTCGAGTGGGGTTTAGGTATTGAGAGACACTTGCCAATAATTTGAAAAAACATCACATATCCCCCTACTATAATTAATATATATATATATATATATATATATATATATATATATATATATATATATATATATATATATATATAGGCCACCCTAGAATTGTTGTTGAAATGTAATTTCTAGACAGTAGATATTAAAATTGCTTGTAAAATTAGTATGTAATAATCAAAATGAAACCTTAATTTTAAAATAATACAAGCTGTTAAAAGATTTCAGAAATAAATAAATGTTTTGGTTGCTCCCTTAGAATGCATTGCAGCATTAAATGCTATTTTTCATTTTGTTTTGTTAAACCACCCTGTAATACCTGTACATTTTCTACCTGTAAGCTGTTTTGTAGTCCCCGGTAACGAGTGGCCTCATTTGCATATCAATAGAGCTAGTCTATATGCAGTTTTAACACCACTGTTGAGTGCATTCTAGTTAGACCTTAGTCATACTTAGTACCAAATGTGCAGTGATATGAATGAGTGAATATTAGTGTTATATAGGGAATAACCAGTATTAGATAAAGTGAAAGAAGCTCAATTTTGGTATAATGGCAAAACTGACACAATATGACCGGCATAAAATTGTAATTTTGCATGAAGAAGGTAATTCACAGAGAGCTATATCCCGCCAAACTGGATTTTCTCGATGTGCTATTCAAGGTGTTTTTAAGAAATTCAAAGCATCTCGATCGGTTGTAGACAAAAAACGCAGTGGAAGACCGAGGAAACTCTGTAGCTGATGAACATTATTTGAAAGTTACTTCCTTGAGGGCCAGAAGGAAATCTAGCCAGGCACTTGCTCAAGATCTGGCAGAGTCGAGTAACACCAAAGTACATGCTTCGACTGTGAGACGAAGTCTTATCAAAAATGGTCTTGTTGGGCGTGTTGCTGCCAAGAAGCCATACTTAAGGACTGGGAACAAGCAAAAGAGACTACAGTATGCTAAAAGACATGCCAATTGGACAGCAGACCAGTGGCGGAATGTCCTGTGGAGTGATGAATCAAAATTCGAAATGTTCGGTTCAAATAGACGCCAGTATGTCAGGAGAAGGGTTGGTGAAAAGTACATTGATGCTTGTCTACAACCTTCTGTAAAACACGGAGGTGGCTCTGTGATGGTTTGGGGATGCATGTCAGCAGATGGAGTAGGAGATCTGGTGAAAATTGATGGAATTATGAATGCTGAGAGATATAGACAGATTCTGATACATCATGCTGTGCCATCCGGAAAGCGACTTATTGGTAGGAACTTTACATTTCAACATGATAATGATCCCAAACATACTGCCAACATAATTAAAAGCTACTTGGAGCAAAAAACAGCAGACAGTACTCTGACAGTGTTAGAATGGCAACCCCAGAGCCCTGATCTTAATATAATTGAAGCAACATGGGAACATTTAGACAGAGAAAAGAACAAGAAGCAACCAAAGTCCAAAGAAGAGCTCTGGAACGTTCTACAAGACGCATGGAATAACATGCCACAGGATTACTTGAGAAAATTGCAGGAAAGTCTACCAAAGCGAGTTGCAGCAGTTAAGCGTGTCAAGGGAGGCCACACAAAATACTGATATCTGTCTTTAATTATGATTGCCTAGTTATTATTTGTTATATTATTTGTTATATTATTTGCTAAAGATTTTGTTATATCATTTGTTAATGAATTAGAAAATGAAATTATACTTTTCCTATATATATATATATATATATATTATAGTAGGGGGATATTTGGTAGTGGTATGCATGGACGAAAATTCAAAGGCCTGTGGTCTGGAACCTTGAAGGACATATCTGCATAGATAATACAATTGTTTTAAAGATATTGACCACTGTGGAGATATGGTTCACATGGGGACAGAACGAGGGGTGGGGATGGAATTGGGAGATGGCCCCGCCCCATTTTTTCCTCTTCCACAGTTTAGACCCCACCCCACCCAGATCATAACACATTCCGACACCCCAGTTTGATTGTCGTACTTTTTTGTCAATCTTACTGGGGTTTGCTGCTGTTCATGTTGCAATGTTATTAATGTATCTATCCTTTTATTTTTTAGCTTGAAACACAATTTGAGAGAAAAATGCAAGCAAATTTAAACTTGATGATTTTTATAAACCCTGTAATACTTAAATTTGCTAAAAATTACATCTCATAGTAAATATCCATTTCCAGACAAAGAGAATCTGTTTGAAAATTTACCACTCGGTTATTGCGCCAGACATTCCAGTCGTACTTTTTCAAAACTATTCTCATGATCTGCAAATGGCCATTTTGCAAGGTCACTGCTGTAGCCGTTTTTGGCTGGCTTGTGTGTTATAGGGTTAATAATATTTAAATACTGTATTGTGTAAACTACCAGTGCAAATATCAAATAACGTTTTCTCGAAGTGAGAGGGAGAGAGAATCTCATATTAGGTAATCAGACTGGACTATGTATAGTAGATTTGTTGAATATATCGAGTCCAATTTGATTGGAAGCTGCTGCTGCTGCTGCTTTAGGCAACAATAGATTCCAATTAAATATATCAAAATATACTCAACAGATTACTTTTTATGACTTCAGGATCTTTACCCTTGTCCTGCAAGGGGAAGGGGGTATTTATTACATTTGTGTGCGTCCGGTATTTCATCTAAAATATTGATCCTACCGGTTTCAAATTTTAACGCAACAAAGCAACATAACCTAAACAAGGATTTCCAGAGGTTGTGTGTGATATGGACAAAAACCCAGGAATCAGATTGGATACACATTTTAATCTATGGACATCTCGGAAACTACTTGTTAGATTTTGCTCAAATTTTAACAAAGTAGAGGGCCATACACTATGATTTAACAAATTTGGATGTGCTAAAATTTATTTTAAAACCGCTATGTACATTGTGAGAAAAATGGTATGGTAGTCTCGGCAGTGGTTTACAATCTCTGATTACTGTTGTTCATAATGTTATCTATCAAGCATCAAGTCCCCGACAGCACCGTTGTGCTTTAAAAATTGAATCTACCCATCAATGGAATCTAAGTGATAACTAGATTGCTTGGTCGATGATGCATTATAGCAGAACCCATGTTCACCACTTTGACCTCGTTACCCCATCCAATCCCTGGGGGCGGAGCCAAATGTAAATGCCCTCTTGCTGCCTTGCACTCCATAATCACCCACCAAATTTGTTTGAATTCCAACCACTGATTTTGGAAGAGTTGCATTACACAGAGACTGGAGTGGATTGTTGTGGAAAATCTGGATGTTATAAGGGGTAACCTGTTCAATATTTTGAAACTAATCTGACTAGGGTCTGTTCAATTATTCAACAGAATGTTTAGTGTATGGCATACAATTTGTACAATTGACAGACTTAGCTACGTCATCCAATAGATATTTTGATTGTGACGTCAGCCTATATGTGATGTAGTTCATTATGATGTCATATACTTGGGTGACAGATTGGATTCATCTATTATTTAACTCTTTCTCATTTTCACCGACAAATCCCTGAAAAAATATGATGCTTACAGTATAAAATTTATTCTATTGAATATTTTGAAATTAATTTGACTGAAAGCCATTGCTGCCTACGGCAGTTTGCAGTCAAACTAGTTTTAAAATATTCACCAGTTTTCCTTTAGGGTATCATTAAAATGAGGTATGGGGAATTCATCGGGAAAAGGGTTAATCTTACCGTCGTAATGCCGTCGAATCATATTTGCGTCGTTCTTGGCTGATTCATTGCGATGGAGCCTAGTGTATACGGCGTCTCCGAATCCATAATCATATCAGTAATTTACATTAACAATTTTGATTGAATTCCACCAAAAGCTTTTGGAGATGGATGGATAGACAGATGAATGGAGGCAATTGCAATATCCCAGCAGTCTTATTTTACACAGATCAACAAATTTTTCTCTTTATAAAATCCATAAGCCCACTTAGCAGAAGAAAGTCTCTGATGTTTTTAAGCCATTGTCCGCTAACCTGGAAAAAATAGGAACAATAAGTTAGAAATAGGCAAATTCTAAGAGTTATATTAAGACTTTAACAATCAAATTTTTTCATGAAAATTTCCATTTTCTCATAGACAATGCCCATATGCAGACCAAGAGCCAGTCATTCCAGTGATACATTTTCAAAAATAATGTTACTTTGGTCAGAAAATTGACATTTTCCTAGACAACTGCAGCAGTTTTGGTTTGACTCAAATGTTAGATGGTTAACAATATACATGTACGGCGCAGGGTCATAGGGATATACTGGTAAGCACTATGACCCGACAACGGCTGTTATGGTCATACACCGCCCTCAGATTTTAACGCCGAAATGAATAATATAATAAATGGTGGACATATATAGTCCAAAAAGGGAGTATGACTACTAGTTACTGAATTAACCTTTTCAATCGACAAGCGTGAATAAAAAATTTGTTACAAATGTTTCTAAAGTCTGTTGAATATTTTGAAACTAATTTGATTGGAAGCTGGCTAAGGCAGCACCAGCTTCAAACTGGATTCAAAATATTCAACATCTTACCTTTATAATGACTGTAAACATGAAATTCTGGAATTTTAGGTTCAAATGTGATAATTGTTTTTAATTTTGGGCACACTTCCATGATAGTGCAAGTTTGTTTCAGGGCCCCGGTTCTCTATATCTTTGATCAGAGGATACTGGCCACACAGTAAATGGTGATAGAATGTTTGTAACAAGGGCAATAGTGAAATATTTGTTTTTTGAATAATTAGTAAGTTCCAATCATCAATGATTGTTAGTCAATGTGGTGTTACTTCCCAAGTTTTCAGTTACTCAAGGACTAATTTAACCGAGAAAGTTATAGATTGTGGTAAGAGAGCAGCAGAACCAATAATATATAAATCCATTCGTTTACCTCTGGTCGCGAAATAACAATAAGGTTATAGATAAACAATTCGATAGTCTCATTCATCGATGCATGTCTTTGTTTACAATTTCCGAGAAAACTTACTCTTCAAATTACTAGCATTAACTAGGCCGAGTTGAGATGCGAAAGCTGTCAAATATATCGGCATCCCACTTCCCGATTGTCAATATGGTTACTCTAGTCATCTGTCTACTTTTTAGTTTGTGGCGTACAAGAAATATGCATAGATTGACATATTTGAACACACAACTATTTTCCAAAACAGCTGATCGTGTCGCCATCTTGCCGGAAAAATTATTATTCATGAATTCCCGACCAATCAGACACGTCAATCTTATAGCGCGTGATACAGTGATGCCAATAACGGGTAATGAGCGTGTTACTCGTATATTAGATACGGGTACGATTCTACAAATTCCTCTCGTTCTCTCACGATCGTTCACGATAAACGATTCCTATTGGAGACGCCGCTACGAAAAAATGTCTGATGCTATATAATCTTAGTGTAAAACATTCACGAGAAACACTGGTATGTGTTCGGTTATGTATAAAGGAATTATTCAACATTGAATGAGGCCTCCCCCCAAAATCATGACTGGAATTTGTCGAAATTTTACGGTACCACGACATAATATAATTGCCATTTTCACATCTTATCGGATGAAAACCATCACAAAACTTTGGTATCTGTTAGTTTTAATACCATTGTGTGATTAAATTTATCAATGGCATTTGTAAAATTAAAAAAAAATTCGATAAACTTTGCAAAAATAGACCAATGTATTTATCCTACAAGGTGTGGCCATTTTGAGAGGCACGTTGACTAACTAAAATAAATTTTATTCATACAAATTCTATATGTACTTAAAGGTATTTTATGGCCCTTTCTAATGATATATAGTTTTATATATAGTGATCTGTGACTTTGCCAAAAATAGTTAATATAGTTGGCATGGTAGCACTATGCCGCTATCACGCCACTACCGCTTATAGGCTAGGTTTCTAAGGTAGTTTTTAGCTTTTGGCTGTAGGGTTTCTAGCACTTTTGTAAATTCTTGGTATGGCCCAGATGGTTAATATCAGTATTATATTGTATGGTTGCAACTGCTGCTAAGCAAATTCTTATGCTCGGATATGTCAGACTCATTCACTGTCATGACTAAGGCGAGCTGCTGCAATACCGTAACTCCTCGGCATTAAACAAGCGAGGCAACAGGATTTACGAATATTCAAATGTCAGCCAGTGAGTGAGTTTGGGTTGCTAAGGTAACCAGAGAAGGCGTGTCCTCCAAAAAGTGTCTCTCACTAAACAATCTTATTAATATCAGTATTATATTGTATGGTTGCAACTGCTGGTATGCAAATTCTTATGCTCAGACATGTCGGACTCATTCACTGTCATGACTAAGGCGAGCTGCTACAATACCGTAAATCCTCATCATTAAACAAGCAAGGCAACAGGATTTACGAATAGTCAAATGTCAGCCAGCATCATGACAGTGAGTGAGTTTGGGTTGCTAAGGTAACCAGAGACATAAAAGCAGCTACAGATTCTTATGTCTTTCGCCAAATAAAATTTTGAAATGTTTGCATGTGTTCGTGTTATCTGTGCATATGTTAATTACCTTTTAGCACATGCTCAAACTTACTAATCAAATGTTGTTTTTGCAGGCTGGTGTGTATATACTTACATTGATGGACACATACTGCGCTAGTTATGCTGTGTTTGTCATCGCATTTCTTGAGTGCACCGCCGTTGGATGGCTCTATGGTGGGTGTGCATTCACGATAATATTTATATTTTTAGCTCAGCTAGTTTGACAGGCCAAGTGAGCTTATGCCATGGTGACTGTCCATTGTCCATCCATCTCTCATCCATGCATTCATGTCTACTTTTCCTTTTCTTTAAACGTCTTAAGACCCATTGAACCATTGAGCCGATTTCAGTAAAACTTGTCAGAAAGCATCCTTATGTCATGGAGATATATGATCAGCGACTAAGGGCCATCAAAAATTTGTTCAAGTGAAGTTGATAAGTTAAAGAACATGGCTGCCATTGACCAATCAAAATGTAGCATTTGGCAGCCGTATTCTAACTTGATGAATTTTGATGGCGAGAATTGCTTTATCTGGCGAGAATTGCTTTATCTGATTATTGATATGTCAAATCTTAAATTTTTGCTTTTGTCATCTTGGATTATTTTGCTGCCAAAACTCCTGTAGGAAAAGTCTACAGAACTAGTGGATAAACTTCAACCAAAGAAGTGTCATCTATGTTTGTTCCGACAAATCCAATCAATCGATTTCACTGGTGTCTATCTTGATATAAAAATGTGCTTCTATAAAGAGTAGGCTATAATCCAAGATGTTCCCAAGAACAGCTATCTTGTTTATGGCTGAAGAACATATTGACTCTCGAGTCAAAAGATTAATGGTTTGGGTAGCCTAATTGGGTGAAAGGAGCACATAGATTTCCACCAGCTCTGATTGTGATTCTTGTTATCAATTGATAAATCCATTCTTTCGATCAACTATATGACGTCATAATCAGTTACGTGACATGTAGGCTGATGTCACAATCAACTACATAATGAATAACATAGCAAACTCCATCAGGAACACTTAATCGAACATTTTGAAACTCATTTGGCAGCGACAGCATCCTGTCAAATTAGTTTCAAGAGGTTCAAGCAACTTACCTGTATACTATAGTTCATGGGAAGTTGATTAGGTAAAAAATATGGCTGCCGTGGACCAATCAAATTTTAGCGTGTTTGGCTGCCATATTCAATTTTTGTATTTGATGGATTTTGAAGCCAAAATTGTTTTTCTTAACTCAGCTTACTTGTCAGTCAGCAGTCGTATAGTGATGACCCCGTCCATCTTCTGTATGTCTGTCCATCCATCCATCTGTCTGTCCGTCACCAACAATGGCGGTTTATTTTGTTATTTCTTGACGGATTGACACCACACTTGGTCACAATGTCAATGTTAATGTCGGCATCTAATATCTGGGTTGTGAAAATGAAACTGATAGGACATCAAATGCCAGAGTGGTCACCCCTTAAATATTTGCAATCTCGCTTTCATAAGGGAAATACAGGTTTGTTCCCACCGTCCACTGATTTATTACCATGTCAGATTTTATTGCCAAAGTAGATTAAACTCCAATTAACAGATTAACCTTTCCATCACTGCCTAAATATTTAAGATATGTATTATGTGCTCTGACATCTATGCTCTTAAAAATATTTTGAAATGTATTTGATTGAAAATTGTTGCCTACGGCAGCAATGACTTTCAGTCAAATTATTTTCTAAATCAACTCCAGCTCACCCTACCTTGCTGCTAACTTGGTGATTCAGCCAGATGCGCATGTGTTAAATGGATTGTGTGGTGGTGGGAATAACCTGCTATAAAGACCACCTACCTTCCTTTAGAGACCATTTTCTTCAATTGTATTTAAACTTCTAGTAACCATCTGACTGCTGAGTTTTTGCAGACGACATATTCCAAAGGTTATATCTCTGAACCTGATAAATATTTTGAATACAATTGGACTGAAAGTTGTTGGTGGCTAAGCTGCCAACAACTTTCAGTCGAATTGTTTTCAAAATATTGAACAAGTTAAGAGCTTTTGAAAATTGATATTATTGACTGCACTGGCATGCAGCAGTGAGACAGTTAAGAAACCAGCTGTTGTTAGCACTGATATCATTTATTTCCGCTTAAACAAAATCACTAATGCAAAAAAACAGTCCAGAGATTGTTGTCAATATCTCGAAAACTAAACCATTTGACTGAAAGTCATTGGAAGTGACACCGATGGATGTAAAACTTAAGATTGGTTGAAATGCCAATGTTCCAGGTGAGCGATACAGGCCCATTGGATCTCTTGTTCTTGATGGTCCGAAGAAGCCTCGATTTTGAAGCCAACGGTCAAGGTCACTGTAACCTAATTAATGATGTAATATTGCGGTTCCATATAATTGAAGGGATCCTTACTAATCTTGTGTGGGAGGGAGTCCTTGGTGTTTCGAACAACCCAATCAATTTTGGTGTCAAAAGTCATGGTCACAGTGACGTATCTTGGGTGGGATGTTGTGCTTGCCGGAAGGGGGACCATACATTAGCAATCTGTTATTGTCATTCTTGTTTACTTTGTGATTTCTGCTTGTGTATGATGGCCATATCTTGCCTTACAGGCGCTGACCGCTTCCTGCAGGATATCGAGCTGATGATCGGTGAAATGGGACCATTATGGCATCGAGTATTTGATATTTTCTGGCGCTTCCTCACTCCATTAACGCTATTTGTAAGTTATGCCTCTCAAATAAGTATTAGTTAGGTTTTTAGCTCATCTGATTTGTTAGTCAGCTGAGTTTTTGCGATCGCACAGTGTCCTGTGTCCAGCATGCTGTAACCAATGGTGGCGTGTTATGTTATTTCTTGGCAGATTGCCACCAAACCTTGCCAAATGTTCAGATTGCTATCCAATCTGTGATGTGAAAATGGAGCTGATTTGATCTTAAACTCCAGAGTTCTGCCTTGGAAATTTATAGATAATATATAATGACTCCGAGAGGTACCATGATTAGGATGTACTCTCATCATCATTGTCAATGAGTTGCTTCCCTTGAGCCAGAGATATGTGTATGTATGTATATATATATATATATATATATATATATATATATATATATATATATATATATATATATATATATATATACCAACATGTGTTTCTCTTAAAAACTAAACAGGGTTCAAATTTCGTGTTAGACTGAATAAACTATACTTACACAATGTTAATATTAGAGTTAGCTTAATTAGATTAGACTATTTCTACACTGATATTTAACCCTTATCACTCTGATGTCAATCTTCTATCTTTTGTTGCGTCAATAGCAAAGAAACTGGTGTACATTCAACATCTTCCACCAAATTTGTTGAAAATGATCATCAGTTCATATTTTATTTTAATTTAAAAATTGAGAATTTTAACATCAGAGTGGTAAGAGTTATGGGCTATTTATATAGGCTTAAATAAATATGATAATATTAAGTGCCCTATAAATGATGAATATCTATCCCCTGTTGATTCAATACCCTTGTATCTAAACAGAACCCAGGGGCCGACCTACCCATTCGCCAATTAGCCAAATGCTAGTGAAATTGAGATCTAGCTAATTGAAATCAGGATTGGCTAAATATTTGGCTAATGATTAAAATTATATTATTTTACAGAATTTCTAAGTAGAGAATCATTAAATTGAATTTTGAAGAACATCTTAAGATAAATATTTATGTAACTAGTACTTATATTATGTTTTTATTGTGAACAAATACACCCTGAAATCCTAATATATCTGATCAAAAACGCCCATATACATTGTAGGCCAGCTGTTGAATATTTTAAAACTAATTTGACTGGAAACTGTTGCTAAGGCAGCAACAGCTTCCAGTCAAATTAGTTTCAAAATTTTCAACATAGTGTTGTATCTGTTATGTAGCGTTCAGTTGAAAGGCTTACCTGTTTTTTTATGGATTGTATACATAGAAAAACATTGGCTAAAATGCATAGGATTTGACTAAGAAAAAGGGTAGTTGACTAATAATTTCTAAATACCAGGTCTGTCCCTGGGAACCTGCTATTTATATAACATGAAGGGAGAAAAGGTTGTACTTGCTAATGACATAGGATGGTTGGTGACAAAAAATAACCTTCAAAGCCTATATACATATGCAGGCACACGTGAACAAGGCAAATGGCATCATGGGTCTGATTAGGCGATCGTTTGCCTGCCTTTATGAAGAGATGTGCTGCTGTCTGTTCAAAGCACTTTTGAGACCTCATCTGTTATATGTGATTAGTGTTTGGGCTCTCCATACATGAAAAGACATCTTTGTGGTGGATAATGTACAGAGGAGAGCAACGAAATTGGTTCCCTGTTTGAAGGAGCTAGAATATCCCGAAAGACTAAGAAAACTAGTGCAGTGGCCTTAGAATGTAGAAGGAAATTACATTTGCAAGCCAAGAGAAGACTATCTTTGAAAATGATATGTATTGTATATTAAGGTTCCACCGACATGTATTTTAGTACATCAGAAAGCACAGGCAGGCATGTGTAATGCGACCACCTCAAAGTGTATCAGAGGGTGGTCACTAAAGACAGGTGGTCTCACATTTGAAGATATAAGCTACGGTTTGCCATGACAAATGGTGGTTCTTTGAAACAGGTGGTCTCACGGTTCAAGATATAAGATACCATTTGCCATGACAAGATGTTGGTTCTTTGAAACCGGTGGTCTCACATTTCAAGATATAAGATACCATTTGCCATGACAAGATGTTGGTTCTTTGAAACCGGTGGTCACACATTTCAAGATATAAGATACCATTTGCCATGACAAGATGTTGGTTCTTTGAAACCGGTGGTCACACATTTCAAGATATAAGATACCATTTGCCATGACAAGATGTTGGTTCTTTGAAACCGGTGGTCACACATTTCAAGATATAAGATACCATTTGCCATGACAAGATGTTGGTTCTTTGAAACAGGTGGTTACACATTTCAAGATATAAGATACCATTTGCCATGACAAGATGGTGGTTCTTTGAAACCGGTGGTCACACATTTCAAGATATAAGATACCATTTGCCATGACAAGATGTTGGTTCTTTGAAACCGGTGGTCACACATTTCAAGATATAAGATACCATTTGCCATGACAAGATGTTGGTTCTTTGAAACCGGTGGTCACACATTTCAAGATATAAGATACCATTTGCCATGACAAGATGGTGGTTCTTTGAAACCGGTGGTCACACATTTCAAGATATAAGATACCATTTGCCATGACAAGATGTTGGTTCTTTGAAACAGGTGGTTACACATTTCAAGATATAAGATACCATTTTCCATGACAAGATGGTGGTTCTTTGAAACCGGTGGTCACACATTTCAAGATATAAGATACCATTTGCCATGACAAGATGGTGGTTCTTTGAAACCGGTGGTCACACATTTCAAGATATAAGATACCATTTGCCATGACAAGATGTTGGTTCTTTGAAACCGGTGGTCACACATTTCAAGATATAAGATAACATTTGCCATGACAAGATGGTGGTTCTTTGAAACCGGTGGTCACACATTTCAAGATATAAGATACCATTTTCCATGACAAGATGGTGGTTCTTTGAAACCGGTGGTCACACATTTCAAGATATAAGATACCATTTTCCATGACAAGATGGTGGTTCTTTGAAACCGGTGGTCACACATTTCAAGATATAAGATACCATTTTCCATGACAAGATGGTGGTTCTTTGAAACCGGTGGTCACACATTTCAAGATATAAGATACCATTTTCCATGACAAGATGGTGGTTCTTTGAAACAGGTGGTCACACATTTCAAGATATAAGATACCATTTTCCATGACAAGATGGTGGTTCTTTGAAACCGGTGGTCACACATTTCAAGATATAAGATACCATTTGCCATGACAAGATGGTGGTTCTTTGAAACCGGTGGTCACACATTTCAAGATATAAGATACCATTTTCCATGACAAGATGGTGGTTCTTTGAAACAGGTGGTCACACATTTCAAGATATAAGATACCATTTTCCATGACAAGATGGTGGTTCTTTGAAACAGGTGGTCACACATTTCAAGATATAAGATACCATTTTCCATGACAAGATGGTGGTTCTTTGAAACAGGTGGTCTCACATTTCAAGATATAAGATACCATTTTCCATGACAAGATGGTGGTTCTTTGAAACAGGTGGTCTTATCAGCACCTGCCTTAACCCATTAACCCTCTAGTCGACCAAAAATAGCTTCTGCAGTGACCTTGAGAAATGTCCATTCGCAGACCAAGAGAATATTTTTAAAATTTATCACTGGAATGCTTGGTTCGATACCAGATCCCGTCATTCGAGTGAGAAATTTTTTAAAATAGTCTTCTCTTGGTCTTAAAATTGACAATTTCTATGAAAGAATTACATTTTCTTTAGCAAATATGAGGGTTAAAGGGTCAAAGAAGCCACATCTTTTGTCACTAGAAATTAATGTGTTCCCATGCTGTATTATAAATATACATAAACTCTGTTTATAGGGCCTGACCATATTTAATCTGATACAATACGAGGCACCGACAGTCGGTGACTACCATTTTCCTGGATCAGCCATTGCCATCGGCTGGCTCATGGTCTTCATCCCCATCATCCTTATCTGCTCCATCGCACTGTACAAATTGATACGAGCGCCAAAAGATATGAGTGTAATGGAGGTATGTTTAAAATGTATTGTTTAGTCTTTATCTTGTTCAACCCAGCTTGAGGCAGAAGATGGGTGTTTAGCTAGAGCGCAATGGTGCTGAAGACTGTTACAAGTCTTACCACTCAAGCTGCCCAAAAAGCAGCACTGGGATGGGTCTTGGGAAATGTCCATTAGCAGACCAAGAAAAGATTATTTTTGAAAATTTAACACTGAAATGACCGGCTCGATAACTGCATCAGTCATTCCAGTAGTAAATTTTCAAAAATAATCTGGTCTGCAAATAGAGGTTTTCTATAAGAAAACAAATCTGATGGGTAAAAGTTTTAAACAGCAACAGCCGTTATCTTGGCTCAATAAAAGGAATGGACCTTTCCCGTTTTTTGCTATACCTCGCCCACCTCTAGCTAGGCTCCACCCACACTTCGCCGTGTTGGGATTGATCAATCCCTGAATGCTCTAACTATCAATTTCCTGAAAACTATACAGGTAAGTTGTTGAATATTTTGTAACTAATTTAACTGGGTCGCCCAGTCAGATTAGTTTCAAAATATGCAACAGAATGGTTATTAAATAGTAAAGACATACAATTCATACAACAACACAGTCCATCTTCAAATATGCGTTGGATGTACTTATCTACGTCATAATAACGTCATTCATTATGATGTCATTCTACATGTCACGTAGATGATTATGACATCATATGATGGGTGGATAAAGTGGAACGGTCTGTTAAATAGTTGTAACTTATACACTTTTATTCAGCCCGACCAACACCACCCATCCATGCATACATAATGTGCATAAATATCCTAATTAATCTGGTCATTATTGCTCCCTTAAATCACTAAGGCAACAGCAGCATCTGGTGAAATTACTTTCAAGATAATTAACAAATTTAATTTAGGACTACTTTGATAGAGATTTATTTTCGCTCACTTAGTACTGCTATATCAATTCATTCGTTAGATAAACAAGCCATTACAGGGTGGGCGGGTGGGAGTGTGGCTTACAGAATACGACTTTGAGAGAATTTAAATTATACACACAGCTGAGCGGAACATTAATCTCTTGTGTCCGCTCTCAGCTGGCTACATTTGCTATACCCGTATAGCAAGCAGAAGCTGCAGGGCTCTGACCAATCACGTGTCTTACAGATAGGACCATCTGTAAGCCACACACCCACCCCACCATGTACCGGAGTTAATATCATTTATTTGCTATATTTCCGTAAATAAATTTATTAACTCCTAACCATAAAATTAAGATATTGTCGAATTCTCTCCTAAATAACTTAACCCTTTAACCCTCGATTTGGTTCAAGAAAATTTTTTTTCATAGAAAATGTACATTTGCAGGCCAGGAGAAGACTAGAGTGGTAAATTTTCAAAAATTGTCTTCTCTTGGTCTATAAATGGACATTTCTCAAGACCACTGCAGAAGCTGTTTTCAGCTGATATGAGTGTTAAAGGGTTAAAGTTATATTAAAAATTATAAAGAAATTAATGTTTAATGTTATTCTTCACTATTTCAGAGATTTAAATATTTACTGAAACCATCTCCATTATGGGGTCCGGCACGATCAATCCCGGCCATAGATATACCGGAGATGAATGGAGACCGGACAATAGAGAATCCAAATTTCAACATCCAGCGCATTTGATGCAGGCTATTAAAATAGTCATCCCTGGCTTGAGCAAACACTTAGGCACACCAAAATGCCATTATTTTCTGTGATTATACATGATTTGGAAATATACTTAGCCGGTGGTCTCTTAATACAAGCTATATTGTGCCATATGAAATGCCACAATATGGTATTTCTTAAAGGCATGATTAATATAGGCAGGTGTTTTCTCATGCAGATTCGACGTTAATTAAGGTTAAAGATCATCTTCATGCTACTTGGCACAGGGCCAGGTGTGGCTAGGCGTGGACCCGAGAGGGTGTCGTGTCGTATAGGGTGGAGGATCCAGGATGATCATACAGCTCACATACATGCCTCTACCACTCGGGTAGGCTAATGCCAGCTTGGCTACATTACATATATCTAGACTAGCTGGCTATACCATCAAATCTTTAGCATTCAGAAGTCTGCTTGTTTGCTTTCTCCAGCTCGGCCATCTCTCAATTCATTGGCCATATTTTGGTGTCATAAATACCACAATTTTATCTTCGAAAATGCCCATTTCCAAGAGATTTTAAGATGATTTAAAAAAAGTTTATATTAAAAGATACGTGTCCTCATGAATAATCATAAGTTGAATACATTCAAGAGATGTAAATATTAAACATGCCAAAATTTGTTTAACCTGTTATTGGTCCAGAAAAGATAAAACTTTGCTCCATGAATGGCCATGTATAAGTAAATTTACCTCTTGAATGACTAGCTCTCTTATGGAGCCAGACACGGGGTCATAAATTTTCAAAATTCTTGGCCTGCAGAAATGGCATAGATCTATTTCATACTGCGGGATTTGGCTGGGTAAGTCTGTAAGGAAGTTGTAATTTCAGAAAATCATCGACCAAAGCATATCTCCAATCCAGATCATCTAGCCCTATAGTCAAGTAAGCATTCACTGAAAATATATATATATATATATATATATAATCGTATTTATGTGTGCTTACTACTGAATGAATGCCAGAGAAGAATGCTCATTCAATAATAATAATAATAATAATAATAATAATATATCAGTCCTTACATTTGGCAGCTAATTGTGTTAATGTTTTAGTTTTGGGTGTGATTAATACAGATTGTAATTATTCCTATTAAGCCAATCCTAACATCACAGTACAAACAATACTTACAAAGTAACTTATTGAAAACATGTGCTGGGTTTTTTCAAGTATATTTTTCCTTGTGTAATTTACAGCAGTATTTAACCATGTTTAAGATTAATATGTAATTACAAATATTGTAAAACAAATTGCTGGTTACAAGGTAATAGATTCAGAATCTGGATATAAACTGAATTAAAAAATATGGCTATGCAAACTTGAAATATATTGTTAAAACCAACATGTATATCTAAGACAGGTATTTCATTTGTGTTTTGTATTCAAAACTGCTTGTGGAGTTTTGGTTTTAAAACTCGCGTTTGCATAAAATATTTTCCAAAATATGCTATTGTAATTTATATTTTTATTTTAAGCCTTTATTGAGATTTAAATACAACAGAAATTAAAAATAGGGGAATATAGTTTAAGGAATTTGAGTTTAACCCATTTCATTAAACAGACTCGGAGTGTGGAGGGGAATGGACCTTTCTACCCTACACGTTGTACGAATTGTATGGCTTTACTATTTAATAAACATTCTGTTGAATATTTTGAAACTAATTGGACTGGTGCACCCAGTCCAACTGGTGCACCCAGTCCAATTAATTTCAAAATATTCAACGGCTTACCTGTATTATTTTCTGAAAATTAATAGTCACGGAGTTCAGGGATCGATCCATCCCAACATGAGCGTGGTGTGGGTGAGGCTTAGCTAGAGATGGGCGGGGCATAGATAAAACCGGAAAGGTCCATTGGTTGGGATTACAGGTTTTATTTGTTATGTCATATAAATCATTACGTCAAGGCAGAGAATTTTGCGCAAATGGTTCTCTAGACATGCACAAATACTGCTGAAATCATGCGCTGTCAACTTCAAGATACTCCACCATGCAATTTACCTTTTCGCTACTGATAATGGCTACGGACCAAAAATAACTAACGGGTGTGTTACCAGATTTAGGTAGCAGCAGGGTCGAGGCAAATTAGTTTCAAAATATTCAGCGACTTAGTTCATGCATGAAGAATCGACCTTTCCAATTTTAGCTATGCCCCACCCATCTCTGTCTAAGCTCCACCCACACCTCGCTCATGTTGGGGTCGATCTATCCCTGAACTCCCTGACTATAAATTTGCAGAAAGCTATGCGGGTAAGGTGTGTTGAAGATTTTAAAACTAATTAGTTTCAAAATATTTGACAAAATGTTTATTAAATAGCAAAGACATACAATTCGCACGTGTCGGACTATTGAGCGTTTAAGACGGACTAAATCGAGCCATTCATGCTGTAATTGATTATGATGTCATCCTACACATCACGTAGTTGTTTATGATGTCATGATGGATGGATAAACTGGAAAGGTCCATTGCATCTGTTGGTAAGCATCCAAAGTGTTAGTAGCTTAAAGCTCTAGCATCTATAGTGATTCTGATGAAATGGGTTATGTCACATTCCTTAATTACGCAGATTAATCAACCCTGTAGGCTACATTTATTAGGCCAAGAAATGTGACCACTTTCTTTTGAAGTTAAGAAAGATGTTTCCTTCATATTCAAAGTCGATTATAGCAACAATACCATTAATTGGCACAGGCCTTTGGACACATACAATATCTTATGTTATGCAAATTTCTACACACACCCCCCCCCCCATTAAAATATTGTTTATACTGTGATTTGTTTCAAGAATTTATCAGCAATAGTTATGAAAAAACAACCCTTTCATGGTGAATCCGGCCAAAAGCGACATCTGCAGTGTTGCTGAGGAATCTGAATATTCATTTGCAAGCCAAGAGAAGACTATTTTTGAAAATTTACCACTGGAATGACTGGCTCAATTATCGAGCCAGTCATTCCAGTGGTAAATTTTTTTAAATAGTCATCCCTTAGCCGGCAAATGAACATTCAATAAGGAACTATTTGGCTCTTTTAACCAGATTTACTCATTAGACGGTTAAGTTAAGCAGAAATGATGTTGACAGGAACTCAGCTGATCAGATCCGTTGATGGGTCAAGGTTTTGCCTGGCCTCTGTACTAGATCTGATTTTATTTTAAATTTGCTACGTTGTTTTTTCTCAATTTTGTTGATTTATTGTTTTGTGTTATTGAGTAATTTATGAGTGATATGTTATAGAATACGCTAGTACATGTTAAATGGTAAGCCATTGTTTTATAAGTTTTAACTATATATGCCCTTTGTTTATTGAACAACTACCTATCATCGGTTAATCCTTTATCCAAATCCATCTCTGAAACTGCATAATCTCAACTTGTGCATTTAGAAAATAATTTTACTAGGAGCTGATGCTAATGAATTTGATGTATTGGGCTCAAGTATTGAAACCCTAATGTAACAAATTAATTGCAACACCGACCAAACATGGCCTCTGCAATAGTTTTGTGAAATGTCCATTTTCAGACCAAGTAACCATTATTTTTGTTTTGCTATATGCACATCGGAGGGATGGCTCAACATACCGATCCGAATGGCATACGGCGTCCACCAAGAATTATGTAAATGTTAATTTCTAAATAGGCATTTAAGTCATCATGGGCTTATTCGATCTCAATAAAACTTTACAAACTTGTTCTATACCATCATTGCCTCCAGGCTCCATCATAATAATCCTGATTTTCAGATTTTTCAATACTTTGATGTGGTCTGAATTTAGCTTATTTTGCACCACAAATTAGAAGAATATCACAAATTTTTTGATTCGCCAGAAGCTTGACATGCAAGCCCAAGCATCTAGTTTAAATTTTGCCACGGGCTCGATAACCTAGCCAGTCATTTCAGTTGTACAACTTTAAAGTTGTCTTCTCTTGGCCTGCAAATGGACAGTAACTACAAAGATTTTAACCTGCTGATGTTTTTGCAGACAACATATTCTAGGGGTTGTATTTCTGGACTTGCTAAATATTTTGAAAACAATTAAGCCACCAACACCTTTTAGTCAAATTGATTTCAAAATATTCAGCATGTCAAGAGTTTTGGCTCATTGAGATTATTGTCTGGTGGCTTGCAGTAGTGGGCAGTTAATTTGCCTGTCAAACCTTGACCACTACAGAGTTAACACTTACCACTCTGATGTCAACATATATCTTTATAATGTGCCAGTAGCAAAGAAACTGGTGTACATTTTTACGGCGTTGCTAATCTCATCTCAAATGTTGTATTGCACCGTTAGAATATGGTTTATAGATTCCATATCATTCATATCCTGTCACATTCCCTGATCTGTATCGCAGTTATCTGTTTTGTAATATCGAGTAAATGTTGAACAGTGATCGACACCATTTTGTCTCATCAAGCTCTTGTGTGTGATGTCATGCAAGCTCCAATGCATCACATTCTTTATTATGTAATGCTCATACCATTTAATATTTTGAAACTAATTTGACTGGAAGTTGTTTCTGCCTATGGCAGCAACAACTTCCAATCAAATTGGTTTCAAAACATTCAACAGCTTACCTGTAGGATTGCTTTTATACCACATTGCCAAACTCTAGCTGGCGCCTCTATGACTGAGTGTATATACCGAGGCAGACACACTACGGTTTTTCTGATTGGTTGAAAAGTAAATCATGACAGCCATCATAGGGTGTAGAAATGTACTAACATTTAACTACTAAATCCTGAATATCTTTCCTTAGCGGCGTGATAAAAGGTTTAAAATTACCTGGATAGTTTATAACCGGCATGTTAGATCACCTGAATAGCTATCAAGAGATGGGATTAGTTATCCTTTAAACAATTTCGGTGGATGATGTTTGCAAATAACACTCATCTTTTAATTTAATTACAAAATTTAGAATTTTGACATCAGAGTGGTAAGGGTTAAATAATGTGTGAAGAAATACAAATCATGTAAAGATCTTATGGCATAATAATATAGAAAAATAACCAGATTTAACATTGTTTTAACTGTCTGGTTATCACGAGTCATATTCTTGAACCTAAGCTACCTCGACCGTAGTACGATAAAGTCATCAAAATGTTTGATGTATAATGTGTGGTGTGCAGGAATGCTAGCAATCGCACATTGAGTGGTGCTTGACATGCAGGCCGCTGATGTCCTAATTTCAAACCCTTTAATGATCAAGATTAGTCAAGAAAATGGACATTTTTCATTAGCAAGTGTTGATTTGCAGGCCAATGGAAGATTATTTTTGAAAATTTACCAGTGAGCCTTCCAGTAGTAAAATTTAAAAAATAGACTTCTGGTCCTTCTGGATAGTTTTCTCAAGGTCATTACAAAGGCTTGTTTTGGCCGGTTTAACAAGTAAAGAGTTATTAAATGCAGTGTTTTAATTTTTTCAATCCTGTTAGAAAACAGTTGCGATTTGTGATTAATTTTGCATGATTCTGTACTCATTCTAATTGCCAAAAGTTAGGCATTAACATAATTGTTGCATTTTAAATTAGTTATGGCGGAAAACCAATGCTTCCTCGGATAATAAAATAAATGAACCCCTGCCTTTAATTGTGTGCCTGACTCATGGTTTGTGGACATCGATGACAAAATTGTATTGTACAAAAAATTAATTGTAGAATTGTAAGAAAAAAGATAATTTTGGCAAATTCCTTTCTTCCAGTTAAATATTTTACAGGGATAAATTTGTAGTTGTCTAGTGTAAAATATTATTGTATTATATGGAATAAAGGCCAGTTTTAAGTATGAAAAAAAATAATGTTACCGTGTTGGTGAGCTACGGATCAACATAAAATGCTGTTCCGTTGTGGTGTGTATATTTCAGTGTTATTTTCACAATGAATAAAAAGATTGACATTCATATGCTAAATATGTCGTATCCTTACAAGCAAACATGCATTTATGTATATTGATAATTTTTAACGGTTATACAATGTTACTTGGGCATTTGTAAGCAACTGCCAGATATTAGTATTTCATAAACAAGTTAAAATATTATAAAACTTACAACTAAATCACTGCTGTCGTATAGCCATTCACATGCATAAGGCATTAAATTTTTCAGTAAAATTTGATGAATATTTTGAAATCAGTATGACTGAAAGATATTGCAGTCAAGCAGTTTATAAATTGTGAGTGTAGTTTTAGTCCTTTAGCACTCATATCGGCAAAAAATGGGTGCTGCAGTGGTCTTGAGAAATGTCCATTTGCAGACCAAAAGAAGACTATATTTGAAAATTTGCCACTGGAATGACTGGCTCGATAACTGAGCCAGTCATTCCAGTGGTAAATTTTCAAAATAGTCTTCTCTTGGTCTGCAAATGGACATTTTCTATGAGAAAATTTGAATTTTCTTGAATAAATTTGATGGTTAAAGGGTTAATCATAGCAACTAATTTCTCAATCAGTTGCTTTTGATGGTTAATTCTATAACCCTCAAGGACCAGAAACGAGAAATTCTTTCTAAGTAAGAAATATTCTGTTGAATATTTTGAAACTAATTTGACCAGCAAATTAGTTTCAAAATATTCAACAGCTTTTCTGTAGACTTATTTTGAAATTGAGACACTACGAGCGTGAAATGGTTTATTTTGCATGATATCACATATTTTGTTAACACAATATACATGTTAAGAAGGGTTCGTACACGTTTCTGGGTTTGAAATTCCATGACTTCCGTGATTTTTCATGACCAAAATTAACAAATTCTGTTTAAATGATGCAGCGACATAAATTATGATCAGAGTTGTTGTGCAAAATGTCAAAGCCATGTTTTGATAAGCTATTTTTGATTGCGAGGTGACGGGGAAATTTATGCAAACAGATTTCTTTTATTTTGCATAATTACCATTTTCCATGACTATGATAAAAATGCAAATTTTCCATGACTTTCCAGACCTGGAATTTAAATTGTCAAATTCTTTGACTGCAGGATTTCCATGACCAGTACGAACCCTACTTAAGAAAATTAGATACCTAAACAATTTTATTTAAATAGACATATGTCACTGCCAAAACCATAATAATCACGTTTTACAAATAGATAAATACAATATTTATTTATTTATTTATTTTACTAAAATTGTCGCAAAATATAACAAATTTAAATAATGTTTTGTAAAAGATTATCCGGCGTGCCCTTGATACAGCCGGTCATTGATAATCTGTATTGGCTATAGCGATTTCAGGAGATCTGAGATATATATAGGTATATATAATCCATTTTTCGTTTCATATCATGCGAGGATATTTTCTCCCTTGATTAGGGATGGAACTATTTTTTTAGTGATTATAAATTCAATTCATGAGAAATAACAAGTGGCCCCTATATATCACTGTTTTGATGTGGAAGAGGCAGCGTTAAACTTTTATGTGTAGCGCTGTCTGCTGACCTATGTTTGAGTTTAACATGATAGTCGAGTGTAAAATCAGAGCACAGTGGAGCGTTCAGGTGGACGAATATTTTCAGTTCGCCGAAAATGCACTCCTAAATTTTATCTAAACAAAGCAAGACAGGCATGACTTAATACTATGAACCTTTTGTTCATGTTTATTGTTGTAGATTGTACATTTTGAAAATAAACAAAAATGCTGCTTTAAGATCTTAAAACCATTTTTAAAAGCTCAAAATAATAAACTGAGTGATATACTTAGCTACTGCAGCTATGTTGGTAGTCAAATCTTTATTTTAAAATTAAATCTTTATTTTATCACGTTTTAGTATTTGGTGCGATGTGTTGATTAACATAATTTGAAATTTGTTAGCTTAAATTCAATCAATAGTATCATGTTTCTTTAGAATTTATGAACATATTTAATCTCCAGGTACAAGAATTCTTTTTTGTTAAATATTTCTATATTACTGTTTAAATATATATTCATTTAAACTAATTAAAATTTTAAGCTTACAATTCTTTTTACATACAATATTTAAATCAAGATTTTTTTTCCCTTCATCTAGTCGAAACCATTATCACAAAATAGTTTACGCCTAAATTAATTATTTCACTGACTATAAAACCTAACCCTTTAACCCTCATATCAGCCAAAGATGGCGTCTGCAGGGGTCTTGAGAAATCTCCATTTGCAGACCAGAAGACTATTTTTGAAAATTTAACACTGGAATGACTGGCTCGATAACCGAGCCAGTCATTCCAGTGGGAAATTTTCAAAAAGTCTCCTCTTGGTCTGCAAATGGACATTTTCTATAAGATTAAAATTTTCTTGAACAAATTTGAGGGTTAAATGGTTACGTCAAACTTAGACAGATGAATCCATTCCATGATTTTGAAGACAAGAAAATCATTCATGCATATATCATTCTCTAAATGTATATTCATTCCATGTGCTTGAAGGTTATGGCAGTGTGCTAACGCATGTATCAGGGTAAAAAAAACAGTGACTACATATACCATACCTATGATATCCCTTGCGAAAAATAGTCTAGGCTTTTCCTCCCTAGCCTCGATATCCTTGGACATTCAGGGTGGGTACGTTCTTTGAGCGTGGATAAGCCTGAACAAATAATGAGCCTGGATATCCAGGAATATACTCTCTTATCCTGGCTCTGGCTAGCCAGGATTTAAATCCTCGCTTATCCAGTCTCGTGTAAACCCTGGATATGCCTCAATTTTCAAATCCTGCCTTATTCAGTCTTATCCTCACTACCCTGGATAAGCCTGGACATTGAAATGTGAACGTTAGTAATAACTAGTGTGGCGAAGCCGGGACTTTACTGGTATATCAAGATAACAAAAAAGTTCAGGCTTGTTCTGCCTTTGTTTTAAAGCATGGACCTTTACATAGGTTTAAATTTTCTCGCTTAAATTGTGGGCAAAGATGTCACAGTCTCATTCTTTCAAATTAGCTGCCAGATTTGGAATGGTGTTGTTGAGCTAAAGTTGTGTGTATCTTGATTTACGTCCTTTTTTACGGCTACAATATGATTTAATAAGTATATTATCATAAGATACGCCGATATCAAGCCGCTGCAATGCCAGCAGTCACCTGTCTTTGATAGGTTTTGATACATGTATGTGTCTAAAATGCATTATTTTATAATGGTGTATTAGTAATCTCATATTGGATTTACTTATTCAAAGAACCATGCTGTTGTTCACTTTGTCAGTTAATGCTTTGGAGAATATATTTGTACAACATATCACTGGAATAGAAGGAAGACTGTTTTTAATGGAAAAGAATTGCTAGGACAACTAATAGAAGCCATTTGCACATTTACTTTTACTTCTCATGAATCAAATATAAATCCACGCTTTGACATAGTCCAGGAATATCCACGGTTTTAAATACCCCAGCAATATCCAGGGTCTTAATCAGTTGAGATAAGTCCAGGCTTTTAAATAGACGGGAGGGCATCCACGCTTTTGATAAGCCAAGGTTTTAATTAGGTCGAGAATACCCTGGGACATTGAGGTTTTTAATTAGTCCAAGCTTTTTATTAGTCCAGGGATATCCAGGCTGTGTATACACAGGTAAAGCCTAGATTTTCGAGGATTTTTAAAAGGCATGATAAGTGAGGATAATAAAGTCCAGGCTTATTCTCGCTTATCCTGTTTCAATTTACATCCTCGCTTATACGCTCGCTAAAAGTCCCTGGACATCCAGCATCAGTTCCCGGCTTGTCCTCAGTTTTGTCGTGGAATATCACTGGACATCCAGGCTCTGTTTCGCAAGAGAGGCAGCCTTTATCACACCGTTTCAGCTGTCTTTATCTCCTCTTGTGCCAGCTTAGCCCTACAATGGTCAAGTAGGACAAAATCGTCTCTGCAGTGGTCCGGAGAAATGTCCATTTGCGGATCAAGATACTTTATGAATCATGCTCGCCACCACCACCTCTGTTGTGGTTTTGAGAAATATCCATTTTCAGGAAAAGAGAAAGTTATATTTGTAAATTCCAGGGATAAATTTGCAAAAACCGGTTGTCCTGCAAATGGATGCTCCATGAGCAAAGGTGTCAATCACACATTGGCCATTAACCATTTAACACATATCAGCCAAAAACGCCTTCTGCAGTGGTCTTGGGAAATCTCCATTTGCAGACCAGGAGAAGACTATTTTTGAAAATTTACCACCAGCCATTCCAGTGGTAAATTTTCAAAAATAGTCTTCTCTTGGTCTGCATGTGGACATGTTCTGAGAAACTTGAAATTTTGTGGAACAAATTCGATTGTTAAAAATAACTAATTGATGTAGCATTTTGCGTGCTTTGAGGCACGCTTCACAGAAGACAGGTTGACAGTTAGACAAGATAGTCAACCCCGTCTTCATTTCTTAAGCACAGACATATGTGATACTAACATACATCGCGCAGTCACTGCCTATTAGATGGCATAGTAAACAAGAGAACAGAGATTGTACGCCCACTCCCTCACTCCACTCCATTTTTGTCACGTTGTGAAATGTTTTTGGATTTTCATTTATTTTTTTATTATTAAGATTTTCCAGACTTCAGACACGCCCTTGTGTTACAGTTGGAGCCCGCACCAATAGTTTCAGAGATATCTGCTGACTCAGAATTGGAGGGAGGGGGAGAGAGCCGATTGCAATGCCCTGTTCCCCTTACATGACGCAGGTAACAAGATTTCGGCCCACAAGATGGTGTTTGTTTAAAATATGTAAAAAAGTGGATCCATTAAATGGTCAAATTTGGTCAAGAAAATTGAAATACGGTAGTTCCTTATTGAATTTCAATTTACAAAAGAATATTTTAGAAAATTTACCACTGGAATAACACTCGGTTATGGAGCCAGTCATTCTAGTGGTAATTTTTCAAAAATTGTCTTCTCTTGGCCTGTAAATGGTCATCAAACTGTTACGGCATGTGGTAAAAAAAAACCTGTGTTTTAAGGAACCACCGTCTTGTCACCCCAAAAGTCAATTCCTACGACAACTGACGTGTACTAGAACTGCCATTAGAATCCACTTTACTGTGCTTGTCTAATACATATTCGTTTCTGTTGTACCTATATCCGCCGTCTGCTTTTTAACCACAATAGAGTTTATCATTGCTTCTTCGTCTGTCAACATTTAACCATTGCTTAAAATTTGGTGTTTACAAATTTAATTTACAAAACAACACACTTTATTTTACTTGAATGTGTTACAACATTTCATCCAATTTGACTGTCTGTTTGCTGAATTTCTGTGGACTACATTTTTCATTGGGGTTAACTCTGGATATGCTAATTATTTTGAAAACAATTTGACTGAAAGTTGTTGGTTGCTATGCCACCAACAACTTTCAGTCAAATTGTTTTCAAAATATTCAACATATGAGTTATTTACCATTGAAATTATTGTCTGGTGGCTAGCATCAGTGAGATAGTTAACGTGTACCCATACATATATAATATCAGAGTATATGTACTTATCTAATTGTCACACTTTAAAAAATGGTTTTCGATTTTATTGGTATTTATTTATGGGAGTCCGTTTTAAGAAAAGACTGGAGTTTTCTCCGATGATGTATCTTTTATTTTTTTCACAACTTATATGCTCAACAAATTTAAAATGCTAAGAGTTTTATCGCATGTCATAAGTGCATATCAATCCACGTTTTTATTTAATTATTTAATAGTTTAAATTCTATTAGTGCTCTACAGTCATAAATATATATAGATCTGTGTTTATTCTGAACAGTGGCTGTTGCTTCGTTAATGACAAAATGGATTAATCCACTTTACCTCTGCCCCGCCCTTGCTTTATGCGCCTTCTGATTGATTTATATACTTTGAATCCTGAATTTTTAGAATCACGGTTTCATGGTAACTACAACTAATATATTGATTATTTTGAAACTAATTTGATTGGGGCAGCAACAGTGCCCAGTCAAATTAATTGCAAAATATTCAACAGAATGTTTATTAAATACTAAAGGCATACAATTCGTACAACTGATGGACTATTCCAGGTTTATGACGGAGTAGCTGTCAATTATGATTGTGACATCTGCCTACGTGTGACGTAATTGATTATGATGTCTTATACTTGATCGACATGTCTGATTCATCCGTTATTGTAGCAGCACAGGAAAGTTTTGAAAATGGACACCAATGGACTTATCAGATCTGTCACTCAAGTATCTGATGTCATAATCAAAATAAGTCACTTGTTAGCTGACACCATGATGAAATGACGTAGGTCTGACATGAAATGGATAACGGTTTGAGAGTAACCATGTGATTTATCTATATCTTGGTGAATGTACAAGTTTGTAACCATTCTAGTGAATATTTTGAAACTAATTTTATTGGGAGAATTTGATGGCATATCGTCAAAATATGTGACACAGTGACATCCTACCTGTAAAGTTATCGCGATATTGAGATTCTGGGAAATTCTATTCAAGCGAGTGTACAATGTGGGCGGAGCTTAGGTAGCAATGCACGGGGCATAGCCTGAAATGAATCGCTCTATTATTGAGACAAACTGAACAAAATACGTCGAACCGGTAATTCTGTAGCAGTTTCATAACATTGGTTTCAAACATATAATCAACTGTCTGACTGCTGCAAGTCACCAGACAATAATTTCAATAGGCAATAACCCTGGACCTGCTGAATGCTTTGAAAACAAATTGACTGAAAGTTGTTGGTGACATAATCACCAACAACTTTCAGTCAAATTGTTTTCAAAATATTTAGCCGGTCAAGAGATATAACCATTGGAATATGTCGTCTGCAAAGACTCAGCAGTCGACAGTTACTAAATTAGATTTATCATATTTTACACAGGTATGCTATAAGGCTATTGTAATTAAGCTTTACTTTTCCATGTCTGAATGTATAAACATGCTTTTTGTTCAGGTTTAGCTTCTCCATTGCATTGTTTGTCTTTTACCTCATATAATACAAAAAGAATTTGATTACCTCATTTGGTGTCTAAAATCACAGGTTCTCAATTTCAGGACAATCATATAGATATATAAGCTAATTTGTTTTGAAAAGAATTCGATTGGGAATCCATTGCTACCTCAGACAGCGATGGTTTTCCAAATCATATTACTTTCCAAATATTCAACATATATATATATGTTTTATTTCTTGCAATGTACAGAATCGATCATAATTTGTATATTGTGTCACGTTGAACTTTAGTGTATGAAAGACATAAATTTATTTTCATATGAAAAATTTAAAAACATGTTATATAATATTAAAAAATAATATTGCCTATCTTAGCACGTTTATCCCTGATGTCAGCGTCACGATTTAAAGGTATTAAAAGTGTATTTTTAAAATATTCAATGGAACATTTCTTACGTCAGACATTTATTATATTTCGTTGCGTAAGCTAATATTTGTCATAAAAAAATTGTATGAAATGGATAGATATATTTTTGTTATTAAAATTCAATGAAAAAATAGATTTGTTTTAGACTATGAATGGGTTTATGATGAATGAAATATTCTGTTGGATATTATGAAAAAAATTCGGCTTTCAGTAATTTTTTCAAATTATTCAGCAAGTTTATTGCTATATTTCGCTTTGAAATTGTCATATTGAGATTTGAGGGGTGAACGGTCGAATCGTGTATGTATACATGTAATTTCCTATGCTTATTTTAAGACTTAATTCGTAGACACAACTGAGTATGGTATAAAATGTGTGTCAATATGTCAAAATCACTGCCAGACGGTTACTGCTGCCTCGGGTTAACTCTTTACTGGTGAAAATTGGTTAGGAAAATTAACTCTTTAATATCCATTTACAGGCCAAGAGAAGACTATTTTTGAAAATTTATCACTGGGATGACTGGCTAGGTGACCGAAAGAGACATTCCAGTGATAAATTAAAAAAAAAAATTAAAATCTCCACGACCTGCAAACGAACACTTCTCAAGATTACTACAAAAGCCATTTTTGGCCATTAAAGGGTTAATATAATCAACACACTGAGATACACTAAGATGCTTATCCTTTAACCCTTTCATGCCGAATCCGGCCATAACCGGCCTCAAACAGTGCTCATTTTGCATGCCCATTTGCTGGTAACGTTAAGAAAACTCCTTTTGAAAATTTACCACTGGAATGACTGGCTCGGTAACCGAGCCAGCCATTCCAGTGATAAATCCTCAAAAATAGTCTTCTCATGGCCTGCCAATGGACATTCAATAAGGAGATATTTAGATTTCCTTGACCAAATTTAAACATTAAAGAGTTAATGGTCAAATTTGGGCAAGAAAATCTAAAATCTAATTATTTGTTTATTGAATGTCCATTTGCAGGTCAAGAGAAAACTATGTTTGGAAATTTATCACTGGAATGACTGGGTCGGTTATCGAGCCAGTCATTCCAGTGATAAAATTAAAAAAATATTCTTCTTTTGGCATGTAAATGGACCTTCTTCAAGAGCACTGCAGAAGCCGGTTTTGGTCGGCTTGACCATTAAAGGGTTAAATCTGTCTTATGTGACCACCTTATGGAGCAGCCATACTGACTCATTATAGACAGGTACAAGAGGTACTCAATACAAATAACTTATCAGGATATGACGAGCCAAAATATTGTGGTTCTGTAAGAAAATACCAATTTGCAAACCAAGAGAAAATATTTTTTAAAGATTATCACTAGAATGACTGGCTCGGTTATCGAGCCAGTGATACCTGTGCTAAATTTTCAAAAAATAGTCTCATCTTGGTCAGCAAATGGACATTTCTCAAGACCACTACAGAAGGCATTTTTGGGTGTGTTAAGCGGTTAATGAATCACAGATTTTGTCACGAAATGTCAGATAGTCTCATGCCCTTGGATGACTGTACATACATTTGTCTTGAAGAGATATGTGGTGTAATGTGATTGTATAGTGATGTTAGTACATAACATGTAACCATTGTTCGTTTATGCATATCTGTTTCTGAGTGTACAAAACCATGCTTTTATTGGGCCAATGTGTGTGTGTGTGTGTGTGTGTGTGTTAATATCGTGTTGATGATTTATTACTGGAAAATCTTCTGAAATCTTTCTCCGATAAGAATATTGTATAATTTGTAACTATCAGATTAAGAAGAGCGGGAGGGAGTATGGGGATGCGGTTGGGAAGTGTGATTGTACGGTAATACAAAGAAGTGTTCTGTTGTAGCGGAACAAATATATATATAGATATATATATATATATATATTATGCAACTCGGGAGGTATGTCTTTTCCAATCTCCGCATCAGTACTGTAAGTATGTAATTAAACATAAAACATGCATAAAAGAAGCATTATTTTATTATAACATGGTTTGAATTTGTATCATAATTTTGAATTTGTATAGTAATGCTGATGATAATAGTAAATATTATTACTCATGACAATATTATTAAAGCTTGACTTTTAGTTTATTTTTGCTGTTGTTTGTGTGTGGGGTTTGCTGTTGCGTATTGTTGGAAATATTGTAACTTAATCCTAGCATTGTGTCACATTCACATCCCAGTTAATCCTCCGATCAATGCTTCATCAATGCCAGGTTACTTTAATGTTTCAATCAGAAAAAATGATTTTGACAAAATTATTGATCACGTAATCTGTTAACTATATAACTGCTGCAAGCCACCAGACAATAATTTCAGTGGGCAGTAATGCTGAAGCTGTTGAATATTTTAACCCTTTAACACTCATATCAGGCAAAGACTGCTTCTGCAGTGGTGTTGAGAAATCTCCATTTTCAGAGCAACAGAAGACTATTTTTTTAATAAATTTACCACTGGAATGACCGGCTCGATATACGAGCCAGTCATTCCAGTGTTAAACTTTCAAAAATAGTCTTCTTGTTCTGCAAATTGACATTTTCTATGAAAAAATTGAAATTTTCTTGAACAAATTTGAGGGTTAGAGTTCAAATTAGTTTGACTGAAAGTTGTTGGTGGCTTAGCCAAACAAATTGTTTTCAAAATATTCAGCATATGTAGACTTAAGCCTCGTGGAAAATGTAATCTGCAGAAATTCAGCAGGCAGGTAAGGGATGACTTGTGTATTACCTCGTGTATTAATTCTAACGTAATTTATTTCTGCTGATTAACATGTCCGTTATGCAAACCCTTAAATTAATTCATAAATTAATTATTCCGTAGACATCTAACTTTTAATAGGGAAGATTGATCAAGAAAATCAAACTGCGTAATGACTCACTATTTTGACAATTTACGACTGGAATTACTGGCTCAGCTATTGTGTCCATTATTCCAGTGGTAAATTTTTTTAAATAGTCTTCTCTTGGTCTGCAAATGGACATTTCTGAAGACCACTGCACAAGCCGTTTTTGGCTGATATGAGTGTTAAATTGGGTTTGTACACTTTCCACTGTGTAAAATTCCATGACTTTCCATGACCTAAAAATATGAAATCCATGACCTAAATGAGGTCTGTGGATACTGTTGCAGACACTTTTGAAGTCTAAATACGCTCAGATGGCATCTTCTGCATTTGCTTTTTATCATGAAAATTTTATCTATATAGCATGATTTTTTCACAGTAGCTTTTTCCAAATTTTTATGACTTCCATGACCTATTTGAAAAAGTACCATTTCCCAGGCCTGGAATTTTAATTTTCAAATTCCATAACTTTCCCAGTTTTCCACGACCAGTGTTAACTATAACTTTAATGGTCAAAATTAAAGATTTTGAAAATTGTGTTGCTTACAAGTTAGATTTCTCAAGATTGTATTTTCACAATAACCAGCATCCCACATGTTTGAGAACGGAATAATGGGATCAGAAAGTTCAGTTGAGTAAAACAAAATAATTACTATGAATAGTATTTTTGTAGTGTTGCGAGAAATATCCTGATTTATGATTTTCTTTTAGTAATTTTATCAGCCATTGTCACCTCTGGCATGTTACGACATCGTACCGACCTCATAAAAGTCAGGAACTATGTTTTGTCTGTAGGCACATTTATGCATCTGCCTGTACAGATAGATGGCCGTCGTTGCAGGGAAATTATGCGATTACCGGTACATTACCTCAACTAGTTGCTTGTCTGGCTCGCTGCTATTGCCAATAGACAATAATTTCAATGAGCAAAAACTCGACTTGCTGTATATTTTGAAAACAATCTGACTGAAAGTTGTTGGTGGCTTAGCCACAAACAACTTTCAGTCAAATTGTTTTTAGAATCTTTAGCAGGTCCAGAGATATAACCCCTGTATTATGCTGTCTGCAAAAACTGCAGACAGACGGTTAAATTTTGTATTTGTTACTGGAGAGATCCGATCTGTCACTCGGGTATCTGACATAATCAAAATATGTCACTTGTTAGCCGACGTCACAATCAAATGACAGAGTGGAAACGGTCAGACAAATAAACGTGCGAATTGTATGTCTTTTGTAAAGTTAAACTTTAATAAGCTCCCAGTCAAATTAGTTTCAAGATGATCAAGAGCTTAGGTTGAAATTGTGTTTTTCTGGGAGTTCATGGTTCACGGTTCCTCAAATTGTTTCAAACAGTCGTATAAAGCGGGCAGAGTTTTGCTAGAGACGCCTGAGGCATAGATAGAATTCACCATACCAGAGTATCCATCTAGCAATCTGACATCATATGACGTCATAAACAGCTAAGCAGCGTGTAGGATACCATCATAATCATTACGTCATAAATGATTCTATATGGACCATCTTTAACTCTTAATAGTCCGACATGTACAAATTGTATGTCTCTACTATTTAATAAACATGCTGTTGAATATTTTGAAACTAATTTGACTATGCGCTGTTGCCATAGACAGCAACAGCACCCAGTCAAATAAGTTTCAAAATATTTAGCAGCTTACCTGTATAGTTTTCTGGAAATTGATAGTCAGGAAATTCAGAGATTGATCGATCCCAACACGAGCGAGGTGTGGGTGGAGCTTAGCTAGAGATGGGCTGGGCATAGCTAAAACTGGAAATGTCCATTGGGATCCATTTATCGACAATCCACCAGTAGGTAGCTCTCTCAAACTGAGATTCTTTCTAAACTACACATGTAAACTAGTTGCTGAAATGTTTTTGAAATCAAAATTTTTAAATTAACTATGCAAATACATACCAGTACCTTCACTAATGACAATCATATTCATAGATTTGCACAAAGTATTTAACTTGGTGTTTCACTTACCTGATAAACAGTAGAACATTCTGGTAACTACAGGGTGGTAGCCATGTCTAATCACAAAAAAGTGCTTTTATTATTGTTTATGATGTAGACTACAGAACAAGTTTTCAGTATTATAGTAAATGAAATGTTACAAAAATAAATAATATACAGTTTCACCCTTAAGTGTCGCTATACGTATGTATCGAATTGTACAAGATCTTAGGTTTAAGCAATATTGGTGTTAATTTTGAAAATAGTAATGATGAAAATTGTTGCTTTTTTGTTAAAAATGAGCGCCATTTATTATGCTAAGGGAAACAAATGATGTGATATTTCCTTCTAAGACTTTAAAGCTTTAACACTCAAGGTTTCTGAAGTATTCCTGAGAAATTCTTATTTGTACACCAAGAGATGACTGAAAATTTACCACTGGAATCACTAGATCGATAACTGAGCGAGTCATTTCAGTGGTCAATATTCAAATGTAGGCTTCTCTTAGTTGGCAAACGGACATTTTTTATGAGAAAATTGAAATTTGAAGCTTAAAGGAAATTGGTCAAGAAAATAGATTTTCTCAGAAAATGTAAATTTCTAGGTCAAGAAAATATTTTCAAAATATTACCAGTAGAATGACTGGCTCAGTAACTGAGCGACTCATTCCAGTGGCAATTTTTTTTTAAAACATTCTCTTGGTCTCCAAACTTCTGTTTCTCAAAACACAAAAGCCATTTTTGGCTCACTTGATCATTACGGCTTTAATTTAACTTGTGTCAAATAAAACCGATAGATATACTTGTGTTTTAATGTTAATTGTTAGGTATTGTCTAATCTCTGCTAGTGCCCTGCGTAACTTTGGATCACCTAGTAATTGATCTAATCCTTATGTATATTTTACCCTCGAGTTCTTTTAACCTGATTATCTATTATTGCGTATTTTATTAAAAGGAAGGGTGAGGTAATTTCTGTGTTCTGGATTTAAATTTTAAACAAGACGTTTTATTTGCTTAATATTTAATTAAATCATTTTAAAATTGAAATATTTGTGTGTTTTTTTGTTTCCCATATTTATTGCACAGGCATTTAGTGTGAGTGTAGGCATGCGCATGTCTGCGTGTGTTCGGGTGGTGTGGATGGTTGCATACATTCACTAACTATACACTACAAACGAAATATTACTAATACATTTCCTTGAAATAAATAACCATTGTCCCTATAGATTTGGCAGATTCTTTAAGATGTTAACACCAACATATTGTCCATTACAACAGTGCACAGTTGCGGACAAAATTGGTAACCTTTTGACCTCTTATCACTGAATTATTCAAGTGATTTGCATATCGCAAGAGATTTTGATTGGTCAGTCATTACCCTATGTTATGTGATGTTATGTTCATTTAATTTTTCAGTATTCCATAGTTGCACATTTCCTGCTATTGTCAAAAATTGACATTTGACCATTGTCGTTGTAACAATATTTCACTGTTACACTTAGATTGCGATTGAACAATGCATTATACACATTTCACACATTTAAACTCATGTTGGCTTCATACTGTAATCCCCTTGGTTTGTGAGGACAGAAAGAGGTCAGGCAGGCCCAAGGTGATCTTAGAATCAGAGAACAAGTTTATACGAGTCACAAGTCTGCGCAACCAGCAATTAAGTGCCCTTGACATACAAGGCCAGGTAAATGCTACCAGACCGACAGATGGTTCGACATCAACAGTTCAGAGGAGGTTACATGATGCTGGCCTACATGGAAGAAATGCAGCAAAGAAACCACTGTTAAGAGTGGTGAATAAGACGAAAAGACTTGTCTGGGCCAAAAAACTGGACATCTGATGAGTGGAAGTCAGTCTTATGGACTGACGAGTCCAAATTTGAAATATTTGGCTCCAACTGCAGAGTGTTTGTAAGACGCAGGAAGATTGAATGGATGATTTCTGCTTGTGTAATTCCAACTGTAAAACACGGAGGAGGGAGCGTCATGGTCTGGGAGTGTGTTGCTGGTGACAGGGTTGGTGATCTTTATCAGGTCCGTGGCATCCTCAACCAACATGGCTATCACAGCATACTTCAGCGACACGCCATTCCATCTGGATTAAAGCTGGTTGGGTGATCCTTCATTTTCCAGCAAGATAACGACCCCAAACATACCTCAAAGTTGTGCAAGAACCATCTGGAGAAGAAAGAAAGTGACGGACAACTGAAAGTAATGACCTCGCTTGCTCAGTCACCAGATCTGAACCGTATTGAACTTGTATGGGATGAACTTGACAGGAGAGTCAAAGAAAAGCTACCCAAAAGTGCCGTACATCTCTGGAAATTGTTACAGGAAAGCTGGGAAGACATGTCGGGTGATTTCCTAATGAAACTTGTAAACCGATTGCCACATATTGGTGAAACTGTAATAAAAGCAAAAGGGGCTATATTGAGGAAGCAATGATTCAGACATTTTTCAAAAATATTTTTTATTCCTTCCTTGGGTGTTATACGTGTTAATATGTAATTTGCAAGTGTTTAGAGAATCAAATATTGAATAAAACATTCTCGACTAAAAATATATATTGTTTTCAGCTGGTTTACTCAAGCTTTTGACTGGTACTGTAGACCGTCATCGAATCTCAAATAGTCCGACACGTATGAATTGTATGTCTTTGTAATTCTTTGCTATTTAATAAATCTGCTGTTGAATATTTTGAAACTAATTTGACTGGACGCTGTTGCTGCCTTAGGCATTAGTATTAAAGCTTATGGGGAAATAAGTTTGTGGCACATTTTGTCATTTATCAACGGATTAAAACTAAATTTGACAAATGTATCTTTATACAACATCTATTCGAGCTATGAATATAAAGTGGCCACTCCCTTAAACAAGGGCCATAACTCTGCTTCATTAAGTCATTTTAAAGTATTGAACCCTATGGGAAAAATGGATGTTCTTCATCAATTGTTGATGGATTAAAAGCAAATTTAGCAGATAGTTTCCGTCAGGAAAATATCTATGTGAACTATGAATATAAAGGGTCCACACCTTTAAACAAGGGTCATAACTCTGGTTCATTAAGACAAACTATTCAAGCCTATGTCTAAAGATATGTTCCTTCAGAGAGTATGTATTTTCTCTATGAATATGAAGTGGCCATGCCCACAAATAGCAGATTTATGGCCCTTGTTATATTTTAAAGTATTGAAGCCTCTGCGGAAAATACGTTTGTAACAAGTTTCTTCATTTATTGATGGTTTAAAACCACATTTGTCATCTGTTCCTTTATGGAATATCTATGTCGCTTACGAAGATGAAGTGGCAATAGCCAGAAATAGCAGAGTTATGACCCTTGCTATATTTTCAAAGTATTGAAGCCTATTGGGAAAATATGTTTGTGGCACATTTCGTCATTTATCAATGAATTAAAATTAATGTGGCAGATATAATCCTTTACATCTATTCGAGCTATGAATATGAAGTGGCCACGCCCTCAAACAAGGTCCATAACTCTGGTTCATTATGTCATTTTTAAAGTATTGAACCCTATGGAATTAATACGTGTGCTTCGTCAATTGTTGAAGGATTAAACTAAATATAACCGATATGTTCCTTCAGTCAATATCTATTTGAACTATGAATATAAAGGGCGCACCTTTAAACAAGGACCAGAACTCTAGTTCATTAAGACAAACTATTCAGTCTTATGTTTAATGTACATTTGTTTCGTCAATTTTTGATGGTTTAAAACCAAATTTAGCAGACGTTTCTTTAGCCAATATCTATTCACCCTTTGAATATGAAGGGATCACGACTTGATATAAGTGCCATAACTCAAGCTCTTTAATTTAGATTTGCCGTATTTTATTGGATTATACCCAAAGTATCTGGATGTGTGCCAACTTGGCATCCAATGCCATTGCAGTCTACGCCTGGATGACACCGCCACCGGGGCTGTGAGCAGTGTCATAATCAGTATATCCTGAGAGTATATATGGATGGTTAAACTGAACAGGATGATCCAGTCAAGGTATTTCTGTGTCAGATCAACACACCTGTCCCATCATCGATGTTGATCTTCATACCACCACCACCAAGGATCCTCATCTCTAACACTAGATGAGTGGTCAGCAGGTTAGTGAGTCGGACTCTCTCGAGTAACTTTACAGATGTCTTAGCTTTGAAAGTATGCAACATTCCATCCATCCATAGGACACCCTTCTGGGTATAGCTGTTTCTGGATCATCAAAGGGGCAGCACAGTAGGAGCTTCCCAGCAATGACTCCAAATCTATGATCTACACCAACTGAAACTGTACCGTCCTGCCCTATATAGGTTAGAAAATATTATCCATGATTGCAAAACTTCCGGATCTTCCCATCCTTCAAAACAGTCGAGTGGTGTGACTTCCTGATCAATGGCTGCAGTCTATATAGTAAGATCCAAGACTGCCAGGAACGCCACAACACCACACACTATTCTGAAAGATTATCTGCAGATGTTTCATCATCGATCACACCACACCATCATCGGTGTGGTGTGGAGCAGCCAGTTCTACATGAAAGTTGAGGTCAGCATCAAAGGTATTGGCATCATATAGCTTGCCATCTGTTTCAATCAGTGGTTCGATGATCAATCTTTTCGGGAAGTTATAGCTGAGCACAATCTTGTGGTCGTCCTTTCGTGCCAGACACTTCTTGCTAACATCCTTCAGATTGGTTAAAGAAGATCAACACTATTCCCACTGATGAGATGGATGGAAAATGTGTTAAGAGTCTGCCCGATACTGCAGGTCGAATGACTTTTCAAGGTTCTCCTTCAACTTAGTTACATCATATAAATCTACTAGATCAGTGAGACCGTTTGTGTGAGCGAATATCAGCTCCATTTGTATACAGAGGAGTTTTAACAGAGTCATGGCGATCATGCAACTGCTGCGCCAGGCAGATGAGAACGTGATCGTACCATCTCTGGTGGGTAGACATGTGGAATAGTATTGGATTGAGTTGGTCCTCTTCAAATTAGCGTAACATTCCACCACCTACATGCACGTGGATGTCTATCTCCCGCCAGTGCCTATATATCACACCTCACTGGTGGATGTAGGTTTGGATGTAAGTGAGTATCTGTCAGTAGTAAGAGACCACCACATGTGGAAGCCAATCGGCCCAAATTTTCAACCCCACACCACCTGTTTGACAGCTCATTAACTTATATGCCAACACAGATGGTATGTATGTTCATTTAGTTTTGCTGTAACTGATTAACTAACATGATTTCATACCAGACCTATCAGCTTCTGTGAAATCAAAAACCTGATAGAGGATTGACCTTTGACTGCTGAGGCGATGATCACGATGATGATGAGTAACTGTGCTCTTTCAGCTGTAATCAATCACCATCACCACTATCTTGCCCAATACTATGGTCCTACGCTCCTTTACGTTCTTTCTCGCCTCTAGTGGTACTAGATTACGTTCTTTGAGGCCTGATCGCAAAACACTGCATTTGATATTAGACTGCGTGGCCAGCGATAATTTGTAATGGTTTACAAAATGTTTGCGGTAACATGCATCAAGTTTGTTCAAGAGTGCTGTTTGAGCTTTCCAGAAGTTGCAATTGCATAACATTATAGAGACACATGTAACAGCATATAGTTGAATCTTGATTTTCATAGGATTTTAAAGTCATGAATCCACAACTTCCAAAAGGACTGGAAGGCGATATTTCTTGTTACACAGCAAGTTTTAATGTCGGTATAGGAGACTGTTTCGGCTTCACCCTTGGAGAGGTTTGCGGCTATTGAAAGTAGTGTATCAAGAGGACGTTTTTCCTTATGGATAAAGTCAACATCATCTGTATACTCCATCATTAGGGGCATACCTGTTATTGAGATTTCTTGAACAAATGATAGTGCTGCGGCGAGGTAGCAAGTGAAGAGCACTGGTGACAAACGGTTTGCTTGTGATGATCCTATTGATGTTTCAAACTGCAGAAGGCATTGATTTGACGCGACAATCTAGTTTTGTGTTTGTCAATAAGTCTCACCAGGCGTAGTTCGTCATCATTGCAGACAGCTTGGTGGAGAAATTTAAGGATATGTGGTCGCTTGATGGTATCAAATGCACATGACATGTTGATTTCCACCTAGTAGAAGTCCCAATGCTTTGATAGTGCTGCTGCGAGGTAGCTATTGGCAGAACAGGTATGCTGAGGAAGCCGAGGAAGGCAAAAACCTTTCTTCGATACATTTTGTGTCGTCTGATACGCTGCTTTTCATGAAAACTGGAGCAGTCTGGTCTAATTCCATCGCAACCATGCGTCAGCCACTTAAGTCCAGAGTGAATGCAAACGTCTTACGTGGAGGTGCTTGTTCTACAGTCTAACAGAGCATGGGTCGATAGGACAAATAACACATCCTCAGTATGGAAACTGCAAAAGGGATCCTGAGACCAGGCAGCAGATCATTCCGCATTGCGAACCTCTAGGCATAACCAGACTTATACATGCATTCCCTCCTACCACTCCTAGGCAGCGGTGACACTCAAATCACACAATGATGATGATACCCTACCGAGCTCATAATGAACTACATACGTTCAACTATCTCCGATTTACTGAAACTCCACACGTATGTGTTGATGCGAATCGAAACTGTATAAGGGGAGCTGATCTACCTACACCAAGACCGACTGAAGCTGTTAAACGGGGATCCAGTATTGTATTTTCTACAGTGCAGAAGTATACCCACTGCTATTTGTGTATAAACAAACCATTCGATTGACTTATTTCAATTTTCGGACATCTGGCGTAACGTGTTAACTTTGTTACTGATTACCACAGTTCATTATTCATTATTCATTATATTTCTAAGAATTTTTTCATCTGTTGCAAGGATCACATCAACCCAAGAATTGGCGAATTCAAGTTTCCAAAAAGATTATCGACGCTTTCAGGGTGCCTCTGACAGAGAGAATTTTCAGATCAAGGTTCAAGGATAGCACTACTGTTGTCAACATTCGTTGTGGCCACACACTATGTCAGCGCAGCTACATCCTCTTTTAAAACCACTGTCAGTTTCCAGTAAATTTGCTACAACGAAATAATGTCACATGATAGAATTTTTCAGATGCTTTTAAAAATCACTGCATCGATAGGGATGTGTTGTTCAAATGCAGCGTTGATGACATGTACCATTTCTGTCGCGATTTAAGGAGTTCATTATTAACGCCGTCATGCCTTATTTGTTAGAGATGCTAAGTCCTTTTGGTTATTGGCTTTTGCTGAAGTTCTGACTGGCCTTCAAACGCGGGTAGAGGTTCGTTTTCTGTGTCAGTGAACTGACAGTTGTACAATTCCTTGATTGTTTCAACCTTTTCCTAGTCAGAGCCGATGAAGTACCGATCAGAGTTATGCACAGCAAGTGATTGTTGTGGAGTGCTTTGCCTGTTCTGAACATTTTTTTTGACAATCCTCGGTGGACATGGATCTGATTTAGAATGCCATCTGCTCTTTTGATGGAGAGTTTCTCCAATCATTTACTGATTTGGCACAAGATCTTACCCTTATTGTGATTCTGACTTAGTTCAGTTTGGTGTTTACTCGTAGTGTTTTCTGTTGATCAGATAGCTTTGTAACAAGTGGATCATCAACATAGGATTTCTTATACTGATGCTTTAGCAGCCAATGTATGCACACATTTCAGGACTAAATTAGGCCTTCATTTGGTTTACAGTTGAGGTCAGCTATGGCCATCTGCTTAATTATTGTTGGAGTTAATCTTGCATTTTTTTTAGTGTCGCTGGTAGATGAGGCGTATTTGATCAATCCGTAATCAAGCAATTACTAGTTTGTGGTCAGAATTCACCATACGATCGTGAGATCAAGCAATTACTAGTTTGTGGTCAGAATTTACCATACGATCGTGAGATCAAGCAATTACTAGTTTGTGGTCAGAATTCACCATACGATCGTGAGTCTCTGTGTAACGCCTTTGCATTTGCCTTGCATAGTATAGGGGCTTGGGAACATTGGCATACAATGGGAAAGCATAATCTGATCCTGAGGAGATAAAGGCACTAAACGTGCAGAGAATCCTAAAGCAACAGATCTGCCAATAAAAACATGAGTGACTGTTTATAAGAGAGCTTGTAATTACAGAATGCCAGCATAGTAATGAGACAACGATGCCAAAGAATGGCAGAAGAACCTGCGGTAGAGTTGGGAGCTACATTAAAAGTATGCGATATGTCTGATGAGGACCTTACAGATGATGAGTTTATAGAACCTCAGGTGAGGAGCCCACAGATGCTGAGCTAGAGGTTTTACGTTGGGAAGTGGATAAGAAAAACGTAAGAAAGCCAAACAATGTCAGGGAGTACTATTATGGGCACACGGTGACGTTCCAGATGTCCCGGCTTTGAAAGCTACTGGCACAGGAGAAAGTGCTGGAGGGCATGTGCATAAGAGACGTATATCTCCACACCAAAAAGTGTGTACGATTTACCAGGCTCTTCAAGCTGAATCCTATGAAGACTGGTGATGAGATGGGTTTAATCACCATGCATACCATGGCTAAATCAGAGTGGCAAGAGCAACGTGAACTATATCCTGCCATGTCACATGACGATGATGGCAGACAGTCCATGGCTGGCGAATGCAGCAGATCGATACATTCAGGCAGGGTCTCGGCCATGAAGCAGTAGAATGTGCAGTCAGTGTAAAAACAGCCTACAGCAGTCTCACATGCACAACAACAGCTGCTTGTGTGAGTGCGGGTGTGGCGGCCATTGCCATCTTTGCTACAGAAGCAGGTGTGTTAGTTGTTATCCCACTCGGTGGAGTCACCACCGCCGTTCTGACCACTGGCCTTGGAGTTCAACAGTGGCAGGTCATGTGGAAGCTAGTGAAGCATGCTCAGTATGTGATACCAGCACAGCGCACTAATTAGGGCATTATCATGATTCCTATTAAACTCTGCTAAACTCGCGCAAACGAATTCAACCCGACACTAGCGTGGACAACACTAGCCCAATCGAAAACGCTCATAGTATAGGTCTGTCTATGTATATGGGTGTCTACATTGGATAGGCTCGTGATCATAGATCACTAACCCCGACATGCCCAAGTTCCATGACCAAAAATGTAAGGGTGTAGGGGGTATGATGTCATAAATATACTATGACAGCATACATGACACAACTATATTGATGTTACATGTGTTTCCATAACACTATACAATTGCAACCGCTGGGGTCAAGTTAGACTCGCTAACTAGTCAGTTTACTGGTTTACTGAACATGCGCAGTCGCTATGCCAAGCCGAACGCTGAATAGTTAACTAAAGTTCGCTGGTTCCCGACTCCCCATTGAATAAATACTGCAGAAAAGTTGGAGTCGGGTACCAGTCTCCATTAACCCTTTCTGTCGTCTGTTTTGATGGCCTACGGAAATCGGTTATTTTTGTCCGCTAAGACGACAAAAAGTGTCCATATGACATAAAGTGGGAAGGAATAGGGGCTTGGGAACATTGACATACAATGGGAAAGCATAATTTCATCAAACCTAGGTTATTTAGTGAAATATTTATACTTGTATATGCATTTATTCATGGCAAGCGATCGATGTCCGGCATTTTTAAATTTACGCAAATATCGCACTAACCATCTGAACAAGCTCGGGTGCTCGGTTGACTTCGCACTAACCATTTGAACCGAGCTCGGGTGCTCGGTTGAACACAGGCATTTGAAGTTTACCCTCTATTTCATATTATTAGCATATTTCGTATTACTACTACTATACACCTGTGCAAAAGTTAAGCACCACCCTATTTTTACGCACATGCGAGGGTATATTCATGTGCTATGAAGAAAGCAATAGCATAAACATTTATGTACCCATCCATCTTAGTGCAAGAGGTAATAATGCAACTAAAGGAATGCTGATTATGATGGTGGGGAAATACTGTATGTTTTTGTTTGAACTTGAAAACGAGGCCTGAATATGGTTACGTTGACACAACTGACAAGTATTGCCCTACTGTTGACACACGTGGCTAGATTGTCATTAATGGTGTATGAAAACGAAGTTTAACATCTGTGCACGAGTTTGAGACTGTCATTATTAATACCGGGTATATCCACCTTGTGCCTGGATGACGGCCTGGACACGACGTCTCATGCTCGTCACCAACCGACTGATACGCCATTGTGGTATTCGTTGCCATTCAAGATGGAGTGCGTCTGTGAATTCCTGTAGGTTCTGCACAGGAGGATCCCTCCTTCTCACCATGTTTCCCAGAATGTCCCAGATATGCTCAATAGGGTTCATGTCAGGGCTCCTTGCTGGCCATGGTAGGGTTTCGATGGCATTCTGGCGGAGGTATTCATGCACAGCTCTAGCACGATGTGGTCGGGCGTTGTCATCCATGAATATAGGGTGGGTTCCAGGTGCATGATTTACAAAATGAGGGACCACAACTCTATCCAGTATGGAATCTTGATATCTTTGTCCATTTAGTGTTCCAGGTACAGTCAACAGATCCAGCTTACAATCAAATGAGATGCACCCCCATATCATAACGGAACCTCCACCAAATGGAACTTCTTCCATGATGTTACGTTGGTCATACGCCGTGCGTCTGGACCTCCATACACGAGTTCGACCATCTGTGGCATGAAGCAGGAACCGACTTTCATCGGACCAGTGTACCCGTCTCCAGGATCTCATGTTCCAGTGTCTTCTTTCGTTGCACCACCTCAGACGCTCCTCTTTGTGGTGTGCAGTGAGGAGAGGACGTCTGACAGGTCTCCTAGCTTTCATGCCAGCAGCATACAGTCTCCTTTTGACGGTAGACATTGACACTCTATTGCGCGTTTCCCATTGGTGGCTGAGCACTCTGCTGTTGGTGAATGGAGATCTCCTAACAAGGCGTACTAGGGCTCGATCATCACGGGCAGTAGTCTTCTTCGGTCTTCCAGATCTAGGCCTGTCCTTCACCTCGTTAGTTTGCCCATGTTTTGCAATCAAACGACTGATTACAGTATGGTTAATGTTCAGCTGTCTGCCAATCTCTCTGCATGACATACCAGTGGTATGCATGCCTATGATTTGCCATTTCACACGATCACTTAACCTTCGTCTTGCCATAGCGGTTCACAATCAAGAGCTAATTCTCTCTGTACAAATAAACCACGGTCATGAACACAAAATTCCTAATCTTGTCACCTAAATCTGTATGTAATGTTCTACACCTCAAACTGGACTTTTACATAACTGAACACGTGTGCTGTTTCCCGCCACGCACGGACATCAAGCGGCGTGAAGTCATGCATGCATGTGCATTTCGTACTTGGAATTATGTCAGCTAACGCGGGGACAAAAAGTATGGCAGCCTAGTTGTACCATCATGTTTCTACGTGCTATTGTTTTTGCTGGTGCTTAACTTTTGCACAGGTGTATATATATATATATAGTTAGCTATAGCTAAGGTTAGGAGTGGAACTTGACCTGGGCTACTCCAGAAGCCCATTTGAACGACCACAACTTGATGCATGTCTCTGCCAACATCTGCATGCTATTACAAACCATCGCTGATCTAATGCAGCACTACAAACTGTGTAACACATAGCCACTATTTGTGACGGTAGCGCAACAGCAATGGTCTATGTTCGGACATATTCTTCGAATACCAGAAAATACTTCTGCTCAGAAAGAACTAGAATTTACAGTCGTAGACCTCTGCCAAAGGGTAGCAGACATTCAAAGGATGCAAAAACATCAACGTGCTAAGTTCGAAGAACGTGTCCGAACATAGACCATTGCTGTTGCGCTACCGTCACAAATAGTGACTCTGCGTTACACAGTTTGTAGTGCTGCATGCAGATGTTGGCAGTGACATGCACCAACTTGGGTTCGTTCAAGTTGGCTGCTGGAGCAGACCCGCTGTTGCAATCGTATAGCGTTATGGAAACACATGTAATATCATATAGTTGTGTCATGTATGATGCCGTGGTATATTTATGACGTCATACACCCTACACCCTTACATTTTTGGTCATGGAACGTGGGTATGCCTGGGTTAGTGATCTATGATCACGAGTCTATCCAATGTAGATACCCATATATATCCACCTATAGTTTGATCAGTATATTTTATTGAACTGCTAGTTCTGGAAGTCTGGTATATTCATATGCTAATTGGCACTAACAATGACTTCCATAGATCTTAAATTAGTGGATTCTCTCAACATACAATTAGCCCTATCAATGGTAGTAAGGCATCTATAGGCTGTTTACATATTTATAGATCTGCTGTTGTTCACATCTGAAATTAATTTGTTTAGGTTTGGTTATAGCAAGGCATATTCATCCTAAATGTTTATGTCTCAAAGATATTACGTATCAAATAGTTATAAATTATTTAAACCAATAGGTCCAGACTAATATATAATTAAGTAATTTCTAAAATAATAATTAAGCATAGGACCTATGGGTTGGGACATTCATTTTTTTTTTTAACGTACACGGTGACATACACGTAATCAGCATGCATACAGGCCGCTCTTGGTGGTGGTCACGTGACACGCAGTGTGGCGCGTTGTCAGGTCTACTGTGCTCTTTTGTCTACATATATACGCCAGACATCTCGCCACGTTTATTTAAGTGGTCATCAATAAATTCATCTTTATGTGAGGGCGCTGTGTCATCATTTTCATCATCATGGCATAAGCCATATACGACCTCTGCATGCTTCTCATCGACGAACTTCATCTAGCCAGAGAAGTTCCTGTCCAGCCCGGCCGTTATCTTTAATTACTTCGGCGGTGTCATATCTAGTGATGCATTGGTGAATAACTTTTGAAGTTTTGGACAGGTTTCGATAATATGAATTGGGCGGCAAATCGTTTAGCCCATCCGATTGAATGTTATAACTTTGTTACGGACCTTCATCTTCGTCTATTATTATCTGATGTGTTCAGACTCTGGTATGGCAATTATGCTATCCTAAAATAACTGTCTTAAATACACGTTTCCTGTCTTCATCGAAGTCGTTTTCTAACGATCATCACATATGACGTCATCTAGCTTCATCTCGTGGCAACTCGGTTTCGCCATCATTGAAAGTATCTTCTGACGATCATCACATGTGAGGTCATCTAGCTTCATCTCGTTTTGACTGCCAGTTTCGCCATCATCGAAGGTATCTTCTGACGCCCAATTTCCGTGACGTCATCTAGCTCAATTTCATTCCTAGACCTGTGGTGCGCCAGCAGCTTCGTCGCCATCCGAGATCGATTCGCCAACTTCTTAGTACGAACTCCGAACTGTCAGCCTCTTCCACGTCGTCGACCACTCATACCGTTAGGATCTTCTGTGGTAGATACTATTCTTGACGCTCATCTTCACTTCGGACATTACCGGATTGAAAGGTACCTAACATTATATCGATTATTTGCTAGCACACCATTTACACTACACATCCCTGGGGTTTGGGAACCAGTAAACATGTAACATTAAATAATTCATAACTAGTTAAAAGCTAAATTAATTTTAAGGTAAGAATTTATGGCATTACTCTAAGCCAGGTTCATGGATACTATGGTTGATTGTTTGAACGACTAAGCTTGGGTAATTCCAAATTTGGTTGCACAAATAATTAAATGTACACAATTCCATTAGCCTGGATGATGATTGTAGTGAAATTTGAATCTGTCATCGATGTTCGATGGACTGAGATTCAGCGCTAATTAAAATGTCATCAAACCATCCACCGCGTTCCATCAGATACATTTTCATCCCTTTAATAAATTAATCAAATTAAAGAATTCAAACTCTATTTATAATAAAATTAGAGTTTGCTGAATAAAAATTTGAGTGATCATATTTCTATACGATCATCTGTACATTCCTGTAGCGCGTTATCCCTTCATTGAATTGTTTCATTCGTAGTTCGTCATATTTATCATCGCCATCATCTCTTCCCGTGTATGTTGAGTCATTTTATTTACGCCTGAATAAAACTATTTTATTATTTGAAATCAGTAGTTTACCTTTACATTTTCAACACTGATAGACATTCAATAAATTCTAAAATTGAACTACAAGGATAACAGCATATAGATTCTATGAATACGATTCTGATGTTGCCGATAGTGGGCATAATACCGAAAATTCTTAGAGATGAGAGACGATTTGTTCACCGATCTAAATTTGACCTCTAATGTTTTGACATCATAGATTAAATTTATATCTGGACAGAAATCGTCTACTTCAACCAGAACGATTTGTAATCAGGTCTGAATAATAACTATCAGGGTTCAACCTGATCGAGCAAATACAAGCTTAGATGCCTTATGAGATTCCATAATCCGACTGGATGAACTTAGTAGTTCATCATCACATTAATCTCAGATCTGGAGGTATCTTGGAGCAATATGGTCCAATATTGACTTGATATGTTTAACTCATAATTCTACAATGATATCACCTACATGATAACTGATTCTACAATATATTTTTATGAGCCAATTAATTGAGTCGGATAAATATTTAATGTCATCTTAAAACTCTTGGACCAAAATTTATCAAACTTGGTACTTAATGATTGCATTGGATTGAGGTCATACAGATCAAGTGGCATTGCCTATCAACCTGTCTATCCGATGATCAGGCGTTGTCGAGTCCCTTAACAACCTAGACACATTATTATAGCACTCAACTTTATCCGAGTTCATGACCTTATCTTGACCTTTGGGTCCATCATAGTCACATTGACCTCTGATTAACTCCATCAACTAAATAAAATCAGTATCTATCCAATAAAGACCGACATTATCCTAATAGTTGCATCTTGACTTTCATGGGATTTTCGAGCCACAAACCCCCAGCTTCCAAAATGACCAGAAAGCAATATTTCCGGTTACACCACGAGTTCTAATGTTAGTGTAGATGTGCAGAGAAGGGAGCCCCCAGCTTACGCTCTTTCTCCTCTTCTCTGCGTGCGTGCGTGTGCAGGTGTGTATGTATGTGTGCATGTGTGTGTGCGCACATGTGCGTGCGTGCATGTGCGAGCGTCGGTGTGTGTGTGTGTGTGTGTGTGTGTGTGTGTGTGTGTGTGTGTGTGCACGCGTGTGTGTGCATGTGCAGAAAATCGATTTAATGCAACTCCTAAACAGTTGGACGAAATTCAACCAAATTTGGTATGTGAGTTACCCATATGACTGTGGAGTGCAAGAGCAGATTACATTTGGCTCCTCTACAAGGGTTGTTGGAGGGGCCAAAGCCAAAATTTTAACATGTAGAAATTGACTGTAACGTAACTCCTAAAACTGTTCGATGGAAGTCAACAGAAGTTAGTATGTAATTTACCTAAGCAGGGTGCAGGGTGGAGTGCAAGAGCATATTTACAATTGGTCTCGCCGCGAGGGTTGGGCGTGTGCGTGTGCGTGCCTGTGTGCGTGCCAACCATCAAATTTGGATGGAATTCAACCAAATTTGGTATACGCGTTACCCATATAATTGCTGAGGGCAAGAGGACATTTACATTTGACTCCGCCACCAGGGGTTGTGGGCTGGGGGGTCAAAAGTTCAAGAAATTGATTGTAAGGTAACTTCTGAAACCGTTGGACGGAATTCAAATACATTTGGTATGTGAGTTACACATATGATTCCAAAGTGCAAGAAGATATTTACATTTGGCTCCGCCCACATGCATTGGGTAGGGTGGGGTGCTTCAAAAGGTCAAAGCGGTGAATGTACGGATTTTCTACCACATCCCCAGCTCCAAGTACTACTACTCTGCCGTCTGCCACCCAGCTGATGCCTCATAGTCTCATAGTCGAGCTTTGGCTCTGAAAGTTATCGAGAGACAGCCTCGTAGGACTCGTCACATCTCTCATATACCGCTGATATTTTGAGTAGCGTGAGACCATTATTGCCGCCTAAGTGCCTCCCTCCATCTCAGCTGCCAGCTTCTCCATCGCCTGGTTATGAGATTTACACTCCACTTCTGTTGCCTTGTTGTCGGCGAAGCTCAGTCCCCAGTTCGCCAATGTGAACGTGCTTGCATTGAAGGCTGCCGAAGTCATGTCTCTATTTCTTCAGTTTAAAGCTATGATAGAGTTCCGACAGCAAGTGATGTATCAAGCAAGGCTTTCAAGGATCATGCCTATGAAGAGGACTATGATGATGTCAAGAAGTATATGGCAGTGGCGACGTGTGGTGATGTCGAGCCAAAATCCAACAGGCAAATCCACCGAGCAAAGGGTATCTACCTCACCTATATGAAAGGCTCTCGTGGTTCAGTGATGACAGTTGGGCCTGTGATCTCTCTGTTCACAACAAAGGCTGTCGAGACAGTCTGCAAGATCCCCAACAATGCTCTCCATGGAGTTGAGAAAATGTCTTAGGTTAACTGGCTATTCCAGCCATTGCCTCAGGCGTGGGCACATTCTGGAGTTGCTGGTCAGTGGCTCCCATACATTGCCATTGCACACACAGACATCTAGGCCACCACACATTAAAAACATGCTTTATAGGATGTTTAAGTTCCATGGAGTGGTCGATGAGCTGCCCTTCTCTGGGGACCGAACAAATGTTAGATGGAAGTGTGTCCATGTGTTCAAAGAGGTGTTCGGTGACAGTTGAAGGTACGATGGATGTCTGTTCGTCTGTCTATACCATCACACTATGTGACAAGACAGGAGTCGACGTGCGTGATAAAATCTGATAATTCATCCACAGTCTCTGCTGCCTCTTTTGAGGTCCTCTATTACTGAGCCTTTAGCTATTAATGTGAACCTCACCAGCTACTCGTGGCCACACACCACACGACTCATAGCATCGCCCTGGAGACTGTCAGTCGGTGGTTCACCAGGAAAGCAATGTGGCAGATATAATGGCCGCGTCGCTGCCGAATGCCACATTCGGCATGCACACTTCTATGAACCTGGCACAGAGTACACCAGGCTGATATGCTGTTCCTACCACAAAACTGTGTGAGATGCAAGACCTACAAATATGCCATCAACATTGTCGGTGGACAGCAGGTACAAGGCTATATATGAGATTATGAGTGTTCACAAAAGCCCCTCCAGTGACCAGAGCTCCTGCAGATTGATGAGGGTAATGAGTTCAAGAGATGAAAAGGTGGCGCTCGTATGTAAACATGGTGTGGCAGTTAGATGAGGCGAGGTTGGTCATTACCGCATCCGGCCATTCATCAAGCGTACATTTGTATAGTTTGTTTCACACCAATATGCTCAGGAGATAGCAGCGCCCGCAGATGTGATAGAGTTTGGGTGAGAGGTCTGCCTGTCGTAGTGGAGTTCTCATAAAGAGGTCACCTGACTTATTGGCCAGCCCCTCAAGAAGGCTATTTACGTTCTTCTGTTAGCAGTGCATGCGAGCCACGACGCTCATCAGCTTGCCACTATTTTTAATGAGCAACAGATTCGTCCTCAGAATGTTTGAATCAGCCTCGCTCAGCTGTAGAGGGTAATCTCCCGTGTCATGTCCTTAAAAGTTGATCGCTAGATCATTCTGCCACTCAATACGCTTCATCTGGGTGAGGGGCCTAGGAGAGTCCACACAGCTGACCAGTGCTATGCATACCTTAATGGCTGGTTTGTGTTGACATTTCTTGGAAATCCCACGTATAAGAGAGATCAGCACAGGTAGTGGTCGTACCTGTTCTTGACGTTGATCACAGCACACTTCCCGCTGAGGGAGGCAAAAAGGTCGATGTATGAGCCACCACACAGTGCCTGATATCTGGCGATGTTGAGGTAAGAGTGCGTCAAATGGATCAACGAACCATCCTGACCCCTCACGGGTGTAGTTCACGAGGCCTTGAAGCATCTTAGCATTGGCATACTTCAGTGCTGTTACAAGGTTATTTGCCTTAAAGCTCTTGTGTCCCATTAAATTGAGCCACTGTTGCAAGAGATCTGAAATGCCTGATTTCTGTCAAATTTACCCAGCATGTATACCCAGCATGTAATGCTACACAGCATGATATGCATAGGTATGATTTCCCTGCAGAAGAAACATGAAATTGAATTATGTGTACATTACTGTTTGATCAAGGGATCTGCCACCGAAACATACACACGGTCTTTGCTAATCATTCATTCTTGGTGAGAATATGTGTATATGCCTATGCCCACTCTACCAACATAGTAAATATTGAAAGCCAGCTGAGTGTGTGGCAACAATTCCACAATGTTGCCGATGCCTAAGTAATCAACAACTTGGTCAAATTGCTCCTCAAATGTTTCCACATTTAATGGGACACCAGAGCAGGGATCTGTAGTGATTTCTGTTCCATCATTCTGCGAGGGAGGGACAGAACTTTAGATAGAGGATTTCTTCGACCACATTTCTCTGCACGTTGTCTTGGGTGTCGTCTAGGAAAGTTGCTGGATCCGTTTGCCCAACCCCATTGAGAGCCGATCCTCGCCGGTAGTTCTGGACTGCATATGGCATCCTAACAAAATCTGGGAATTTGTCCTCCCAGAGGATCTAGACCAGTAGTCTCTCAAATTCCTCATTTGTGATGGAGCTGGTGTGGGCCTCTCAGCCGGCTTGGACTTCTTATGTGTTGCGAGGATAGGTGTCTCAGTAGAACTCTGTGCTGCATGCTTCTCCGTCAATGTGAGCTTCTTACATGGTGCGGGATCGGTTTCCCAGTAGCACTCCATGCTGCATGCTTCTCAGCCAATGTGAGCTTCCTACGTGTTGCGAGGATAGGTTTCTCAGAAGCACTCTATGCTGCATGCTTCTAAGCCAATGTGAGCTTATTACGTCCTGCGAGGATAGGGTTCTCAGTAGCACTCTGTGCTGTATGATTCTAAGTCAATGTGAGCTTCTTACGCGTTGCGAGGATAGGTCTCTCAGTAGCACTCTACGCAGCATGCTTCTCAGCCAATGTGGACTTCCTGCATGAAACTGGTTCTACGAGCAATACACTTAATTTTTGATTGTCAATGTCTACTACTTTCCTAGTGCAGTAATAATCCTTGTGTTACAATTTGAGTCAAATTGGATCAGATTGAGCTGGACATGTCTCATGTGGACATGAGAACACATCCTCCTCCTCCTTATTAGGCGAGGGTACATAGTGGAGGCACCAAATTTGTGTTTTCTTCAATAGTCGGAGGCGTGTAATCTCGATATTAATTAAGCTTGTGCTAGAACCATTTCCAAGCACACTTAACTAGGGCCCTACGAAACATCAAGTAATAAGATTCGATATCATCAGAACGCTCCAATTCGATTTTTGTGGATTCCAGATTTTCGAATGGTGGGTAGGCGTTAGGACATCACTGTATTTGACAATATAAAATGATGACTTATGTAGTCTGAACTCTGATCTGATACCGTATTTAATGTAAATTGTTCAATAAAACTTTTGCGTCTGTTTTCTGCCCCTTGAAATCCCGTTTTGAGCACAGTATCCTGGTAGTGGTAGCGGTCTGGCAGATGACACCATCACAAACATGTCACACATAAATTTGTTTCCAAAAATATACACGTCACAACATGTAGAGAATTATCAAAACATTTACATAATTCAACAATACTCTAAATGCTTCTATGTTTTGGAAGAAAATTGGTGGAAAATCAAATGGAATATCGCTAATTTTATAATCGGTATGTCACCCCAAAGTATATATGCAAATGTACAGTACAAAATACATGAGACCGGAAATCGGAACAAATATGTCGTCAGTTATTCAGCGGTAGTAACTGTAATGTTCAGCGTGTTCTATGAATTACAAAACCGTACATTGTATTTGTATAATACTGGTTTCTTAACCCATTACCCCTTCCTATAGAAAAAATGTCAATTTGCAGACAATGAAGACTATTTTTTGAAAATTTACCACTGGAATGACTGGCTCGGTTATCGAGCCAGTCATTCCAGTGGTAAATTTTCAAAAACAGTCTTCTCTTGGTCTGCAAATGGACATTTCTCAAGACCACTGAGAAGCCATTTTTGGCTGATATGAGCGTTAAAGGGTTAAGCTAGTTACAGCAGCATCTTTTAAAAAAATGTTATGCATCGGCTTCATGGCAAATTAAAATACAAGAGCCCCAAGGGACTTGTGTCGATCACCAGGAGCACTATACATTTTTGTCAAAATTGTTAGTGAGTGGTTGGGGAGTAAATGAGTTTGTGTACATTTTTGCAAGTACAAGATGTCCGCCAAACACACTGCATTTTGATTGGTCCACTGCGGCTATGTTTTTGACGTAGCTCTTCCCTTGAACACACTTTAATAGCACTCAGTACCTGATTATATCTCCCAAATTTAGGCCCAATTCGTTCAGTGGTTCTGGAGTGGTTTTGTTGAAAAATAGATTATCCAAAATGGCCGCCAAAACATTTGGCCAATCAAGTTACCATGAACAAACTTAGTGCAGCTTTTGCCATAGATGATATTCATGCGTTTTGAATTGATCCCCCAAAAGGTTTTGGAGAAGATTTTTACAGGTATTTCTAAAAATCGACCAAAATCCAAGATGGCCACCAGTCAAATTGGCCGATTGGCTTTGTTTGAACAAACATGCTCTAAGAATGCTTACTGCCAAATATACTTGAAATCAGTACAGTGGTTCTCGAAGACATTTTAAATTTCCCTTTGATTTAGTATGGGAGTTTTTGCCAGGAAAAATATCCAAGATGGCTGCCAAACCGTTTAGCCGACAGTTTCACATATTGGCAAATATGAAATCAGAATACCCACAAACATATATAAATCCAATTCCGTCCTCAAAATCCATCAAATAAAAAAAATCAAAATATGGCCACCAAACACGTGACATTTTGAGCGGGCATGTTTCTGTTATGGATCACCTTCTCTTGAACAAACTTTAATGGCCCTTAGTCTCTAATCAGATCTCCCCAATTTCGGCCTGATCACTTCAGTGGTTCTAGAGAAGTTGTTTTCGGGAAAACGAGGTCATCCAAGATGGCCGCGGAACCATTTGGTCAATCAAGTCCTCTTGAACAAACCTGGCTTACATCTTGCCCTAGATGATGTTTCACGAGTTTTGAATTGATTCCCCAAAAGGTTTCAGAGATTTTTAAAGACGTTTCCTAAAATCAGCCGAAGTTCAAGATTGGCCGATCGGGTTCATTTGAACAAACTTGGATCCCTATGCCCTAAGGATGCATCCAGCCAAATATAATTGAAATTGGCCCAGCAGTTCTCGAAGACATTTTAAACTTCCTATTACTTTAGTATGGGAGCCTTTTGGCGGGAAAATAATCCAAGATGGCCACCAAACTGTATATATGACAGTTTCAAATGTCAAATTTGAGTTCAGAATACCAAAAGATCATATATAATACCAATTTCGGCAGTAAAATCCATCAATATAAAAAATATCCAATATGGCTGCCAAACACGCTACATTTTGATTGGTCCACGGAGGCCATGTTTTTTGATGGATCAACTTCCCTTGAATAAACTTTAATGGCCCTTAGTCCCTAATCATATCTCCCAAATTTCGGCCTGATCCCTTCAGGGGTTCTGGAGAAGACATCGTTTTCACTAAAACTAGGTCATCCAAGATGGCCGCCGAAGCATTTGGCCAATCAAGTTACCTGGAACAAACTTGGTTCAGCTCTTGGTCTAGATGATATTTCATGAAGTTTTGAATCGATCCCACAAGTGGTTTCGGAGATTTTTAGACATTTGTAAAAATTGGCCAAAATTCAAGATGGCCGCCGACCAAATTGGCCGATCAGCTTCGTTAAGCTTCGCTAAGGATACTTCCTGCAAATATAATTGACATCGGCCCAGCAGTTCTTGTGAAGTTGTTTAAAGGAAAAGTTGATTGATGGACGGATGACGGATGGACACATGATGGTCGGTCACCACGGCATAAGCTCACTTAAAGGCCAGTTGAGCTAATAATTGAAATCGGCCTAGTGGTTCTCGAAGACATTTTAAATTTCCTATCGCTTTAGTATGGGAACCTTTGGCGGGAAAAAAATCCAAGATGGCTGCCCAACCATTTATCCGACAGTTTCAAAAATGGCAAATTCGAGCTCAGAATACCCAAAAACTTCTTTGAACGAACTTTAATGGTCCTTAGTCCCTAATTATATCTTCCAAATTTTGGCCTGATCCCTTCAGCGGTTCTGGAGAAGTAATTTTTGGGAAAACCAGGTCATCCAAGATGGCCGCCTAAACATTTTGTCGGAAACAGAGACAGAACCCTGTTTAAAACTGGTGCCAGTTTTGGAGCCAATAATGTCGCATCTTATATGGTGGAAAAAGTGTCAGAATCTCCTAGTAGGAGTTTCGCTGCACCTACCCACCCCCAGCTGTCCGTGTACACGGATGTATAGCTGGAGGGATCGGGGAGGGGGGGGGGGGCTGCCTGGGAGAACACCAGGTCTCGGGCACATGGACTCTCCAAAAGAGCCAGCTGTATATCAATCTGTTGGAAATGATGGCAGTGGAACTGGCATTGGAAAAGTTTCTTCCAAAAGCCAGGGGCAAGGCGATATTGATATGGTCGGACAACTCGACAGTAGGATCATACATAAATCGCCAAGGCGGGACCAAGTCACCCACACTATGTATATGCAAAGTAATTGTGGCACTTGATTCAATGGTGCAGTAATTACTCGGTTGTTTTGAAAGCAGCTCATATTCCTGGGCGACTGAACATTCTGGCGGATGCTTGTCTCGCAGACAGAGAATTCTGCCAACAGAATGGTCTCTCAACCCTCCAGTTCTTCACAGGATCTTCGAGCATTGGGGCAAACCCAACGTGGACTTGTTCGCCACCAGAGAAAATGCTCAAATCATGACTTATGTCTCGCCGATTCCAGATCCTAATACCGTCAATACAGACGCTCTGGCGTTAAGCTGGAGAGGGATGCACGCTTACGCGTACCCACCCAACATTCTTGTACCGAAGATATTGGTGAAGATCAGGGAGGAACCGTGCCTGGTCCTGCTAATAGCGCCATTTTGGCCCAGCAGGGCGTGGTTCACGGATCTTCGAGATCTGCTGGTGGAAAATCCAGTGCAGTTACCCGAGATTCCGAACATAATCTCCCAGGCCAAGGGACGCTTCCTACACGAGCGTCCCAAAATGTTCAACTTGACTGCGTGGATGTTATCAAACAACGTTCCAGGTCGGAGGGCTTTTCTCGACAAGCTGCAGATTTCATCGCAGCTGCGAGGAGGTTAACCTTCAAGTCATATAACAACAAGGTTAACAGATTTGCAGACTGGTGTGAAGAAAAGGGTAATTGATACCTTTCATTCCACTATTCAGCAAATAGCAGACTTTCTCTGTGAGCTGTTCTTCTCAGGACTAGCTCCTGTCACAATTGCTGGATACAAGTCAGCTTTGGCATCAGTTATCCCTTGTCTAGCCAACAGGGATAGTCCAGAGGTGGCCCAGTTGAGTGTGATGGTGAAGGGAATGAGCAATCTCCGACCGAGACAACCGGTAGTCATTCCAGCCTGGAGTCTATCTTTAGTGCTTAATGTACTGGCCAAGCACCCTTTCGAACCGTTGCATTCGGCTAGTCTAAAGCATTTGACTCTAAAGGCGGTCTTTCTATTGGCAGCTTCCTCAGCTAGAAGGCGCAGTGAGATCACTGCAGTTTAGGCAGAGAGGGACCGATTTATTGTCTCCGGAGAGGGATTGCGTCTACTGCCAAGAGCAGAGTTTATGTCAAAGAATCAATCTTTGAGATATCCCGGCAAACCGATCATTATACCGAAACTAAGTAGGTTTGATCGTGATGCCAGTGTCTGGTGCCCAGTCCGTGCTTTGACTAAGTACAAAAAACGGACAGACGCGTTACGGTCGAATGATAGACATCTGTGGATCTGCCATAAGAAGCCATATGGCGTCGCATCCATGGATTCTATCTCTCGTTGAGTAGTCGAATGCATTCAGACTACCCATGAGATTGCGACTGGGCACCAGGTGCAATGCGCAAGGGCACATGATGTTAGAGGAATAGCCGCCTCTACCGCCCTTTACAATGGTGTTCCGTTAGAGGACATCATGGCTGTTGCACAATGGCACTGTGAGTCCTCTTTCACAGATTACTATATGAGGGATGTGTCAGACTCTGCCAATCCACTCGGTTTAGCTGTTTTGAGACGATAGCTATATGACCACACTGCTCTTCTTCCTTTTTTGGCATTTGTAAGAAAGAATTAAGAAGCAGACATGGTCGAGCGAGAGGATATCAACCAGATTGTGTCACTGATGGCCGGATAAGTGAATGGTTGGAGGCTCCACGTCTGAAATCCAAATATCATGAGGTAATTCAAGATTGAGTTTTTTGTATTATGTCTATATATCATGTTCATTCATCTTATATATTCATGCTCATTCCCAGGCTAATATATGCAGAGCAGTTAACCCTCTTGGCATATTTGTGTTTTCAGGCGAGATGCATGTTTGTGAGTTCTCTCCCTTTTCTTAGGAGAAAAAAGTGGGGGGGGGGTTCCATTAACTTGATGGTCCTTTTAGGTCTCCATTAATCAAGTTTAAGTCTAGCTCTTTCTCCAAGGCGCAAAAGTAGCAATTAATGGCTTGTCCCTTCCCACCAGGTTACTGACTAAATCTGGTGTATATCAGAAGTAATAGAATGGTGAGTATTGATCGAAGGAGAATGAAGGAAATTTCAATTTCCCTTTCTCCGACATCTAACAATACTCACCATTCTATTACGGACCCAGCCTCCCAGCCCCACGGAGGCAAGCCATGGGTTGGTGGCAATGCAAACAATGAGCTTCATGGCAAATGGATATTCGGCAGTTGGGAGCCGAGTACCCGGTTCCAGGAGTCGGTAAAGCTTACTAAGTCTATAGTCCTAGGGCCCAGCTATCAGGGCTAGCTGTATCAGAAGTAATAGAATGGTGAGTATTGTTAGATCTCGGAGAAAGGGAACTTGAAATTTGCTTCATTCTAGATACAAGGAGCTTATAAATCGTAAGAAAATTCAATTTCAGCAAGGTATTTTGAATCAGCTCGAAACATTGCATGATCGTAACCCTCAATCTTTCTGGAAATTGTGTAATAAGCTTAAAGGATCGGAAACTGTTATTCAAAATCCTGTCCCAATGGCAGAATGGACCTCACATTTCACCCAACTTACCAACAACAACATGTTAATAAATAGTGAATTCCACAGTTTTATGGATGACTACCTCGCATCTAATAAGAACACAATTTTTAATGAACTAAACAAATTAATTACTGTAAATGAAGTCATTGCGTCAATCTCAAAGCTGAAAAAATGGCAAGTCCTCAAGCCCTTACTTCATTTTGAATGAAATGCTAAAAGTCGTACAGCACCAACTAACTCCTATTATATGTAGGATTTTTAACAATATACTTATTAATGGCGCTTTCTCTGAGGCCTGGCATTGCAACTTTTTAACGCCATTACACAAAAAGGGAGATAAACATGTTGCTGGTAACTATCGAGGTATTGCAGTCGGCAGCAATTTATGCACACTGTTCTGCAGTATTTTATATAGTAGACTACCATTTTTCTACTGAGCAGAAATTGCTACCAGATTCACAAATTGGATTTAAAAAGAACAGCTGCACCGCTGATCATATTTATGCTTTAAAGACCTTGATTGAAAGGTATGCCAAATCATCTAAACAATATTTACTGTTTCGTGGATTTTAAATCTGCATTTGACTCTGTCTCCAGGAACGTTCTCTTATATAAATTACTATTATCCGGAATAGGTGTTAACTGTTTAAATACACTACAGAGCATGTATTCTGGAGTTTCATATTCCATAAAACTTCAAAATTACCACAGTAATCCTTTCCCGTCTAGTGTTGGGCTTAAACAGGGGTGTGTATTAAGCCCACTTTTATTTAATATCTATATTCGTGACCTGCCCAACATTTTTACTCAGCAGTGTGACCCAGTCGCGCTAGATAACATAGCTACCAATTGCATCATGTACGCTGACGACCTTGTATTACTGTCTAAATCACATACCGGGCTCCAAACTGCGCTCATTAATCTAAGTGCATATTGTGATAAATGGGGCCTGGTGGTTAATTTTGCAAAAACTAAGGTACTCATTTTCAATAAAGGTGGTAAACTATTAAATAATTATCTGTTTACATACAACGGTAACATTATTGAAATAGTCCACACTTATTGCTACCTGGGTATAGCATTTGTTGCTTCTGGTAGCTTGCGAACGCCTTTGTGAGCAAGCAACTAAAGCCATTTTCAAACTAAGGCAATTTGACGGTAGGACCAACATATTTACAGGACTGGTTCTCTTCAAGCGATTGATTTCCCCTATTTTAATGTACGGATGCGAAGTTTGGGGCCCATATTTTCTTAAAGGTCTTAGGACTCATGGCTTTAAAACAATCTGCGACAATTTACCAGCAGAAAGGGTTATGAAATTTTGTAAATACATACTTGGTGTTCATAGAAATGCAACCAACGATGCAGTCTGTGGCGAATTGGGTCATCATACGCTTCTTATATCCTGTTTGGCGCTTGCAATGAAATATTGGCACAGGCTGCGTGCAGTAGATAATACTTCCATAGTCTGCAAAGCGTATTGTGAATCCTATTCTAATATATCGAGTAATTGTAATTAGCCTTTCTTCATCAGCGAACTGTGTACCTATTTTGGTTTCGACTATATGTGTGATAACACGGTTGTTGGTCACACGGAATCTGAGGTTAAGAAATTAAAACTTTTGATGCAGTCCAACTATGTAAACATTTGGAAAGATAACCTTCTAAACATAAATGCTAAATTACCCACTTATGGATTGTTCAAGTTTAACTTTGCGATGGAAAACTATCCGATTAATTCTCGAAATCTCTTAATACGTAAGGATTTCACGAAACTTAGAGTTAGTGCACACAGCCTGGCGATTGAACTCGGAAGACAACAAAATGCACTCGGCTCCTTTTGCGACTTCCCATCATTAATTGATGATGAAAAGGTCGTGTTCCTGATGTCCTGCAATAACGGTGATACAGAAATCTCTGAACTGGTTTTACCCTTTGTCCATGCATGTCTGCTAAAACAACATTCTGCAACTATTGATCCCATGCATTCGGATAGGCCTCTGTGACCATGACTTAATGCATTGTATCTCTCCACCCATCCTGCTGTTTTGTAGATATGCTGACTGTTATATTGTGTATATATTGTTAATGCGTGTGTATTTTATGTTTTTATTGTATATATTGTAAGTGCTGTATGCAGACCCCATACTGTATGGTTTTTACGCAATAAATTGAATTGTGATAATTAATTATTCACGCAGCACGACTCATCCATAACAAACCGAACACGCATCAGTCATGCGCACAAGAATTAAGATAAGAAATCTTTGTATACGCGATTAGATTGTGTTAACATGAATAAAAGACCAATAGAATGTCAATCATTTACAATTCTATAAATAGTATCATGTACGTTAAATATTTGGAAAGTAATTTGACTGAGATTTGGTGCTATAAACAACTGCAGCATCTTGTAGTCACATTAGTTTCAAAATATTATAAGGTTTACAGACAAGAGTGCAATTCATCATAAGCAATTTAGTATGAATAGAAAATAACGGAAATGTAGACTTGTATGTTCAGATGGGTCTGCGTTTTAACCCTTTAATTCACAAATTTGGTCAATATATTTATAATTTTATCATAGATATTTTCAGATAAAGGAAGATTATTTTAGAAAATTTATCTAGTGTCTGGTTTCATTATCGAGCCAGTCATTGCAGTGGTAAGTTATAAACAAGAGGCCCAAGGGGCCTGTGTTGCTCACCTGGAGCACCATCAATTTTTGTCAAAATTGTTGGTGGGTGGTTTAGCAGTCTTTTAAATGAGTTTGTGGACATTTTTGCAAGTGCAATATGGCCGCCAAGCACACTATATTTTGATTGGCCCACGGCACCCATGTTTTTTTGATGGATCAGCTTCCCTTGAACAAATTTTAATGGCCCAAATTTTGGCCTGATCCCTTCAGCGTTTCTGGAGGAGTCGTTTTCGGGAAAACTAGGTGATCCAAGATGGTCGCCGAACCATTTGGTCAATCAAGTCCTCTTGAACAAACTTGGCTTACCTCTTGGCCTAGATGAAGATTCCCCAAGCGGTTTCGTAGAAGATTTTTAGACATTTCCTAAAATCGGCCAAAATCCAAAATGGCCGCAGGGCAAATTGGCCGATCTGGTTCATTTAAACAAACTTGGATCCCTGTGCCCTAAAAGATGCTTCCTGCCAAACATAATTGAAATCGGCCTAGTTGTTCACGAGAAGACATTTAAAATTTCCCATTGCTTTAGCATGGGAGCTTTTTACGAGAAAATTATCCAAGATGGCCGTCAAACTGTTTATCCAACAATTTTGAAAATTGCAAATTTGAGCTCAGAATACCCAAAATCATATACAGAATCAATTTTGGCATCAAAATCCATCAAATACAAAAATTCAATATGGCCGCCAAGGAGGCTACATTTTGATTGGTTCACGACGGCCATGTTTTTGACAGAGCAACTTCCCTTCAACAAACTTTAATGGCCCTTAGTCCCTGATCATATTTCCCAAATTTCGGTCTGATCCCTTCAGCGGTTCTGGAGTAGTCGTTTTCGGGAAAACTAGGTCATCCAAGATGGCCGCCGAACCATTCTGTCAATCAAGACGTCTTGAGCAAGCTTGGCTTATGTCTTTCCCTAGATGAGGTTTCATAAGTTTTGAATCGATTTCGGAGAAGATTTTTAGACATTTCCTAAAATCGGCCCAAATCCAAGATGGCCACCAGCCAAATTAGCCGATCGGCTTCATTTGAACAAACTTGGATCCCTATGCCCTAAGGATGCTTCATGCTAAAGATAATTGAAATCGGCCTAGTAGTTCTCCAGAAGAAGACATTTTAAATTTCCCATTGCTTTAGTATGGGCGCCTTGCGGGAAAATAATCCAAGATGGCCGCCAAACCGTTTATCCGACAGTTTCAAAAATGGCAAATTTGAGCTCAGAATACCCAAAACCAATTACAGAACCAATTTCGGCCTCAAAATTCATTAAATAAAAAAATCCAATATGGCCACCAAACACGCTATATTTTGATTGGCCCACAGCAGCCATGTTTCTTGACGGCTTAACTTCCCTTGAACAAACTTTTATGGCCCTTAGTCCCTGATCATATCTCCCAAATTTCGGCATGATCCCTTCAGCGGTTCTGGAGGTCATTTTTGGGAAAACTAGGTCATCCAAGATGGCCACCGAACCATTTGGTCAATCAAGTCTTCTTGAACAAACTTGGCTTGCCTCTTTCCCTAGATGATGTTTCATGAGTTTTGAATCGATTCCTCAAGTGGTTTCAGATATTTTAAGACGTTTCCTAAAATCTGCCAAAATCCAAGATGGCCGCCGGCCAAATTGGCTCTATTTGAAAAAACATGGATCCTTATGCCCTAAGGATGCTTCCTGCCAAATATAATTGAAATCGGCCCAGTGGTTCTTGAGAAGTCATTTAAAGGAAAAGTTGACGGACAGATGGAGCATAAGCTCACTTGGCCTTTCAGGCCAGGTGAGCTAAAAATAATCTTCATCAGGTCGGCGAATTGACGGTTCTCAAGACCACTACAGTGGCTGGCTTAGCAGCAATATTTGTAATTAAAAAAAGACTAATCAGTAATAGATAAACCAAAAATCTAATTAAACTCTGTTTTTCGGTTTGAGCATGATTACGATGGTTTGCAAACCGTCACCATATAAAACCGGTTTACGGTTTGAGATCGGTATATCGCACAGCTATAGCTATGACCATTGTTCAGTCACTTGTTCAACGTTTCTGAATGATAATTGTAGTCACCAATGCTTTGGTGAGTAGGCCCACGTTAAATTCTTCATCATGCAAGCTGTTGGAACTGCTCAGGTACTGGCAATTTATGTCTGAAAGTGTAAATGGACACTGATCATGGCGACATAAGAAATGGGACTTGAAGATGTCAGTAAAAAGGGAAAGGCAATGAGGCTTTAATCGCATTAAGCCAAATGTCTCGGGACATCAAGGTAGATTATGCTTCCTAAGGAAGGGCGGCATACAGGCAACACTTGCACTTTCTCAAGCATCCAGGATCAAGAACGCTTTATTCCTTTTCTGCAATACAAACATTACAGTCAGAGGATGCTGCTCATTGTTGCTCTGTACATTTACCGTGGGAGACTATTTAGCAATGTGTATGACGGGCACCGAGGCACTTTTGACCGTTCCAGTTTTACCTAAACCCCACCCATCACTTGCTAAGCTCCACCCACACTTCGGCGTGTTGGGATTGATCGATCCCTGAATCGAGTCAGTGCCCCTGACTATCATTTCCTGAAAACTATACAGTTAAGTTGTAGAATATTTTGTAACTAATTTGACTGGGTGCTGTTGCAGTGCCAAGTCAAATTAGTTTCAAAATATTCAACAGGATATTTATTAAATAGCAGACACAACAACGAATAGTCCGTCTTCAACTATGTGTTCATGACCTACTTATCCACGTCATTGATTGTGATGTCATTTTACACGTCACGTAGTTGATTATGACATCATGTAATGGATGAATAAAGTTGGAAAGGTCCATTGAGAAGAGCACCTAAGGCAGTTGTTGCCTTACATATCTGGCAAAATTGATGGCCACTAAGGCAAGAGAAATGGACAACTAAGGCAATTACCGTGATTTATTCCGAGCCTTGATTCGACGAAACCTCCAGAATAAAAACAAAATCTGTGCAAAATGCTTTCACAAAATAGTTGTATTTATCCTCGTAATAATCATAGTATATCGCGAATATTAAAAACATGAATTATGATTTGTATAGAGGATCTATAAATAAACTTCACAGATTATAATATACATGAATATCTCTGTGAATGCCATAATGTCATCTTTATGTACATAATTCGTCAAGGTACAATGTGCTTGTAGATAAGTAGTTAAGGCAAGATTCACACTGCATCATAGTAGGACAGAACTATGTGTGTGTGCGCGCGCGTGCGTGTGGGTGGGTGGTAGAACTATGGCTTGTGGTGTGATTAATCAGATAAAGTACAGTACAGCTCAGAAATAACTTAGTATTTCCAAACAATGTAGGAAATGTTCTGTTGAATATTTTGGACGTAATTTGATTGCAAGCCATTGTTGTCTAAAAGCAGCAATGTCTTCCATCAAATTAAGTCCAAAATATTCAACAGTATGTTTTATTTTCTTTTAGATTACAAAACATTTAAAGTTATTTCTAAGCTGTACTATATATAGTGTGGTTGATGCGGGGTGGTGGGACATGGTTAAGAACTTAGGTAATGGGTGAGTACAGGTAGAATTAAAGGATAGTTGGTTGAATATATGGTGATGCGTGTGTAATGGAAGCAATGTAAGATGATTGTCTCCTCATCCTCCTGTTACAAAAACATTTTGAGAAAACACTATCTACTTAACATTCGGAAGCATTCGCTATCTGAACTAAGCTATAAAAACTCTATTTAAAAGGCACTATTTCAAATAGTATTTATTTGTATTTAAAAATTGATATAGAACACAAATTATGTGTGAATGGCCTTTAAAAGGAAATTCCAGTGAAAATCGGGAATAAGTCAACGAAAAATATACTATAATCCGAAATAGTTGCCGCAAAAAAATATAAAATACACTGTTCCATTGCCGAGAAACAATAAAATGAATATGACTCCTGGGCGCATCCATTTTCTCGCAATGAGAGCGATAAACCTCGAGATTATGACGTCAAAGTTCACACCAGCAAAATATTGCCAGTGCTTTTAGATTTACCCGTTTACTTCGCGTTATGAAGGCCAAATATTAATTAACCCTTTAATGACCAAATTCTGTCAGGAAAATCAGAATATTTCCTTATTGAATGGCCATTTGCAGGCCAAGCAGACTATTTTTGAAAATTGACCACTGGAATGGCTGGTTCGGTTACTGAGACAGTCGTTTTAGTTCTAAATTCTCAAAATAGCCTTCTTTTGACCTGCGTCCTCAACTTGACGATTGCAGAGGCCAGTGCTGGCGTGAAATGGTTAAATCGCATCATGTCCGCATGGGCTTGCAGTAATAGAAACGATCATGGAAAGGGTACGGAAATTCACATTTTCAGATACCGATCCACAGAAGCATCCGCATGAAAAGGGGCTAACTGAAAGATGGCTTCATAACATCGGCACTGGATGGATCTTCCACATTTAAATTTGGATGACACAAGTTTAGAACATAGTCTGTATAATTTTAAAATAATGTGTCATGCATTTCAAAACAAAAGGCGCGGTACTTAATTGTAATATAACAGACTCAAACTCGACAATTAACGTCGTATTTGCTTGCATCAATTGTAAAACGGGATTTGCAAACCAAAATGAAACGATGTCGCTGATTGCCCGGTCGGTCAATTATAGGCAACCGCTTAGCAGCTTATTTTATAGACGATAGTAGGTGACAGCTAGTAAATAATGACAAGTGTACGCCAGACATAATAAATCCAGCGTTATTAATCATTTACAAAGTTTACTCCCAATTTTAAAATAACTATGCAGTGTTGAATATTCTGAATTAAATTTTCCTGGAATTATGTTGCAGTAGCTTCCAAATTAATTAGTTTTACACAATAGGCCTATGCAGGGTAAATTTTAAGCTTTCTGCTTTTCTGACCTTGAAAGAGTTAACTAATTGATCCCAAATTTTTAAATGTTGACCCATATTTACTGCTTGTTGAATATTTTGAAACTGGAATTTGACTGGAAGCAGAAGTTGCTATAGCAACAGCTTTCAGAGAAATTACATTCAACATTTATTCAACTAACATATTTTTCAAGAATTTGTTGTAGCTGGTTGATTGCAAACACGCTCCTGGCATAACCCTTCAATGTTTAAAAAAAATTGAAATTGGCCACAATTTTTGACAATTTAGCACTACAATGACTGGCGCGATCATCGGGACACTAATTGCACTTTAATTTCCTCCAAACACTGTGGCAGTGTCAGTTGTTTAGCCAGTACGCTAATTATCCACGAGATGCAAGATTTACCTCCCCTGGTTACGGCTATCCTCGATCAGGCAAACAGAGTAGGTGTGTCAGTGACATCAGCTGCTTGTCCAAAATGGCGCCTCTATCTACTGGTTACTTTAGCAATTTAAATTGAGGATATCTTTTTTATTTGTTGGCATAAAATTGTGCTCTTGGTCTCAAATTAATGCGGAAAATTAGTACTTTACGTCAGATGCATAAAATCCCCCAGTGGAATATCCCTTTAAAGTCTACAAATACAAGAATTAAAATCAGTGTAAAATATTACGACAAGTGGGAGGAGCGTATGTGGAAATTTTGTCGAGAGTGACCAGTGAACTCGTTGATTAGCCTCGCAATGATTCTTAACAGTCTGCTATCAAATATGTGATGCAATGTTTGTTCAGGGTTCAGCAGCATAAGCGGTAAATATGTGTACAGCCAAATCTGTCTATAATGGACCATCTAAATGTGGCAACTAAAAACAGATCGGCTACTTAACACGGCTTACTTAAGCAAGTTGCCATATGAAAGGGAATTTCGTGCCACATGAGTGTGCTTATTTAAAAAGGGTGGTCTTATGACCATCCCTCTTAAAGCACCATGAACATGTTGGCCCAAAAGCATGTGCCCTTAATATGTAAGTGTGATATACACACATGTGAATGCACCAATTATAATGAGGATTTTTTTTTGTTGTTGCAAAAAGTGGAACGAACCTGTATATAAACACCACCTGCCTGTGGTGCCACGAAATGATGATATATTAACACATTAACGGTCAAGCTGGAGAAAGATGACCTCAGGAAATAATGCCCATTGGTAGGTCAATAAGACTATTTTACAAAATTTACCACTGGAATGACTGGCTCAGTAACTGAGCCAGTCATTCCAGTGGTAAATATTCTAAAATAGTCTTCTCCGACGTGGCAATCGACATTGACCAAGCAAAAATGAGATTTTCTTGACTATTAAAGGGTTACCAGAGAATGGCTCAAAGACCACCTGTGTTAAAACACCAGGTATTTTCAATATCACATATCCTGTACTAAGTGACCACCTGTCTTTAGTAATCATGTGTTTATGCTAGCTAAGATTGCTATTGAAAACACAGATGTGTTGGCAATCTTTGATTGCTCAGTGTCATTGCTGTCAAACTGAGCAATCTAAGCCTACTATCTATGGCCATTATTTCTGGAACAAAACCAAAGGTTTGGGAAATCCTAGTTTACCAGAAAACACTTTCTTGTGCTAAAATTTCAGCCAAATGTCTAAACTCGATCAGCAGTTTTCTCCCCCCCCCCCCCACACCCATCTCTAGCTAAGCTCCACCTACACCTGGCTCGCGTTGGGATCGATCGATCTCTGAACTTTCTGACTAGCAATTTCCAGAAAACTATACAGGTAAGCTGTTGAATATTTTGAAAGTAATTTGACTGGGTCGCTGTTGATGCCTATGGCAGCAACAGTGCCCAGTCAAATTACTTTCAAAATATTCAACATCATGTTTATTAAATAGTATTGACATACAATTCTTACGTGTCAGACTTTTAAGACTTAAAGACGGTCCATATAGAATCATTTATGACGTAATGATTATGAAATCATCCTACACGCCGCTTAGCTGATTATGACATCATAATTAATTGATAATATGTACAAATAAATCACTTAATTACACGGTGATAACTACCTACACAGGAATATATTACAAAACTACGTAATAATACTTCAATAGTAAATAAATTAAATGATTTCCTCATACTCACTGATTACAAGAAATCTCATGACATTTACAAAACTGTACAGCTATATATGGTATATGAACATTAGCACACAAAATAAAATAATAATATGATATACTGGGCAAATCAAAATCTGAAAGTTTATTAACATAAACTGCACTTTGTTAGCTTTCTCGAGTGATTAGATCACCCTAAATAGACACAATAGAATCGAAAACCGACAAACTCAGATTAACCCTTCACCCTCAAGTTGATCGAAAATGGCTTCTGCCGTGATCTTGATACATGTCCACTTGCAGACGAAGAACTGTTTTTGAAAATTTTCCACTGGAATTTATGGACACAGCCATTCCAGGGGTAAATTTTCAAGAATAAGCTCTTGATCTGCAAATGGATACCGTGAAAAAATTTGAGGATTGAAGGGTTAATGCTTCGGTGTTCATAAATCCAAGGGCAGAAAACTCTTTCAAAGCATCAGCAATACACAGGTAAGAAAACACATCTATTGTTTAAAACATTCCACAGGCTTTTCTTATTGTTCATTTTCCAGAGTTATCATGATTTGAAAAATATGGAAAACGAAAAATGTTTCAACTTGTTATTGGTGATAAGTCTATAATAACCAATCCACCACCCACAATATCAAAGGTGGTGTTTTCTAATTCTTTGAACCCCATTTCTTGTGCTAAAGACCATTCCGGGATCAACGCCAAAGTTGGGAAAATCTTCGTTAAAAATTCTTTCTTGCATTGACTATTGGACTGTTACAAGCCACCAGACAATAATTTCAATGGGCAATAAATCTGAACATGCTGAATATTTTGAAAACAATTTAACTGAAAGTTGTTGGTGGCTTAGCGACCAACAACTTTCAGTCAAATTGTTTTCAAAATATTCAGCATATCCGGAGTTAAGCCTCATGGAAAATGTAGTCTGCAGAAACTCAGCGGGCAGACAGTTAAGATTTGAGTCAACTCGGGTAAATAACTTCTGAGAGCCCTGCGCACATGCAGATCCACCGATATAGCCGACTGGAAGGAGTGGAAGTAAAGATCCACTGATATAGTCGACTCTGGAGAGAGTGGAAGTGAAGATCTACTGATACAGCAGACTGGAGAGAGTGGAAGTGAAGATCCACTGATATAGTCGACTCTGGAAAGAGTGGAAGTGAAGATCGACTGATATAGTCGACTCTGGAAAGAGTGGAAGTGAAGATGCACTGATACAGCACTCTGGAAAGAGTGGATGTTCAGATCCACTGATATAGCCAACTCTGGAAAGTGGATGTGTAGATCCACTGATATAGCCGACTCTGGAAAAAGTGGATGTTCAGATCCACTGATATAGCCGACTCTGGAAAAAGTGGATGTTCAGATACACTGATATAGCCGACTGGAAAGAGTCGATCTGTAGTGACGTTTTCTAAAATAGATCCGTCGATGGCTTTTGATTAACAAAAGTTACCTGCCTTTGCTAAATGTGATAAGTAAGGCTAACACCGAAGCACTATGACAAGAATGATATTAAAAAATATTATGTCATAATCTGAATTTATATAAATATTTATGAAACAAGAGAATGACAAACGTCACATTTTTATTACGCCAATAGACAAATATCAAGGTATATATTGCTTTCTTTTTTTATTAATAAAATTACTATCATGTAAAATGATTAAAATAATTCTTATCATTCTCACATGATCACGAATATTTGAAAACACAACACATTTTAAAGGCACACTAGTTGTAAACAAAGGTTACCATGGTGACATTTTTTTAGGCAGTGATTGTATGAACACACAATAACAAATGATATCAGTCAAAGGAATCAGCTTCCACTGGACTGTTCCATTTTTAGCTATGCCCCTCCCATTTCTAGCTAAGCTCCACCCACGGCTCACTCGCATTGGGATCACTCGATCTCTAAACTTCCTGACTAACGGTTTCCAGAAAACTATACTGGTAATCTGTTGAATATTTTGAAACCAGTTTGACCGGGTGCTGTTGCTGCCTATGGCAGTGAAAGCATAATGCGCTTCCAGACTCGTGCACAACAAGCGTATATTAATTATTGTTGTTTATCTTTTAACATTGCCTATTAAATTATAATATAAACGAATAGAAATCCTCAGTAAATTCTCTGGAAATCCACTGAATAGACTTGTATTAAGCAGATAGATAACCCTGTTATAATGTAACTGATTTCATCGTGAAATCCAGACACTTGTTTTCCATATAAACCATGCTGAGTATTTCGAACATACTGTGACTTAAAGGTAGCTAAGATATTCATAGTTTTCAAAATAATAACCATGACTTTAGCATGGGACAAATATTGTGTATGACACAGTTTGATTTCTGGTAATAAAACTCCTAATAGCACCGGAGTACTTAGACTAAATACGATACTTAACTTTTTCAAGCCGGTAAAGCAAATACAGGAAATTCTATAAAATGCAAAAAGAATTCTGCTGAATATATCAAAATTAATACACTGGAAGATGTTTGCTACTGAAAGTGAGATTTTAGGGATGAATGAAATATCCAATATAATTGTAATGTAATCACGACAAAGAACATGTAAAAAACTAATCTATATATATATATATATATTATATATATAACCCTTACAACTCTGCTGTCAAAATTTTAAATTTTCAAATTAAAGTAAAAGATGAACTGGTGTTTATTTTTTAAACAAACTTGTTGGAAGATGGTGCTGTCGTAGACAGCAACATCATCCACCAAAATTGTTGAAAAATGTACATCAGCTTCTTTGCTATTGACTCAATAAAAGATAGCATACTGACATCAGAGTGGTAAAGGTTAATAACAAATGTCTATAAGACAAATATTCAGATATTAAAATGTTACATATGAAACTGATAGAATCGGAGAGGGATCAACCCCCACACTTATAGTACACAGAGTACACAACTTTGGTATTTGCTTACATGATTAGATGAAAAATATTTGTATATTTTAAAAAATTCACGTATTAAGTACTAGAAATTGTGGATAAGCAAGACTCGACATATTTACATCCGTACATAATCAGTTGATCAAGCAAAAACACAGGGCAGTTGACTCATGGAAAAGAAAGAGCAGCTGACCAAGGGAAAAGAGAGAAGTTGACCGAGGGAAAACAGAGCACCGAGAGCATTTTACCAAAGGATTTAACAAAAGGGAAAACAACATTTCTTAATCTAGTCCTTCACACACAACACATTCTTTGCTTCAAGGGATAACATTAACTACAGGTTCATACATACAATACACAATAAGGATACGATACGCCTCGCCATAATCAATATGGCAATACACCTATCAATTCAAGTAGTGGAAATACATGAAGTTGAATTTAAGGCATGCTTAATTCAAATGCGAATTATTACATAAAATTATTTAAACTTTTCTAATCCTTTCATCATTGAAATCAGTCTCTCAATTTCAAAATAACCATACAGATATCCTGAGAAATGTCCATTTGTAGATCAAGAAGACTTTGAAAATTTAGCACTGGACTGACTCAAGCCAGTCATTCAAGTGGAAAGTTTTAAAAATAATCTTTTGGTCTGCAAATGGACAGTTTAAATGAGAAAATTGCTTCAATTTAAAAAAAACTAATTTGAGGGTTCAACGGTTAAGTCTGTCCCAAGAAATATGAGTACACCATTCCAAAATATTACTTAAAGTACAGCAGCAGTTACGTCCCTTGGCCAATGTGATGGTCATTGTGCTAAAATATGTCTGACCCCCCCCCAAACAAGCATGATAGAATGGCCATTATTTGAACGTTTAAAATTCTCACAGAAATATACATAATCAATAATGTTAAAGAAACACGCTTTTCTAAAAAGAATCTAACATCGAGGTAGGAAATTTCATTTAACAAATGTAATTTTTATTTCAAAATGGACTTTCTTTATACACATTGTTTTCATACTTGGAAGACAATAATTTTTTATTACTATTATTATTTGCATATAATTTGTTTGTTTTTACTTAACACTTTCTTGTAAATTGTAGAAATATAAAGGAAGTAGCAGCTAACCGCTGTCCAAAGAATTTGGATATTGACACATGAACATATATACAATAATTTACTGTTGCTTAGCTAACTGTCGACTGTCGCAAACTACCAGACAATAATTTCAATGGTCAATAACTCTGGACTTGCGGAATATTTTGAAAACAATTTGACTGAATGTTGTTGGTAGCTTAGCCACCAACAACTTTCAGTCAAATTGTTTTCAAAATATTCAGCAAATCCAACGTTAAACCCCGTGGAATATGTAGTCTGCAGAAATTCAGCAGACAGACAGTTAATTAATTAACCATTTAATGCTCAAAACTGGCAAAGAAAATTGAGTTTTTTGCTTACTGAATGTTCAGTTACAGGCTTACAGAAAAATACCTTTGAAAATTTACGATCGAAATGACTGGCTCGGTCAATGAGCTGGTCAACAAGCCAGTTATTTCAGTTGAAAATTTTCCAAAATCGCCTTCTCTTGGCCTGCAAATGGACATTTCTCAAGACCACTACAAAAGGTGGGTTTTGGTTACTGGCCCATAATGGTTACACAAATGTTCATCTGCAGGACAAGAGAATATTTTTGACACTTCATTATCCTCATTCGTGCGATTCATGCTTAACAATCAGAGGCAGATCAGTACTTCCATTCATTCCCTTTATTATTATACAATTATATTCTCCAGCTTCAAAACAACCAATAAGTAATCGCTTCGTAATATTCCTAGAATTGTTACAAACTAGAATTAACTCTAACAAGAGGCCCAAGGGGCCTGTATCGCCCACCTGGACCATAGGCATTTCAACTAGAATGCTCTTTTATCAACAAGATGGCCACCAAACCGTTTATCTGATAGCTTCGAAAATTGCAAATTTGAGATCAGAATACCCAAAAACACAAAACCAATTTCGGCCTCAAAATCCATCAAATAAAAAAAAATCCAATATGGATGCCAAACATGCTATATTTTGATTGGCCCATGGTGTCTCGGTTTATGGACGGATCAACTTCCCTTGAACAAACTTTAATGGCCCTTGGTCCCTAATCATATATACCAAATATCGGCCCAATCCCTTCAGCGGTTCTGGAGAAGTTGTTTTCGCTACAACTAGCTTAACCAAGATGGCCACCAAACCATTTGACAAATCAAGTTCCTTGAACAAACTTGGTTCAGCTCTTACCCTAAATCATATTTCATCACGTTTGCATCAATCCCCCCAAGACGTTTCTAAAAATTGGCCAAAATCCAAGATGGCCGCCGGCCCAATTGGCCGATCGGGTTCATTTGAATAAACTCGGATCCCTATGCCCTAAGGATGCTTCCTGCCAATTATAATTGAAATCGGCCCCGTGGTTCTTGAGAAGTCGTTTAAAGGGAAAGTTGACGGACGACTCAGGCCAGGTGAGCTAATAATAATATTTAAGCAGCACTATTCATTAACTCTCTGCCTTGCTGAATTTCCGTAAACTACGTTTTTCATGGGATTCACCTCTGGATATGCGGATTATTTTGAAAACAATTTGACTGTAAGTTGTTGGTGGATAAGCCACCAACAACATTCAAATTGTTTTCAAAATATTCAGCAGATCTAGAGTTATTGCTGATTGAAATTATTACCTGGTGGCTTGCAGCAGACGGTTAATCTACAAATACTATTTTATCTACTGTAAATAAACTACATTAAAGAAAACCTTTTATGTCCTCTGGAAAATAAAAACTGGCACATGATCTGTGACTGCTGTAGTCATCTTCGTTCACGCTTGGTAAGAGTCAATGACAATAATTCGGTTGTTGGCCACTGGAGTACTCTTATATATTGTGTGCGCATCCCTTGTAGATCGTCAATGTATAATGATGATGAACAATTCTGTTTCATACGTTTGATGAAGGTACCGTGGCATATAGTCTTTCCTGGGTCAACATACTCTGTAAAAGATGACAAAATATATTTAGATTTCACAAAAATGTTGTTACCAATTCCAAATAGATTAATGTTACAGTTACGATTCTAGACTGACAAGTTTAACTGCACAGAGATTTTGCGATCATCGTGCTCACACACACACACACACGTGGAAGATTCATTCGTCAGTGGTTTCTATCCCACCCACCCACCCTCCCTCCCCACTCCGCTCACTCCTTTAGCTAAGACTGATAACGGTGACCAATAACAACATCTTGTAGGATGACGACTGCCTGTTTATTGGGGCAAATAGAATATAGTTACGTAAAAGATGACTAAATAACCCTCTTCATTCTGAATTTGAAAACACGACATTTCAAGAAGGCCCAAGAAAAAAGGCCAATGAAGTACACTGCTCCCAATATAATGACTGAAATAACTAAGAAATGTATTTTTTAAATAGTCACTACCACGTAATAATGGACCTTTCCGGAGTAATGACATCATAATCAGTTAAGTCGCATGTAGGATGATGCCACAGCATGTAGGATGATGCTATAATCATTACGTCATAAATGATTCTATATGACCCATCCCTAACTCTTAATAGTCCGACACATAAGAATTGTATGTCTACTATTTAATAAACATGCTGTTGAATATTTTGAAACTAATTTGACTGGGCGCTGTTGCTGCCACAGATAAATTAGTTTCAAAATATTCAACAGCTTACCTGTATAGTTTTCTGGAAGTTGATAGTCGGGGAGTTCAGAGATCGTTCGATACCAACACAAGCGAGGTGTGGGTGGAGCTTAGCTAGAGATGGGCGGGGCATAGCTAAAAATGGAAAGGTCCATTATATCGTGAGATAACTATCATCCACAAATACAAAAGGTTTTATGTCTACATCTTTTTATGACCACTTATAGTAGTAGTCGGACTGTATTAAAACTGGTATGTATGGGTGGAAAGATTGGTAGTGTAACTAGCAACTCACCGTCAATGAATTTATCTCCTTGGAATAAGCACCAATCTCTTTGGCAGCCTTCTCATCTTTTTGCTATTAAAACAGGAAAAATCAATGTAAAAAATCGGAGTATTCTAGGCATCCATACACGGCTAGCCGGATGAGTAAGTCTTCGCAGAACAGGCCGTCAAATTAGTTTCAAAATATTCTACAGCTTAACTGTATAGTTGCATTGAAATTGGGATTTGGGGAATTCAGGTTTCAAAGTATATACATCCATCCCAACACAAGCAATGGGTGGGCGGCGCATAGCTAGAAGTGGGCGGTGCATAGCTAGAAATTGGCGGGGGAATAGCTAGAAATGGGCGGCGCATGGCTAGACATGGGCGGGAATAGCTAGAAATGGATCCCTCTATTCAAGTATTAGGCTATGATATTTGGGTCACAATATTTTACATTCAACACCAGTCTTAACCGCACCTCAAAGCGCTCAAAATACTACTTGATACTTCAATTAAACATTTTGATGGCCAATATTTTTCAAGATATTTTAATTTTAGAAGACTATTTTTGTAAATTTACTACTGAATTTTTTCCCGCAGGCTTGACCATTAAAGGTGTAATGGCAAAGACAATAAGGTTTTTACTTGGCCAATGTCTATCTGCAGGCTGAGAAGAGTATTTTTGAAAATTTACCACTAGAATGACTGGCTTGGTTACCGAGCCAGTCATTCTAGTGGCAAATATTCAAAAATACTCTTCTCTATGCCTTTCAAATAGCCATGTCTGAAGACCACTGCAAAGTTGTATTTTGGTTATTTTGACCATTAAACAGTTATGTTGACACATGAGGATTTAACAGTCAAGATTGTAAATACATTCTGATGTCTACTAAGTGAATGCCTATTTACCGGCGAAGGGAAGAGAATTTTTGAAAATTTACCACTGTTATCAGTGGCTCGGTTATCGAGCCAGTCACTCCAGCGGTAAATTTTAAGTCATCTCTTGGTCCGTAAATTAACATTTCTCAAGACCACTGCACAGGCCGGTTTGGGTAGATTGAGAATCAAAAAGTTAAAATCTATTAGCTTTAGATTTCAGCACAAAATCGTTCACAAACACATTTATTTAAAAAGAAAATTATGATGTTGGTGCAATGGCTTAGTAAATATACATTATGAGTCATTCGTATACAGGTGGTGGTCAACAACAATCTGTCTTAATCCTTTACTGGTTAAATTTGGTCAAAAAAATCAGGATTTGCTTATTGAATATCCATTTGCATGTCAAAAGACAATTTTTGAAAATTTACCACTGGAATTACTGGCTCGATTATTGAGCCTGTCATTACATAGGTAAAATTTCAAAAATAGTCTTCTATTGGCCTGCAAACAGACATTCCTCAAGACCACTGGAGAGGCCAGTTTTGGCCAGCTTGACCATTAAAGTGCTAAATCACCTATGATATTTAATCTTCAAAATATGTCTTAATGGTTGCTCTTTTAACTGTCTGCCTGCTGAATTTCTGCAGACTACATTTTCCATGGGGTTTAACTTTGGATATGCTGAATATTTTGAAAACGATTTGAGTGAAAGTTGTTGGTGGCTAAACTACCAACAACTTCCAGTCAAATTTTCAAAATATTCAGCAGGTCCAGAGTTATTGCCCATTGAAATTATTTTCTTGTGGCCTGTAGCAATTAGACAATTAACGATCCAAACTGATGACAAAATTTAAATTTTCTCACAGTATACGCTTGCAGATCCAAAATATATTTTTGAAAACCTATTCCTGGAATGGTCTGGCTTGACTAGTAAGCGGTCAAGAAAACACCATTTCTGGTAACGGAATAAAGTGGTCACCTAAAACTAGTTCGAAAAATGGCATCAAATAATATCATTCAAATAATGTCATTGCAAATATGATCAGCATGATTATACAATTACTTACTCCCTTCTGCCTGAGCGGAGGTTTCCCCATCACACCATTACTCATGTGGCCATTCTCAGCGGGGGCACCACCCTCCATTGGACAGATGAAGCCGTCATATTCAGATTCTGATTTACTCCGTTTGTGGCTGAACAGACCAAACTTCTTTAACTGAAAGAAAGTTAATGACATTTTAAAATGTCTATTAAGAGAATTACGAGTCTCGCCCATGCACCCATTTGAAGCCAGAGGGATCGCACACACCCACACACTGAATATATATATATATTAGGGCTGGGCATGGTTAACCGTTTAAACGTTCACAAGTCGTTTAAATGGTTATCAAAATGCTAACTGTTTAAAGGCCCACCAGATGGTGATGGTGTCACATCTATCACAATCTAAACATCTTTCACATCTAGGTAGCATATTTTGAAAAATAAGGTATAAAACCCTTACAGATTTCTTAGATATTTGCACAGTACATTCTTGGTATAGCACTGGTACTGTCATCTCGAAAAAATTGTTGGAAAATATTCATTTAAAAATTAAGAATTAGCTAAAATAAATATTAGTGCTGAATAAAATTTGAATTTAATGAGCGGAGCTAAAGCTGTGACATCATATTGCGGGGAAAATGTGCTCTGAATGATTTATAAGTGTAAACAGCTGATAGCAGCCACATGTATTATCCCACGTCATATGTGGAAAGAACATGCAGTAATAAAGAAATAAACGCATTACCTTGATAAGAAGTTCTTATTGCCACCTATAACTTGAAATAAGGCTGGTGTAAGCTGTTAGGCAGCAACAGCCTTCAGCAGCAGTGTTTGTAAACTGTGTGCTAGCCTTTCTAATAATCTTGTGATATCAGTGTGACAAATGTTGCAGAAAACTGTTGCTGCATTTGACAGTAACAGATGTCCTCATTACCATTTTCAAAATGACCATATTAAGAATACTACATGCATCTCTATCTAATTAACTGGATTTTTGCTCAATATTTTGGAAACAATTTGACTAACATAGCCACCAACAACTTTCAGTCAAATTGTTTTCAAAATATTCAGCAGTTCCAGAGTTATTGTCAATTGAAATTATTGTCTGATGGCTTGCAGCAGTCAGACAGTTAATGATAAATTAATTAAATAAATCTTTTTGAAGGATTATGTGAAAATACTGGTAGTACACGTGTGTATAGTGCTACTATGCATAGGGTGGATTATCCTACTCTATAGTAAACCAGTCATTTAGGTATATAGGCTGTGTACAGTGACCAGGTGCTGAGCTGTCATATGGTAGGCTATTTTGCTACTTATCACGCATGCGCCATAAGCGTCATCATAGAAGCTTCGCCTCATAGGGTATTAATTTCATCTCAACCAAGGGAGTGAGACTTGCGGCTTTAAACGAAAAAAAAAAATCGCATTTTCCTAATATATATATAATTCTGAAATTCCATAACAATTGATCAGCGCCGTAACCAGTATTCTGTTGAAAAAATGAAAACAATTTGAGTGGATGCTGATTTTGTTCGAGCCACTAAAGTAGCAACTGCCTCATGTCAAATTATTTTCAAAACAGTCAGCAGGAAATAGGTTTCAAAATATTATACAACTTGCCTGTGATTATATGTGTACAACATGGCGTATTGTTGATTCAATAATTATTGTCACGGGTAAAAAGCTGATAATCCCCCCCCCCCCGACATAAAGTATACAGGATATGGTACACTATAATTAAAACTGCTTTTATTACAATCAAGTCAAACATTTGTTCTGCCAGAAATGTCGCGTCTTTTAAACACATTTATGCCGACGCGTTGGTCCCTGGTCAAGCACCATGAATCACCTGTAGGAGGGGCTTGGCGCGTGGGCGATATTTGGTTGATCTGGACATGGTATGATAATTATCGGTCAATTGAGATGACCGTCATATATCACATTAATTAACACTCACTCCTTCATTTAGTAAATAACCTGCGAAGTAAAGTGAATTTGCTGATTTAATTTTGTGTTTTAAGCATTACGTCATTAGCCATGTAGGCCTACATTTGATCATTGTGTTAGATGTTATCAGTGAAATTTCAATGATGGGTAAACCGAAGAGTGATGCGTGGAATAATTTCGGCAAAGTTGATCAGAATAAAGTGAAATGTAAATTATGTGAAGTTACACTGTAGTATTCAGGATCCACCAGGTCAATGCTAAATGATATGAAACTAAAATATTCCCATGTGACGTTAAAACCAGTTGAAAAACCACAGTCAACCATTAGATCGTTTGTTAATGTACGAAAATGTGACGCTTCAAGGAAGGCGATGATTAGTAACTTGATTGCAGAAATTGTGGCCAGAGACTGTTTGCCTATAAGTGTTGTTGAAGGACAAGGGTTCAGAGCATTAATGGAGTACATTGAGCCAAATTAAACTGTGCCATTGCGCAAAACGATAACATCCCGCTTACAGTCCATTCATGACAAATGCAAATCGACGTTGCAAGAGAGACTAGACAAACTGGAATCATTATCTATCACGTCAGATTGTTGGACATCACTTGCTAATGATTCATACATGACTGTTACAGCACATGCCATGTGGTCACGAGTCATGAACTGGTGCCTTAATATAGTGGCGACGTTACATGAATTTCTTAATTCCTATTTTCAATTGCCTGGATTTCTCATTTGCCTTGACTGATCTTATCATGCTTGGTATCATCTGTTTATATTTTCTCTGTAGTTTTTAGAGATGTAAAGAATCAATAGCTTGTCTGAGTCAAAAGTTATAGTCAGATATGTATGAGGGTGTTACTAAAAAACTGGGGTGGTGGAGGCTCGGAGAGGAGGCTCGGAGAGCGAAAATTAGCAATTTACTTTCTAGTTTCTGAACCATGCAGCAAATGTTCCCATGCAGTATTAGATATTCAAGCTACACATAACAGACATCACATTCCTGTGTTTTAGTCATTGTGTCCTCAACAAATCAAGATGGAATACTCAAAGTTAGGGAGTTAACTTGTTATTGTGTTCCTTGCATCAACGATGACTATGACAGTTGTGAGAACAAGGAATATGTTGAAAGATTTAAGGATGTTGTCTTTTCAAAAAAGATTCATGTACCTAAGGGCAGTAAAGATATGTTAGGTCAGGAGGACAGTGTTAATGTTACTAGCGATGATGAAATTGAATTAAATGCAAACACTTTAGGTCTTCATTCTCTGATTGGTATTGACAATGTAGTTGCTATCATGCCTTCTGTGCAGTCATTGGATGATTATTATCTCCTTCACATAACTTCAGATGGTGTAGTGATACTTAATGATGGTAAGACGTCAGACTACGGATTGTGTTTTTCAAAGGTTGCAGAAGTAATTTTTGGTTGTTTTTACAAGTATCATAAAACAACAAAAGAATACTGTGTGTACAAGAAGGACACTGCAAAGGAGGCAATTGTTTATAAAGATAGTGTTATTTATATTGGTGTTGAAATGAAGCAAAATGAAAAGACCACAGGTTGTACCACCTTGAGCGCACGGAACATGAGGATATTTTGTGTAGTGTTTCATTGCAGATGTGATGTAGGGATTAAGTGATTAACTCAAGCAGAATTTCAAGTTATATAGAAATGTATCCACACAAAGGGTGAAATAATATCAGTTGCATTATAAACACAATGATAAAGGATGTTAATTAGAAAATTTGGGTGTAACTATGTTTATTGATGCAGTTTGCAGTTAGAAGCGTAGAAAAAATAGGGTTTTTTGTCCCAAGAAATTTATTATTTGTAAATATCAAATTTAATGTTTTTTATTTATTTCCTATTTAAGCAATGTGTCAGCTTCATTTTGGTACAAACCAGGTTGATTTTGGCCAAAAACTAAATGGATTACAGAATATTCCAGCAAAATGTTGCATTTTGAGAAAAAGCCTGAAACGTTACGTCGCTTTGGAAAACAAGCATTCTGTAAGTATTGCTTTGCAATACATGTCCCCTACCTGGTGATATAAATCTTTAGAGATTGACAGTCAAAAATCTCATTAAAAATTGTCAAAAGCTGCTGAAGCTCGAACTTGATCTGTAACTTATCATAACATAGCAATAAACCAAGTCTCAGTTATATACACCTGTGCAAAAGTTAAGCACCAGCAAAAACAATAGAACGTAGAAACATGATGGTACAACTAGGCTGCCATACTTTTTGTCCCCGCGTTAGCTGACATAATTCCAAGTACGAAATGCACATGCATGCATGACTTCACGCCGCTTGATGTCCGTGCGTGGCGGGAAACAGCACACGTGTTCAGTTATGTAAAAGTCCAGTTTGAGGTGTAGAACATTACATACAGATTTAGGCGAGAAGATTAGGAATTTTGTGTTCATGACCGTGGTTTATTTGTACAGAGAGAATTAGCTCTTGATTGTGAACCGCTATGGCAAGACGAAGGTTAAGTGATCGTGTGAAATGGCAAATCATAGGCATGCATACCACTGGTATGTCATGCAGAGATTGGCAGACAGCTGAACATTAACCATACTGTAATCAGTCGTTTGATTGCAAAACATGGGCAAACTAACGAGGTGAAGGACAGGCCTAGATCTGGAAGACCGAAGAAGACTACTGCCCGTGATGATCGAGCCCTAGTACGCCTTGTTAGGAGATCTCCATTCACCAACAGCAGAGTGCTCAGCCAGCAATGGGAAACGCGCAATAGAGTGTCAATGTCTACCGTCAAAAGGAGACTGTATGCTGCTGGCATGAAAGCTAGGAGACCTGTCAGACGTCCTCTCCTCACTGCACACCACAAAGAGGAGCGTCTGAGGTGGTGCAACGAAAGAAGACACTGGAACACGAGATCCTGGAGACGGGTACACTGGTCCGATGAAAGTAGGTTCCTGCTTCATGCCACAGATGGTCGAACTCGTGTATGGAGGTCCAGACGCACGGCGTACGACCAACGTAACATCATGGAAGAAGTTCCATTTGGTGGAGGTTCCGTTATGATATGGGGGTGCATCTCATTTGATTGTAAGCTGGATCTGTTGACTGTACCTGGAACACTAAATGGACAAAGATATCAAGATTCCATACTGGATAGAGTTGTGGTCCCTCATTTTGTAAATCATGCACCTGGAACCCACCCTATATTCATGGATGACAACGCCCGACCACATCGTGCTAGAGCTGTGCATGAATACCTCCGCCAGAATGCCATCGAAACCCTACCATGGCCAGCAAGGAGCCCTGACATGAACCCTATTGAGCATAGCTGGGACATTCTGGGAAACATGGTGAGAAGGAGGGATCCACCTGTGCGGAACCTACAGGAATTAACAGACGCACTCCATCTTGAATGGCAACGAATACCACAATGGCGTATCAGTCGGTTGGTGACCAGCATGAGACGTCGTGTCCAGGCCGTCATCCAGGCACAAGGTGGATATACCCGGTATTAATAATGACAGTCTCAAACTCGTGCACAGATGTTAAACTTCGTTTTCAGACACCATTAATGACAATCTAGCCACGTGTGTCAACTGTAGGGCAATAGTTGTCAGTTGTGTCAACGTAACCATATTCAGGCCTCGTTTTAAAGTTCAAACAAAAACATACAGTGTTTCCCCACCATCATAATCAGCATTCCTCTAGTTGCATTATTACCTCTTGCACTAAGATGGATGGGTACATAAATGTTTATGCTATTGCTTTCTTCATAGCACATGAATATACCCTCGCATGTGCGTAAAAATAGGGTGGTGCTTAACTTTTGCACAGGTGTATATATGGTGAAGGAGAAGGAAAAAGTCTTGAAAGCTGATATGTTTGTATTTCATAAGATGAAAGGGGACATAACTCCATCAAAAAATGACGCAAACGTCTGAAACGTGAACTTGGTCTATAGTTCCTCATAATAAAGTAATGTGCCAATTCTCAGTTGAATATCTTGAAGGACTGCAAGAAAAAGGGCAGAAAACTAATATTTTGTGTATTTCATAGGTCGAAAGGGGACACAACGCCATCAAAATTTTTTGCCTACACCTGAAACTCGAACTTGGTCTGTAACTTCTCATAGCAAAGCAATGTAGCAATTCTCAGTATAATATCTTTAAGGACTGCGAAAAAAGTGCGGAAGACTAATATTTTTCGTATTGCATGTCGAAAGGGGGCATAACTCCATGAAAAATTGATGAAAATGTCTGAAACTCGAACTTGCTCTGTAACTCCTTACACTAAAGCGATGCACCGATTTTCGCATAAATATCTTGAAGGAGTAGAAATTCTCAGTATAATATCTTTAAGGACTGCGAAAAAAGTGCGGAAAACTAATATTTTTCGTATTGCATGTCGAAAGGGGGCATAACTCCATGAAAAATTGACGAAAATGTCTGAAACTCGAACTTGCTCTGTAACTCCTTACACTAAAGCGATGCACCGATTTTCGCTTAAATATCATGAAGGAGTGCGAAAAAAAGCGCAGAAAGTTGATATTTTTCGTATTTCTTAAGTCGAAAGGGGACATAACTCCATCAAAGATTTACGTATATGCCTGAAACTTCAACTTGGTTTGTAACTGCTCATAAAAAAGCTATGTAGCAATTTTTAGTATAATGTCTTGAGACTGCGAAAAAAGGTGCGGAAAACTAATATTTTTTGTATTTCATAAGTCGAAAGGGGGCATAACTCCATGAAAAATTGACGAAAATGTCTGAAACTCGAACTTGCTCTGTAACTCCTTATACTAAAGCGATGCACCGATTTTCGCTTAAATATCTTGAAGGAGTGCGAAAAAAAGTGCGGAAAGCTGATATTTTTCGTATTTCTTAAGACGAAAGGGGGCATAACTCCATAAAAAATTGCCGTATACGCCTGAAACTCGAACTTGGTCTGTAACTGCAATAAACCAATTCTCAGTTGAATACCTTGAAGGACTGCAGAAAAAAGTGCGGAAAACTAACTGACAAGGTGACATCCATTGTCCATGACAATTCTTCAAATGTCGCTCGGATAGCAGAACTGTGACAGTATTGCGGAGGACGTTGGGTGCACAGCTCACAAACTACAGCTGTGTGTAAACGCTGTATTAGATGACAAAGTGATCTCAAAGATGACAGCCAGAGCCAGTAAGATTGTAGGCCATTTTAAGCATAGCACAGTAGCCAATAATGCTCTTGAGACTAAACAGGAAAAGATGAGTGCGCCAAAACACAGGTTGATTCAGTTATGCAAAACGCGCTGGAACAGTGCTTGTGATATGCTAGAGAATACTAGAACAGCGTGGCCAGTTAGCGCAGTGCTGAGTGATCGACGCGTGACCAAAGATATCGATTCGTGTGACCTCGAATTCACCAATGATCAATGGGATCTAGCGGAAGAGCTTGTCAATGTGTTGGTTTAATCTTTTGAACCAATATCAGGCCGATTAACCCGTTAATGATGAAATTTGGTCAGTAAAATTTCAATTTTCTCCAACGAAATGCCCATTTACAGGTCAAGAGAAGACTATTTTTGAGATTTTACCACTGGAATGACTGGCTCGTTTATCGAGCCAGTCATTGTAGTGGTAAAATTTCAAAAATTTTCTTCTTTTGGCCGGTAAATGGGCATTTCATAAGACCACTGCACAGGCTGATTTCAGCTGGTGCATCCGTGAAAGAGTGAAATTCAAGATATTCTGAATGATTTAAAAATACTCTGTTGATTTGATCGACAAACCAGCGAGTCGCAACTAAAGATTACAAACTATTTGACTAGAAGCTGGCAAGGCAAAGTAAGGCGCCAACAACCACCGTCAAATTATTTTCAAACAACTTAGTCAAATTGATTTGAAATGAGTCTGCTATGGATTCTGCAGTGATCTTGACCAATGTTCATTTGTAGACCAGGAGTTTGACCACCGGAATGACTGGCTGAGTGAACGAGCCAGGCATTCCAGCAGTATTAAATTTAAATTTTAAATTTAAGATTGTTGTTTCTAATTGCAGATCGCGACAACTGTTCTATCACAGGATGAGTACGTCGCTTGCGTCTGTCATTTATCCCGTTATATGTGTGATTTAGTTCGGATGAAAGCGCGTGAACAATTAGCCCTAAGAGTAGATGTGATAATTAGCTGCGAGTCGGAAACAGATTCTAAATGTTCACCACCTTCGAAGCGACAACATACCGAACCAGAAGATGAACTCTCGGCTATGGAGATCTTGTTAGGGCAAACAGATAACGGTGGTGATAACAAACAAGACAACAAAGTAGATAGGTATTTGTTAGAACCTTCAGCGTCAATGGATGTAAATCCATTACAGTGGTGGAAGGATAACGCTCCACGTTTCCCCAAGTTGGCGAAATGTGCATCCGAAATTCTTGGTGTCCCGGCGACATCTGTGCCAGCTGAACGCGTCTTCACAATCGCCGGGCATATTGTGAACAAGAAACGTAGCTCTTTGTCACCCGAGAACGTTAACATGTTAATATTTTTAACCGTGAACAGGGATCTGTATTAAGAAATTGTTGATAACTTTGAAATTAATGCTTCTGCCGAATTCGGCTATAAGCTAGTTTTTAACAATTTAATAGTAAAAGTAACCAGTGCAGATGCCAGCCTTGATTGATTATTTACCCGTTAACACTTAAATTTCTTTAAAAAATCTCAATTTTCTCATAGAAAATGTCCATTTGCAGACCAAGAGAAGACTTTTTTAAATTTACCACTGGATTGACTGGCTCGATAACCGAGCCAGTGAGTCCAGTAGTAAATTTTCAAAAATAGTCTTCTCTTGGTCTGCAAATGGACATTTCTCAGGATCACTGCAGAGGCCGTTTTTGGCCGTTGTAAGTGTTAAAGGGTTAATGACGCAATACTTATTGGGACGGGTACTATGATGTCTCCAGTGAATTCCATTACCTACTTGAAAGGCAAAAATATGTTTAAACGGTTAAACGGATAATAAATTAACGTTTAAACGGTTAACGACCCCGTTCCGGATGCACAGCCCTAATATATATATATACACCAGACTTAACTGTGTGACTGCTGTTAGTCACCTGACAATAATTTCAATAGGAAATAACACTGGACCTGCTGAATATATTGAAAACAATTTAAATGAAAGTTGTTAGCTACCAACCACTTTCAGTCAAATAGTTTTCAAAATATACAGAGTTAAACCCCATGGAAAATGTAGTATGCAGAAACTCAGCAGGCAGATAGCTAAGGTTATACATGCCAGCATTACTTACCCTGACTTTGCCGTTCACAGATAGCGGTGAAAATCCAGGCGTGATCTCATAATCGCGTTTACGTTTCTGTATGTCTTTACCGAGCAGTGTGAGAAAATGTGTGTTAAGATGTCGTCGTAGCAATGTCTTATGACTCGGTATCATTAACAGCTGACAGAACAATTCTGTGTTGAAACGGGGCTCCAGGACCTGAGAATAGAGAGTATCACATTACGCCAAGATCACACAAACAATTTCATGCCCGAATTTTACCAATAAAACAGAATCCAATGGTACTATTTTTTTAGACTAACAGTTTATTTTGACAAGCTTTCGTACATAAAGGCTTGATGAACATTTATGTACAAAAACTCTTCAAAATAAACTTTTAGTTAGTCTTAACACTTTAACCATTAAATTTATTACAAAAAGTTAAAAATGTTCAATTTGCAGAGCAAGAGAAGACTATTTTTGAAAATGTATTATTGGAATGACTTGGCTCGGTTATCGAGCCAGTCATTCCAGTGATAAATTTTCAAAAATAGTCTTCTCTTGGTCTACAAATGGACATTTTCCAACACCACTACAGAAGCCGTTTTGAGTGTTAAAGGGTGCAAACCGTTGCATCCTGTTTTTGTTGTCTCTACCTTTAGACTAACTTTGCTCAGTTTTACCACTCACACATGTACGCCATTGGATGTTTTGATACTAATTTTATGGGAGGTTGTTGCGACCTTTCACAGTAAATTCATCCCGTCACAGTATAAAAATATTAAATAGGATATTTTCGTACCTTATACAAAAGATATCTTGTCTTAGGTCTGTATGGTTGAAAGGGCTAACAATACTCATGCATATGCTGTGTAAAACACTAATCTTTAAAGCTCCAATGTCTCAATTTTAATACAAGAATGTTGTTGAAAATTTTGAAATCAATTTAAGCGGGAATACCTCAGTCAAATTAGTTTAAAAATATTAGAATATTCTGTCAAAATATCAGAATATTCTGTTTAATGAATGGGAGAACTGTGAAAATTAGGTGCTCAAAGAATGCATCTACTGCTATGAGTTGTGAGCATGCTTGATCCTACCCACGCCCGCCCCCTGTATATAGAACTTGTAAATACTTACCATCAATGCTCCATGGACACCACTGCCACGCAGATTGGGTGCGTATTCTGAGAGATCAATGGTTCGCAACCATTCCATTACACGATGATTTGTCCATAATATCACATCCTTTGGCACATTCTGCAGTTTTTGCTGAAACATGAATAAAATTTTATAAACCAGTGTTTCTGTTTCCGAACATCGGCCGTTAGTCACCACGAGCAGGGGCAAATCAGGCTTTTATGAAGTATTAGCCAATAGATTAATCAATTGATGATGACATCATAATCAATTACGTCACATTTGGCTGAAATCATAATCAAAATGTGCAATGAATGAGGTATCTAAGTCCACCACAAACATTGAATAATCTGTCAGTTGCATGAATTGTGTGTCTTTACTATTTAATACACATTTGCCATAGGCAGCAACTGCACCCAGTCCAATTAGTTTCAAACCATTCCAAAGCTCCCCTGTATAGTTACATTGAAAATGGATTCTGGGAAGTCAGGGTTCAAAGTATTGAAATCGATCCAAAACACGCTCAATGCATGGGCAGAGCATAGCTAGAGATGGGCGGGGAAAAGCTCAAAGTGGATTTCTCCATTACATATATTCTTAGCCAAATCTGAACTATCTTACCAGTTGGAATGTTGGAAGTAAATGTTATGTCAGCAGTATGCCGACAAATGTTACGTTCTGACTGAAAAGTATACACCAGACACGATTTTGTTTGATATTTCAATATTAATTTAAATGGTAGCTGTTGCTACTTTAGAAGCAACAGCTTCATGGCAAATTAGTTTCAAAATATTCTACATTTCACCGGTATTGGTGCCTTAAAACTTGGGATATTGGGATATTAGCATTGCTAAGAGTTTATTTGGTCAGATTAAGTCTAGTATATTACTACAACCAAACAACTACATGCTAGTTACATTAACGTTGATTCTAAGAGGTTTGCACACGTAATGGTACATCACATTAGGATAGAGGTGCAGGAAGAGACTGCAAACTATCGCCCTTCTGTTTTTGTCACATTGTAAAGATATTTAGGATTTTCCAGATTTTCTTTCAGAGCACACCCATAAATCGTGCAATAATACCCCTTAATAAATGGCCACACACTGTATTGCGTTGAAATTTGAGCCACATCAGAACAGTAGTTTTTTAGTTATTCATAAATCCTAAATTTGATCCGATCCGGGGTTTTTTTTCTGGATCATGGGGAAGATCTGGAAATCCTAATTTATTGTAAGCTTGTTTGGTTTGTTAAAATTTGAGCCAGATTGGATAGTTTTTAGATATAATCACAAATTGTATGACAAATTTCAATTCTACTAGCATTTGGCTGTGTGTCGGTGTCGCATAAGGAACTGAATGATAAACTTGTCACATATCTCTATCTGTAAATCACTATTTTCAATGCGCAATAGTTACCCCCACACCCCACCCCCTTCCTGGTAAGGAATGACTAACTTACTATGTCTAATTCATCTGGCAATGGTCTCCGTCGTAAGCAGTCTGGGCTGAAGTTGTTCATTCGTAGCACCTGGATACCTCGCTTGATACTCATGTGGTGCAATTCATTAGACACCTTCAATGCTAACAAGTCTTCCTATGGAGAAACACACATACAAATACACATTAACTGCGTGACTGATGCAATAATTTCAATTGGGAATATATTTGGAACTGCTGAATGTTTTGAAAACAATTTGACTGAAAGTTGTTGGTGACTTAGCCACCAACAACTCTGTCAAATTGTTTTCAAAATATTCAGAATGTCCAGAGTTAAACCCCATGGAAAATCTAGTCTGTAGAAACAGGCAGAGAGTTAAATATTAAACTAATTTCAATCCTAAATGGAAGGATGTGATCTGTAACTCGAATATCTGACATCTAATCAAAATACATCACATGTTTGCTGATGTCACAATCATGTGATGACATGTAGGTCCATCAAGAACATGGCAAGCTCCAATAACAACCATCTGAACTGTATAAATTGGTGAATTTACAATTTAATAAACATTCTTAAATATTTTGAAACTAATTTGATGGCGAGGCGTTGCTGCCATATGCAGCAATACCTCCGAGTCAAATTAGTTTCAAAATATTCAACAGCTACCTGTTTAGTTACCTTGAAACTTAGATTTCGGGAATTCATGGTTCAAAGTATAAAAAATACATTCAAACACAAAGTGGGCGGACCATAGCCAGAAATGGGTGGGGCATCGATATAAATGGAGACTTGAAGCTAGGTGAGGGCCGTAGAATATTGTATGAATGGGTTGTATTTTTAACAAACAAAGCGATAAGACTATTAGCTACAGCAGCTATTAGATAGATGAATAGAAAGACAGCGATGCTAACCCTGCAACCCACACCACACCCCAACCCGCACCACACCCCAACTGGCACTATAGGCCATACTTTGCGTCGCCTTTAACCCTCATATCAGCCATAAACGCCTCCTGCAGCGGTCTTGAGAAATGTCCATTTCCAGACCAAGAAGACTATTTTAGAAAATTTACCACTGGAATGACTGGCTCGTTAAACGAGCCAGTCATTCCAGTTGTAAGTTTTCTAAAATAATCTTCTCTTGGTCTGCAAATGTTGACGGGTTAATAAGAACTCGAGAAATAGTTTCTGAACTCAAATCACTTACTACAGTCATATAGTGCAGCATCCGTCCATCAATACGGCCATCATAAAAACAATCTTTGTACTGAGGTAGACCAATGTCATCTAACCATCCTAGTACGAATAAATACATAAACATGTCAACACCAACAAATTCTACTACATTCTGTTGGCATCTTAGATAGCAGCAACTTCCAGTTTAATATTTAACCCTTTAATGGTCAGGCCAGCGAAAACCAGCCCCTGCCGTCGTCCTGAGGAATGTCCATTTGCAGGCCAAGAAAGGACTATTTAAAAAAAATTTACCACTGGAATGTCTGGCTCGATAAACGAGTCAGTTATTTCACTGGTCAATTTTCAAAAATAGTTCTCTCTTGGTCTGCAGAAAGACATTTTATTAGCAAATATTTCCATTTTCTTGACAAAATTTGACCATTAAAGGGTTAAAGCTCAATCTGGGCCAAAAAAGACCTCTGGGTAGTTTTGAGAAATGTCCATTTGCCAACAAAGACTATTTAAAAAAAATGTATTAATTAAAAATACTGGCTTGCTAAATGAGCCAGTCATTCTAGTGATACATTTTCAAAAATAATTTCCTGTTCCCAAACTGAACATATAGGTGAAAATGAAAAAAAATTTGAGGGTTAAAGAGTTAAATTGTTTTCGGAATATTCAGCAGCCATGCTGAATAGTTGATTTGAAAGACTCAAATTTCACACTGGAATGAGTAGGAGTTAGCTAAGAAATAACTAAATATTTCCAAAACAAAATAAAACGTACTGTTGAATATTTTGGATTTAATTTGATTGGAATCTAATCAATAGAAAATTTTTTACATCGCATTCGAAATTGTACTAAATAAATTTTCTATTTTTGTTTTGGAAACAATCTAAGTTATTTCTGAGCTAAACTGTAACCGCAGTATTGTCGCCATTTGACGGCACCAAATAAATATTAACCTTTGAATCCTTATAGACCAGAAATGAGAAATTCTATGTAAAGAATAGTTTGATGAATATATTATGAAACTAATTTGACTGGGAGCTGTTGCTGGCTATGGCAGCAACAGGTTCCAGTCAAATTAGTTTAAAAATATTCAACAGATTTGCAAAATCGTCTCGGAAAAATTCTGAGACACCGACAGTTGGAGGGGTCAAGGGATAAATTAAAAAACGTCATAGGGTTTTCCCCGAGATTAAAAAAAATAATTCTACATCGGAGGAAGGAGTCAGGATTCCTAATTTAGTGGATTCTTCTGTACTTACTTGTAGCCCAGTTATGGTCGAGATGAGCTAGTTTGTCTGGTGTGTCTGATCCTATTGCTTGTAATGCTAATTGTAATTTCTTCTTATGTAGTGGATTCCTTATACATAGTTCCTGTTTCACAAATAAACATATGCATAAATTAACATATAGTAACATCGTAGTTATAAGCAATTAAATTGCTTTAAAGATTCAATTAACTGCCTCACTGCCGCAAGACACCAGATAATACTTTCAATGAGCAACAACTCTTGACATGCTGAATAATTTGAAAACAATTTGACTGAAAGTTGTTGATGGCTTAGTCACCAACAACATTCAGTCAAATTGTTTTCGAAATATTCAGCAGGTCTAGAGATATAACCCCTGGAATGTCATCGGCACAAACTCAGCAGTCAGACGGTTAAAAATATGCCCTATTTTGATTATGACATTAAATATTTAAATGACAGAACGGATCAATACATTGCCAGGAAATATTCAACAACAATGGTATTCAATGTCATAATGCTCTTTCTGTTACTGTCTTCAAGTGGACAAGCAGTATTATATTCAAACTGAACACAAGTTACGATGTAAAGCTTGAGGGGATAGAAGTCTTAGACAGTTAGCACTACACTGGATAGATGTGCTGACATTACTCTTTCAACCCTATAAATCGGGAAGCACATTCTCTATTTAATCTAAGTCCGGGCTTGCGCACATGTCGAGCCATTGGTAGTATTTTGAGAAACTTTAACATTTACTTAATTCTAACAACGGATGCGATTTTTGATGAATTGTTAATCGAACTATTCTGTACTTTAAATGACAAAAACTATTTTGAATATCTTGTAGCCAACGGAGGAATCCAGTCTCTCAGTCAATCATGATATCATAATCAACTACGTCACATGTAGGCTGATGTCATCGTCAATTAGGTCAGGAATGACGTGATTTACTCTGGCATAAACACTTGACCCGTACCACTCTGAGGTCAATAGTCTATTTTTTACTGGGTCAATATCAAAGAACTGTCTTCGACAGCACCATCTCCCACCAAATTTAAAGAAAAATGAACACCACTTCATCTTTTAATTTAATTCGAAAATTTAAAGTTTTGACACCAGAGTGGTAAGGGTTAATAGTCATCAAGTTGTACGAATTGTATGCCTTTACTATTTAATAAACATTCTGTTGAATAGAACAGCAACAGGTCCTAATCAAGCTAGTTTCAAAATATTCAACAGAATAGTTATTGAAATCTAAATTCACAAAAGTGATACAATTCGTCCCACATTCGTGACAGACTATTACATTTTTTCGTAATAGAGCTACATCATTTTGATTGCGACGTCAGCTACCGCGTGGCGTATTTTGATTATGACATCAGATACTTGAGTGATAGATCGGAATCCTTCATTGGCTGGGTGGAAATGATATACTGGGATACTAAGAATAAACGAGTTAAATAATATCTCTGCAAAATATCCATCAGTTTTAGAGGTTACAGATTAGAACTTTGATTTCTAAATGTTTTGTTTTTTTAATTTAAGTTCTTTTTAGTCATTAAGTAAACTAATTAGCAAAAGTAATTAATTCACTTGAGCTAGTTAACCTTTTTACCCCTTAAATTCCAGTTTCCCAATTTCAAAATAATTACCCAGGAAAGACATTGAATACTTTGGAACTAATTTGACAAGAAGCGGTGGGTGCCATAACCAGCAACAGCTCCCGGTCAAATTGTTTTCAAAATATTCAACAAAATATTCCTTACATCATAAAGAACTTAGCATTCCTCATCTGTGAATGTAAAAGGATGAACTTTTGAGTTACCTTTTCCAGGTCATGAGTGGATGCTCTGAGTAGCTGGTCACCATTTTTCACCCATCTCTTACACTCCGTTAGGTACATGTTCAGTCCTATCTGATGCAGCCATACTGTGACACGATCACAATCCCAATGCGCAAATGGCACAGTGAGATCACTGAATAGAAAGAAACTTCATCTCGTTTAACCCTTTCGTGGTGAAGACGCCCAAAACCGGCCTCTGCAGAGGTCTTGAGGAATGTCCATTTGCAGGCCAAGTGAAGACCATTTTGAAAATTTACCACTGAATTGACTGGCTCGGTAACAGAGTCAGTAATTTCAGTGGTAAATTTTCAAAAATAGTCTTAGCTTGGCCTGTAAATGGACATTCAATGAGAAGAGTTACATTAATGTAATTGCTTACATTAAAGTTATAGTCAAATTGCAACATGAATAAAATATACAATCTATATTCACAAATAGTATTATGCTCATGTAGATAAGTACAAGTGCCAAATTTTACCAGAGTGTACACGTTAAGATATATTAAGTTCCTTCAGATCATATAGCTCTGGCGAATATGGATATATTTGGTCGAAACAAAATCATGACACTGCATCTCCCTGTAATATATACACTGAAAAAGAATTGCAAATGTAGGTTCAAAACCCTTCGAGGTCTGACCCAGACAAGAAATGAAGTATGTGTGTGTATGTGTTAATATTTTCAGAGGACAAATTATGCCAAAAAAGTCATATGTACATCTTCGTGTGGTAAGGCATGTAATATATATTGGTAACTTGCTGATTGTTTTGAAACCAATTTACCAAGAACCTGTTGCTGCCATAGACAGCAACAACTTCCAGTCCAATGTTTCAAAATACTCAAAAGAATATTTATAAAATCGTAAAGGAATTTGGTCTCATGGCCTTTCTGGTTCAAAGAGTTAAAAACAATTCAGGCTATTACTTGATTGAAATAAGACAATTCTGGCTTTTAGATGTTTGAAATAAAACAAGAATACTACTATACACACTCTTTAGAATGTATATCCCGTGACCAGCCCAATCTGGCAACAGCAGTAGCTCTTATACCGCCTCGTTTGAACTCTTCTGGTGGCTGTTCTTTGTCTGTCAGGTCCTGAGATGAGCTTCTCTTTAATCTACAACAGGAAATCAGAACATGACATACATGTTTCTAATCTACACTGGTACCCATTTATACTCCTGGGTGGAGAGACAACGAGGAGTGAAGGAGATTGCCTATGTGACACATAGCCAATCTCCTTCACTCCTCATTGCCTCTCTCCAACCAGGGAGTATAAATGGGTACCAGTGTAAAAACTGGGGAGGTTACCAATAATAGACTGAAATCAAACCAGCCTAGAATGGCATGAATGGGACCTGGAATCAGGGACTCAATAGACGACAATCAAACCAATATAATACATGTTTCTAATCTCAAAATAGCTGCCTTTAGATAGGGGACAGCTGTATACAACTTCTGTGTTTTATCGACCAGTGCGCCGTAATTTAATCCAGTATAAAACAAGGTTTACATTTATTAGGGGATAAATTGGGCGAATATGGATACACTTTGCCGAAACAATCAAAACAGATATCTTGTGACAATATATTTAAGTACCTAGTGAATTTGAAGTTAATTCAGATACATGCTTTCAAGACATTACATACTCTCCCGAAACCACATTTTCTATAACAAAATTAATTATGGGAGATTATACTGGCGCATATATAGATAATTTTTGCTGAAACAATTCCAAAATAAATATGTTATCCCACAATAACGTGATGTACGCCGACATGATTGTTAGTTAATAATAACTATAGAGCAATTTCTCGCTATAACCCACCAATTTCTAGCTAAGCTGTCCACTTTTTTTTTTTTTTTTTTACACATATTGGGATCTATTTGAAACTTTGAAAACAAAATTCCCAGAAATTTCAAGGCACAGTAACTATCCACATAAGCTATTGAATATTTTGGAAGCAATTAAACTAGGGATTGTTGCCGATAGGCAGCAACAGCTTTAAGTCAAATTAGTTTCTAAATATTCAACAGAATCTTTATTAAATCATCAAAGACATGTATATCATTGGTGGATTTATAATTCAATACAAATTCTTTTGAATATTTTGAAACCATTTTGACTGAGTTGTTGCTGCCATAACCCCCTCCCCCTAAATTATTTTAACCCTTTAACACTCTTATCAGCCAAAAATGCCTTCCGCAGTGGTCCTGAGAACTGTCTATTTGCAGACCAAGAGAAGACTATTTTTGAAAATTTACCACTGGAATGACTGGTTCGATAACCGAGCCAGTCATTCCAATGTTAAATTTTCAAAAATAGTTTTTTCTTGGTCTGCAAAAGGATATTTTCTAGGAGAAAATTGAGTTTCTTGAACAAATTCGAGGGTTAAAGGGTTAACAGCATACCTGTATTGCTCTCTTGAAATTGAGACGCTGGGTATTCAGGGTTCAAAAGGTTAAAATTAAAATTGAATCAAATGCGAGACCAAAATGGAGGAGAATAGCTAAAAATGGGTGTGGCATACCCAGAAATGGATCAATCTATTTCAACAAAGTTTCAATCATGGCATGGGAATCATCCGTATATGTGATATATACGCCATACTGTCGCTATGATAATACTGCACCTGATCAGAAAACAATTTGACTAAAACACTTGACAATTCATTTGACAGAATTTCTGCGCTATCATTTACTAGACATTTAATTGTTTCAGTCTTATATCACATAAGCTCAAATTTAAAACAATTATACAATTAGGCTGGTGAATAATTTGAACCTAATGTGACAGAAAACTGTCTGTGATATAGGCAAAATAAAAGCCAGTAAAATCAGTTTCAAAATATTTAACATAATATTGTAAATGATTTTTCAGTATATATCTGTTACTCTTTGGTTAAATGACTAATCTCTAGCATACCTGCCAAACAATTTTCTTAGTCCTCGCTTCTTCTTCTCCCCTGGCATGGTATTACCGGTAGGACGTATGCTCGGGTCATCAGTTAAATTAACTTGATGAGCTGAAATAGCATGCAAAACTAATGAATCACAATGTACACCAAGTGATAACAAAATAAAACATTGCACGGACATTCACACACACGCACGCACGCACACACACACACACTCTCTCTCTCTTCTCTCTCTCTCTCTCTCTCTCTCTCTCTCTCTCTCGAGTATGGACGCGCGCACACACACACACACACACGCACGCACGCAGTCACATAAACACACACGTACACTGAAGCAACGCGATTTCAAGATAAGCGAGTGCGACTCTAGTCCGCAGGGCTAGCACAAAGCAAATTCTGCTCTAGGTCTAATGACTACATTCTAACCCTTGTCCCATAACTAATAAAGATCCTTAACACTTTAACCCATTAAGCCTTGAATTTGTTCAACATAATGAAAATTTTTTTCAAAGAAAATGTCAAATTGCAGACCAAGAGAAGTCTATTTTTGAAAGTTTAGCAATGGAATGACTGGCTCGCTTATCGAGCCAGTCATTCCAGTGGTAAATTTTCAAAAAAGTCTTCTCTTGGTCTGCAAATAGACATTTTCTATGAGAAAATTGAAATTTTCTTGAATAAATTCGAGGGTTAACTCAATAATTGTCAAATTTGTACAGGAAAATGTCAACTTTCTCATAAGATGTCCATTTACAACGTCCATTAAGAGAAACTACAAATTCCTTTGGTGTAAGGAATAATTCTGTTGAATATCTTGGAACTGATTTGACTGAGAGTTGCCAATGCCAGCAATAGCTCAAAGTCAAATTAGTTTTAAAATATCCACTTAGCTGTCTAGTTCTCTTGCAATTGAGACTGCAATTTTAAGGGAAAAATGGTTAAATATTCATCGCTTAACACGTATAAACTATTTATGTAATTTTTTTTCTAAATCTCATGTTACACAAATTTTTTATGTTTATTATAATATCAGGTCATTCGTTATTTATATTTCTGTTAACTAATTTGATAACATGCTGATTAAGACAAAGATACGATACTTAAACATCTAAGCTAATAATTTGTTAGTGACTGAGGCAATGCGTGTTAGCACAGTCATCATTCGATGTTCTATAGACATAGTGAATTTGCTATCATTCTTTCCTTCTTTATTCATGCCTAACCACTGTTCTACGCAAAAAACATACAAACATAAAACTAAATAACTACATTGCTATATATTAATGAAGATTTAAACATTAAAATGACGTTTTAACAGCAGACGCAGCAATAAAATATGTAGCTTTAAAATTAGTATTTTCTGCAGTAAGATAAATTTAAGGCGCAGCAAGCGTTCGAGGTATTATATACACATTAGCAGTTTACAGCTAGAGTTGATTATTGAAACAGAAATAAGAATATTTACATGGATATATTATTAACCTGTGCCCTGCTGCATTCAAATACATCTTAACCCTTTAACCCGTACCATTCTGATGTCAAAAATCTTAATTTTCAATTTAAATTAATAGATGAACCGGTGTTAATTTTTCAACAAATTTGGTGGAAGATGGTGCTGTCGTAGACAGCAACATCGTCCACCAAAATTGTTGAAAAATTAACACCGGTTTATTTGCTATTGGCATAGTAAAAGATAGAATATTAAGAGTGGTAAGGGTTAACAAAACAAATTTGGTCAAAAGTGCCTTCTGTAGTGGTTTTGGAAAATGTCCCTTTGCAGAACAAGATAAGACTATTTAGAAAAATTATCACTGGAAAGACTGGCTCGATAAACGAGCCAGCCACCCCAGTGGTAAATTTTCAATAATAATCTATTCGGCTACCAAGAGCAGCAGTACAAGGGCCAATAAGATTTTATTGTAAGATTAAGAGATTTTATTAGAAACAGTAAAGTTGAAATGAGCTCAAGAGTTATTTTGGAATTGATAAGCCTTTCACCCAAGAAAACATTTATCTCAACTTCAAGGCAAATACCGGAAACTAATTTTAAAGAGCTGTAGTTGAACAGCTACCAGTCAATTGGTTTCCAGATATTCTAGATAATAGGGCTGTACATTTGAAAGGATTAAGTAGACGCAGAGCTTTAGAAGAAATTCTAGATATTTGTCTAGGTTCTGTCTGTAGTGGTTATAATTTCAAAATACAGTACAGCTCAGAAACAATTTACCTGTCTTCTAAACAAAATAAGACATACTGCTGAATAATCTGGAGATAATTGGATTGGAAGACATTGCTGCCTAAGGTCTATAGTAGATCAGTCTCCCGAGCTATGTCGTAAAAGGCAAATCCAATTAAACTCAAAATGTACAAAAGAACATTCCTTATATCGTGTTAACCCTTTTTAACACTTTGCTGAAGAAAATTTCAATTTTCTCATAGAAAGTGTCCATTTGCATACCAAGTGAAGTCTCAACCATATTTGAAAATTTACCACTGGAATGACTGGCTCGGTTAGCGAGCCAGTCATTCTCTAGTGGTAAATTAAAAAAAATAGTCTTCTCTTGGTCTGCAAATGGGCATTTCTCAAGACCACTGCAGAAGCCGTTTTTGGTTGATACAAGGGTTAAAAGGTTAAAATTGTACTAAGTAATGTGTTTCTGTTTTTGCCTTGGAAAAATGATGAGTTATATCTGAGCTGTACAGCAGGTTATCTATCAGTAGCTAACTAGTCTGAAAACGTATTAAATGATTGGCTTAGACGGTTGAGAGTAGTTCAGTACATGCCATGCTCAGCGGCGTGCAGAAAACAAAATTTCAACCAATCAAACCTTGTCCCAGATTAGGTGCAGAGCAGCTGCGTTTATTCGACTTGATTTTGAGTATAGTTTTACCCAGAGTGTGAAAGGGGCGAGTTTTTCGGTGTTCACTATCGTCATTCGTACGACGATTCGGCAACGTACCGTAGCTGCTGTTATGCACCAGGTTGCGCTTAGAGCTTGGAGGGGTCTGCAAAAAGAACAAAAATACTGAGAAATAGTATATATTTGAACAAGAAACATCTGAACTGAAATACAATATATATCTTCAAGGGAAGACTATTTTTAATGATTTAACACTGGAATGACTGGCTCAGTTATCGAGCATGTCATTCCAAATCTAAATGTTAAAAAACAATCTTCTCTTGGTCCGCAAAAACAAGTTCCTCAAGACCACTGCAGAGGATGGTTTTGGATGGAGCTTGTATTATTCAGCTCTCTATTTCATGAAAAACAATATTACCTAAGGCAGGCCTAGGCAGCAACAGCACATACATTTCTGCAAGCTCAATTCTGAACAATAGTTAGCTATAGTTGATAATATGTAAAAGTGAATGCAGTTAGTTAACTAGCTATTGAACTATAGTAGATCAGCCTCCTGAGCGATGTTGTAAAAGGCAAAATTTACTTCAGTAGTTTTAAGATAGCCTTCATTTGCCAGTAAATACACATACAATTACGTAAATATTTCACTAAATTATAAATTTGACAAAATTGGCCGCCCCACTGTTTGTCAATGTTCTGAATTTCAATTCCCTTCCTATTTTCATTCATGTGGAACTGTTTGAAGTCCTGCATATAAAGACACCCATCTTCATAGCCAGTCAAAATATGGGATTCAGGTAAATAAGGGGGGTAACGTAGACTGGTACCCGGCTCCAAATACTCTGCAATGGTAGGTCAATTGTGGGATTGGGTACCGACTAATTAGAGTTAACCATTCAGAATTCATATAGCTAACTATTGTTCATAAATGAATGCAGCTTCCATAAGGGCTATATAACGGATGAATCCAATCTGTCAATCAAGTATATGACGCTATTATCCATTACGTCACATGTAGGCTGACATCACAATCATAATTGACAGAAATTATGTGTCATGAACCCGAATAGTCTGTCAGTTGTACGAATTCTATGTCTTTACCATTTAAAAACATTTTGTTGAATATTTTGAAACAAATTTGACTGGGCGCTGTTGCTGCTATGGGCAGCAACAGTACCCTGTCAAATTTGTTTCAAAATAATCATCAGGTTACCATGAAATTGGGATTCATGGAATTCAGGATTCAAAATATATAAATATATCCAAACACGCGCAAAGCAATAGGCGCCGCTTAGCTAGAGATGGGTGGGGCATAGCTACAAGTGGATTCATCCATTATATAGCTGTCATACTATGGCTTAGGATTTAGAGGGATTCATTTCTAGCTATGCCCCACCCATTTCTAACTAGGTCCCGCGCATTTCTAACCAAGCTCCACCCACTTTTGCGAACATATTGGAACAGATTTGAACCTTTGAAAGCTGAATTCACAGAATCTAAATTTCAAGGTAACTATACAGGTAAGCTGTTGAATATTTTAAAACTAATTTGACTGGAGGTTACATCTACAAGTCAAAGGACATTCAAAATATTCAACAGACTATTTATTAAATTGTAAATTCATCAAAGGTATACAATTCGTACCCTGTAGTGACACTTGGATTTTCATGACGGAACTATATCATTTTGAATGTGATGTCAGTTAATATGTAACACATTTAACCATTTAACCCTCGAACTTATTCAAGAAAATTTAAATTTTCTCATAAAAAAATGTGCATTTGCAGACCAAGACTATTTTTGAAAATTTACCACTTGAATGACTGGCTCGATTATCGAGCCAGTCATTCGAGTGGTAAATTTTCAAATATGGTCTTCTTTTGGACATTTCTCAAGATCACTGCAGAAGTCATTTTTGGATAATATAAGTGTTATATGGTTATTTATGATGCTAGATGCTTGAATGACAGTTCAGATCCTGTCATTACTTCTATACTGGCCCTGGTAAATTTCTACAAACATCAAACTAGTCTTAACACTGCAACCCTTTAACACTAAAGACAATTTCACTTTTCTCTCATAGACAATGTCCATTTCCAGACCAACAGAAGAATACTTTGGAAACATTACCACTGGAATGACTGGTTTGGGTATCAAGCCACTCATTCCAGTGTTAATATTTTTTTTTAAATTCTCTTCTAATCACTAAGCAGGAATTTCAATTTTCTCGACAAATTTGGACCATGAAGTTGTGAAAGAAATCTCTGCTGTGGGTAATTTATTAATATAATATAGAACAAACATGTCACCTGAATGTAGAGGCTGGTCGGTGTTCATGCACTAAGTTGTAAAACTTTCTATATGTTAAAAGATTAGGTGTCTGTTAATAAGCAGTTGAAAGATATATCACCAATGAATGGCTTAACAAATGATATACCATATTTACCACCGGAATGACCGACTCTGTAAACGAGCCAGTCCATCCAGTGGTAAAATTTTCCAAAAATAGTAATCTAATAGCCATATTAATGAAGACTATAAATTTGTAAATCAAGTTACTGGTAGGCTTTACTGATGAATACCTAAAAATTAATCACTGTTTTTCTCGTTGCATACCTGTATGGTATATACATTTCTTAAAAGATCACTTGTTTTGCTCACCACCCTCTCACCAACACCTATAATTGACTGATGGTTTAACTAACCAGCTTATCTAGATATATTCATACCATCAATTATTCAACCAGTTAATGACCAAGGCGGCCAAGACAAGCCTCTACAGTGGTCTTGATCGGTGCCCATTTACAGGGCAAGACTATTTCTGACAATTTACCACTGGAATGACTGGATCAATAACCAAGCCAGTCCTTCCAGTGGTAAAGTTTAACAAGAGCTCCGCAAACGGCGCACAATACCCCGCCATGATGACAAATCTATGAATGAGAGCTTTCAGAAAATATTTATTTCTTCCTCAGACCCATCAGACAAGTCAACCGTATGAAGTGTCAAAGCGATCCGTTAAATCGTCAAGGAGGCAGATGGCTGCCAGCCTGCCGCTGACTGGTGGCCATATTGGATTTAGGATTATCGTAAATTTCAATAAGTTTCTTCAACAGACATATTCCAATGACCACAGGAAGTGATCCGATAAATGGTAACAGAGATATCATCCAGAAACAAACTTTCAAGATGGCAGTCAGTGGCTGGCGACCATCTTGGATTTCGGATAATGGGTGATTTCGATAGGTTTCTTCCACAGACCTAGTCCAACCACTCCATGTTTCAAAGCAATCCGATAAACGGTAACAGAGTTATCATCCGGAAACCAATTTTCAAGATGGCCGCCAGTCATCTTGAATTTCGGATCATCGTTGATTTCGATAGCTTTCTTCCCAAGACCTAGTCAAACTAGTTTCATGCGATCTGACAAACGGTAATGTAATTACCATCCGGAAACCACTCCACAGACCGCACACCTGCCCGGACGGACGGCGCCATTACATAATAACCCACCAAATTTTTTGGCGGGGTATAAAAAGTCATCTCATGGCATGGTATAAATGGACATTCACTGACCAAAACTCAATTTTCTTGACTAATCTTGACCAGTAAGGGGTTAACAGCATTGACATTGTAGATCTAAACAAAATCATTACATTTTTTTATGATCAGAGTTTATGATTATCGGAAAATCATAAATTTATTATTAAATCCTCCGACAAATGACAGCCACCCGGCCACCTAGACAGTGATATTACTGAACTGATTCTGACCATATAAAGCGGATAAATGTCACAGGTAACTAGATAGTAATAAACACAGTATGTGTGGCTAACCCTTTACTCCAAAACCCAGTTATCGGTTTCACTGCAATCAAGTATAAAACTGGATGAATGCTTTGAAAGCAATTTGACTAAAAGTCATTGCCGCCTAACAGCTTTCAAACTAATCGGAAGAATCTCAAACAATATCCTTGGAATAGGAAACAGATGGATTAAGTACATTAACCATTTAACACTCATGTTGGCCAAAACCGGCTTCTGTAGTCGTCTTGAAATCTCCATTTGCAGACCAAGACAAATCTATTTTTGAAAATTTACCTCTGAAATGGCTGGCTCAACAACTGAGTCAAAAATAATCCTCTCTAGGTCTGAAAATGAACATTTTCTATGAGGAAATTGAAATTTTCTTTAAAATTTTTTAGGGTTAAAGGGTTAATCTTCCTTGTCACTATTGGGTTTCTTGATAACATGATATATACTGAGCAGTTAGTATTAGTCGGTCAGTAAATAACTGTAAATAATATCAGCCACAACTAACCCTTTTATGCTCAACATAATTTAAATTTCTGCTTAGTAAATGTTCATTTGCAGGCAAAGAGAAGACTTTACCACAGGAATAACACGCTCGTTCTTGAGCCAGTTATTCCCGTGGTAAAATATCAGAAAATTTTATTAGCAATATATATGTGCCAGATTATATTTTTTAGTAGCTATTACCTACACAAAGTAGACAAAGACACAGTTAGTAACAGTTGACTGGATAATAGGAATTGGAAACACATTTCACATACACGTATAAAATTTATAAATTACAAGGTTTATGTTCAGTATCCCTGGTAAAACTTGTGTATAATAGAATATGAGCTGACAGACAGACAGACAGACACACAGATCTATATATAGACATAAAACTCATTTACAACAAGATAACATTACTATAAATAACGAAACAATTTATTTTAAGATTCTAGAAACCTGGCTTCACCCTTTAACCTTCAAATGTGTTCAAGAAAATTTGAATTTTCTCATAGAAAATGCCTAGTTGCAGACCAAGAGAAGTATGTTTTTGACAATTTATCACTGGAATGACAGGCTCGGCTATCGAGCCAATCATTAGTGATAAATTTTCACAAATATTCTTCTCATGGTCTGCAAATGGACATAAATCATGACCACTGCAAAACCTGCTTTTGGTTGGCTCGAGTGTTACAAGGTTAACCATTTACTGGTCAAATTTGATCAAGAAATTCTAAATACAGACGTTTATTAAATGTTCATTTGCAGGCCAAGCGAAGACAATTTTGGAAAATTTACTATTGGAATTACTGGCTTGGTTATCGAGCCAGCCATCTCATTGTTAAGTTTGTAAAACTAATCACTTGGCCTGCAAATGACCATTCCTCAACACCTGTGTAGAGGCAAGATTTGGCTTACTTGATCATTAAAGACTTGAATATGAAAGCTGATTAATATTTTGAGATATCTTTCATGAAGTCAGTTGGGTAGCATTAGCAAAATTTCACAACCCACCAATCAGCAGTTAGGGAATTTAATTAAAATAATACAAATTCTTTAAGCGTGTAGACATGAATTTCTTCTTCACTAAGATGTTTAGTTACGTATTAATGAAACAATTTTAAGGCATGCATTAAATTTGAAATTAAATCATTCTAACCCTTTAGTGGTCATAACTGTCAAGAAAATCAAAAGATTTAAGAGCATTTTGAAAATTTACCACAGTGGAAAATGCTCAAAAATACTTCTCATGTCCTGCAGCCATTCCAGTTCTGAGCAATTTGACACTTAATAGTTTACATGTAATAGAATTTAACTGATTCAGTCCTAGACTGGATCTAACCAATCAGATATGGTATAAACTATTGCCTGTTGAATATTCTAATTTTTAAAAATTGTGTAAAATTGTGTTCACTTTGTATTTTTTTTATTAACTGTCCATGCAATACCAATTAAACCAATTTATACAAAGGAAAAAAAAAATTCAACAAAAGAATATAAATGAAATGTTGATATAAATAAAGCATGCCAATTTCTAATTTAATTTTATAGATGGTCATATTAAAATTACTCATTAAGCCTATTTTTTTTAACTGTCTGACTGATACCATCAGACAATAATTTTAATGGCTAATAACTCTGGACATGCTGAATATTTTGAAAACAAATTGACTGAAAGTTGTTGGTGCCTTAGCTACCAATTGTTTTGGAAATATTCAGCAGGTCAAGAATAATTACCCATTGGAATTGTAGTCTGCAAAAATTCAGTAGCCAGACAGTCAATACTATTTACACTAATGAATAATTCCAGGGAAGGTAGATTATAATTATTTTATCAGAGGAAATAATCTATTACCATACGAGAAGAGGCTGCTACTACTACTGCTGCTACTACTACTGCTGCTACTACTACTACTACTTCTACTATTAGTTTATAGGTCGTAATAAATATGTGCTTCCTGGTATAAGTGTCTGACTGCTAAATTTCTGCAGACTACATTTTCCATGGGCTTTATCTTTACTTCAAATTGTTTTCGAAATATTGAGTAGGTCAAAAGTTATTGCCCATTAAAATTATTGTCTGGTGGCTTGCAATAGTCAGACAGTTTAATACAAGAATTCTGCTGAATAGCGGGATCCATTTCTAGCTTTGTCCCACCCATTTCTAGGTATGTCCCACCCATTTCTAGTTGTGTCCCGCCCATTTCTAGCAATGTCCCACCCATTTCTAGCTATGTTCCACCCATTTCTGTTCTGCCTATTTCTAGCTATGTCACGCCCATTTCTACCTGTGTCCCACCCATTTCTAGCTATGTCCCACCCATTTCTAGCTATGTTCCGCCCATTTCTAGCTATGTTCCGCCCATTTCTAGCTATGTTCCACCCATTTCTAGCTATGTCCCCCACCCATTTCTAGCTTTGTACCCCCCCTTTCTAGCTATGTCCCACCCATTTCTAGCTTTGTACCCCCCCTTTCTAGCTATGTCCCACCCATTTCTAACTATGTCCCCCACCCATTTCTAGCTTTGTACCCCCCCTTTCTAGCTATGTCCCACCCATTTCTAGCTATGTCCCCCACCCATTTCTAGCTTTGTACCCCCCCTTTCTAGCTATGTCCCACCCATTTCTAACTATGTTCCACCCATTTCTAGCTATGTTCCGCCCATTTCTAGCTGTGTCCCACCCGTTTCTAGCTATGTCCCACCCATTTCTAGCTATGTCCCACCCATTTCTAGTTGTCCCACCCATTTCTAGGTATGGTCCACCCATTTCTAGCTATGTCCCACTCATTTCTAGCCAAGCTCAGCCCACTTTTAACGCTTGTTGGAATTGATTTGAAACATTGAAATTTTCAAAATCTAAATTTCAAGGTCACTTACAGGTAATCTGTCTTGTTGAATATTTTGAAACTAATTTGACTATGCCAATCAAATCAGTTTCAAAATATTCACCAGACTTTATCAAATTGTAAATTCACAGACATAATTCATACACTTTCGTGACGGGTGGACTGTTCACATTTTGTGATGGATTTATGTCATTTTGCTTGTGATGTCAGCTAATAAGTGCCGTAATTCAATTTATTATCATGATGTCAGTTACATGAGTGACAGATTGGATTCCACCAATAAATCTCATTAGATCCCACATAAAAGGTAAAAGTGAATTGGTAGAATAATGATGTCAAGAGTAATAGCTATGATATTTCTCCACCCAATACCAACAACTCACAACCACCCCTCCGCCACACCCCTCCCCGAGATATTTGTGCTATGGTTGTAACCCATGAATAGTGATCATGATAAGTTAGTTTCACCATGTGACATGTACAAGCCTGTTTCACCCATGAAAAGCTCAAGACTAGGCAAGAGGATGGAGGAATCTAGGTTTAGCTATGCCCCACCTGTATTTAGCTACGCTCCAACCACACGTAGCCCATGTTGGGATCGATCGATCCCTAACTATTAATTTCCAGCAAACGATACTGGTGAACTGTTGAATATTTTAAAACTAATTTGATTGAGTGGTGTTGCTGCCTATAGCAGCCGACAGCACCCAGTCAAATTAGTTTCAAAATATTCAACAGAGTATTTATTAAATAGAAAGGACATACAATTCATACAAGTGTTTAGTCCGCCATCAATTAAAGCGCTTGTGACAAACTTAGCTATATCATTGATTATGACATCATCTTTCATGTCACATAGTTGATTATGATGTCATATGATTGATGGATAAAGGGAAATCCTCCACTGTCTTCAGCATTGTCCATAAATGAAAGCCATGAGCAGACTATTTTTGAAGATTTATCACTGACATGCCTGGATAAATTTTCAAAACTAGTCTTCTATTGGCTTGCAAATGGGCATTCACTGAGCAAAAATTGTCACCTTTCCTGACTAATGTGGACTATTAAAGGATTAATGTGACACAATTCTGAGAAATATGTCACAATGTGCTGGTTTTTGCCATAAGAACCACAACATAATGGCAAGATTTGTCTACACATACATGTGCTTGCCGCTATTATTAGAGGTAGAGTTAGCAGATTCTCGTTTTAGTACATATATCCAGAAGACAAATAACATACATATAGACACAACATTGTGACAGATTAGTTGAAAACATGTAACACAATCTTTTAACTTTAATTTCCTTTCTCAAAATCTTAATGATGTTAGTGTTAAAATATACAATACCATACATGTATTATAAACAGAATAATGAATCCAATGTTGCTGAGAAGAAATTTGAGATTATTTCAAGCACACTAAGATGGTGGTGGATTGAATGCTACTTTTTTTTTGCTCAAATATTACGGTTAAATTAAAATAGATTTTGTTTCCGGTAAACCGCCCAGGTGAACTTCTTGGGGCGTATGATCCAGCCAGCAACGACAACAAAATTTTTTTCACCTATGTAGCAGTTATCTGGCGAAAATCGCTATAGTCACGATATTATAAAAATCCCAAAGTTAGCCAATATGTATTATAAGAGAACTATTTCCTGATATCTTCTGTCTTAAAGCCGCTAAAATCGAGGATATATGCTGTGCAACTAAATTTTAGGGCTAACCCTTTTAAAACGGCTTCTACAGTGATCTTGAGAAATGTCAAGTTGCAGACAAAGAAGACTTTTTAAAATTTACTACTGGGATGACTGAATCAAGCCAGTCATTCCAGTGGTAAATTTTCAAAAATAGTCTTCTCTTGGTCTGCAAATAGAGATTTTCTGTGAAAATTTAAACTTTCTTGAACAAATTTAAGGCTTGAAGTTTTAAGGTGTTACTAAGTTAATATATAGATTTAGATCTAGCACCTTTAAATTCTGTTAACCTTCCTACAATACGAACACGGTGAACACAACTATGTAAGAGCAACGCAGAAGAAAGATTCATAGATCCATTTTAATAGCTACACTAAAGCCTATGAATGTTTTATGTGCATTTAAATTGAAAATAATCTAGTATTATTCTAAGCACTGCTTTAGGCTTCCCACACGTGCATTGAGTCATCCGGTGTTGAATGTGCTGTTAAAATTAATGACTAAGCAAATTAGATACGGTGATAAGCGGCACATACACAGGGCTAGACATAAATGAAAACAATATATCTCTCTATGCATAATGAAACACACACGATAACAATTCAGTGAACGATACAGTGAACGGCAAATACTCACATAAAAGGGCAAAATTTGACGCTACAAAACAAAGATTATTTTTGTTCCGTGTTTTTACGAGTGATGTACAATGACGTGCCATTAATATGTAATTAAGTTAGAAACGAGAGAAAGAGAGACAGAGAGACAGAGAGAGAGAGTGAACGAATTATGATCTGGTTTGTGGTGGACAAATTGGCAGCTCACTGTTAAGGAACACTAGTACTCCATATAACTGAATAATCACACAGAAAAGACATGAAAGCAAGATATTTACAAATTATACATAGCTAATATCTATCGTTAATCAATCGTTTCAGTTTTGTTATGTCATATACATTCAGTGATGGAATTTAAATTCAAACTTGAACATTTTACTAAGCAACATATTTCTCAATGCTCTGTACCTTTCCAGTTTTAGCTACGGCCCGGCCGCCCATCTCTAGCTAAGCTCCACTTACACATGGCTCATGTGTTGAGATCAATCGATCCCTTAACTCCCTGACTATCAAATTCCAGAAAACCATACAGGTAAGCTGTTGAATATTTTGAAACTAATTTGACTGGGTGTTGTTCATGCCAGCAACAGCGCTGGGCAGTAACAGCTCCCAGTCAAATTAGTTTTTAAATATTCAACAGCATCTTTATTAAATTTTAAAGAAACAATTTCGTAGAAGTACACTTAGTCCATCACCAATTATGCATTCCTAATGTACTTATCTACATCATTTATTATGATGTCATCCTACATGTCGCATAGTTGATTATGACATCACATGATGGATGGATAAACTGAAAAGGTCCAATTTTCACTCGTAAAATAAGTCAGCTATACATATTCATGAATCCTGCCATCTAAAAATAGCATCCATTTCTAGCGTTGCCACACCAATTTCTAGATAAGCACCGGCCACTTTGTACGAGTATTTAGATCGATTTTAATACGAACCATGAATTCCCCGAATTTGAATTTTTAAGTAACTACCAATTTGACTGCGTGCTGTTGTTGCAGTCTATCGCAGCAAATTATGTGACAGACCAGTCGTTAAGAGTGTGAATTCAGCTACATATTTTATTATGACGTCAGATGCTTGAGTAACTAATCAGATCCCTCCATTGATGACTCAAAATTATACAAAAGAAAAATAATTTATTTATTTTTCATATTTTTAAGAATGATTTTCTGGCTAAAAAGCATTATAGCAATGTAATAGCTGCTACATTGTATCTATGAATGACTTTTCCTGACACAAGTTAAGTACATGCTAATGGCAGAGTTTAGATGTATTCAGTTATATGGAGTTTGACTAATTAAGGACCCAAAACAATTGTTTTAGTTTCAACTCACACTAGCAAAACACAGTTACATAGTCATTAACTAATATGGGGACTACATTCAGTCAAATTGTTGTCAAAATATTTAGTATAATTTTAACCCTTAGTAAGCATTACCTGGGAAATACTGAAGGAAAAGCGTTAATAACATGTTACTGTTGATGATAAAATATTAAATCGGAAATTCTTTTTATTTATCGAATTGAAAGCGGCAACAAAAGAAAGGGAATGCCATCCAATAAACTTTATCGCCAAATAAAAATTGCAACTCTCACAGAAACTTCAATGACAGAAAAGTGACTTTGTGAGACTTAAAAAACATTGGCTGTGATAAAAATAATAATAAACAATTAACAGAAAAATTTAACAGAAAAGTAGTGTTGAAAAATAAGTGATTGGAAGATATTTTAAGTAATTGTGTTTTCTCTTTGACTCTCACCTTTGGTTGGTTGGGTATAATCTCTTCACAGCTACTGGATCGCATCACTGAGGGCTTTTTAGGGGTTGAACCATTGATAGCGGAAAATGGACTGCCATATCTATGAAGATTATTTTGGTTCAGTTGTAGGCTGTCATTGGCTGTGGAAGTAACTAGAACAAAAGACGGAAGTAGAAAAACTTGATATAATAACAATGATCAATGTACTAATACATTATTATTTGATCATTTGATTCCTCAAATTTCAATTTGCTCACAGAAAATGTTCACTTTCAGACCAATGAGATTATTTTTGAATTTATCCCAGCATTCAATGACTCGGTTATCGAGCCAGTCATTCCAGTGGTAAAATTGTTCAAAAATAGTCTTCTCATGGTCTGCAAATGGATATTTATAAAGATCACTGCAGTAGCCGTACTTGGCCTGCTTGCGTGTTAAAAGCCTTTTCAATAATATACTTAATATATCATCCTGTTTATGATGTAAAAATACCATCTTTTATGTCTTCCAATAAAATTAATTTAAAAATATTCAACTGCTTTCCTATGCATCTTGAAACATATTCTTGGAAGTGAGATTGTACATTTTGAGCCGATTTATTTCAGAAGTTTAATTTGACCAAGATCACATGAACACTATCTCTAAAATCTGATATATTCTGATGATGCAAGTAAAATTATAATGAACTTTTTTAATCACAGTACTTACCAGGTGTGCTTGTGGCATAAGGTGTCATTGTATTGTTGTTCACCTTGTGATCTGTATTTGTGCTCTGAAAACAGAAATCATAAGTCAGAAAACATTGTCAGCGCGGGAGACAATCACACTAGGCTTGCATAACTAGTCGATTTTTCAATTAATCGTGGTTATTTAACGCTTTCACTGATGAATTCCCCATAACGCATTATCAAGACAACCATACAGAAAAACTGTTGAATATTTTGAAATTAATTTGACTGGAAGCCATTGCTGCAGTATGCAGCAAGGACTTTCAGTCAAATTAATTTCAAAATATGCAACAGAATAACTTTTTCAGGGATTTGTCAGTGAATGGGTTAAGAACGTGATAGTGGATAATCATTAAAACAAGTAATCGAATAATTGAAGATTTTCAAACTCCAAGATAGCCGATTTTAAAATGTAAATTCGAGGTACATTTTCCTGTGATACTAACCCAGATGAACGTGAACAAGAGGCCCAAGGGGTCTGTATCGCTCACCTGGACAATAGGCATTTCAACTAGAATGCTCTTTATCAACAAGATGGCCACCAAACCGTTTATCCGACTGAAAATTGCAAATTTGAGATCAGAATACCCAAAAACACATAAAACCAATTTCGGCCTCAAAATCCATCAAATAAAAAAATCCATTATGGCCACCAAACATGCTATATTTTGATTGGCCCATGGCGGCCATGTTTTTTGACTGATCAACTTCTCTTGAATAAACTTTAATGGCCCTTAGGCCCTAATCATATCTGCCAAATTTCGGCCGGATCCCTTCAGTCATTTTCGCTACAACTAGGTCAACCAAGATGGCCGCTGAACCATTTGACCAATCAAGTTCTCTTGCCATAAATCATATTTCATGAGGTTTGCATCAATCCCCCAAGCAGTTTCGGAGATCTTTAAAGACGTTTCCTAAAATCGGCCTAAATCCAAGATGGCCGTCAGCCAAATTGGCCCATCGAGCTCATTTGAACAAACTATGCCCTATGAATGCTTCCTCCCCAATATAATTGAAATCGGCCCACTGGTTCTTGAGAAGAAGTCGTTTAAAGAATTCCCCATTGCTTTACTATGGGCCCATTGCTTTACTATGGGAGCCTATGGCGGGAAAACAAACCAAGATGGCAGCCAAACCGTTTATCCCACAGTCTCGAAAATGGCATATTTGAACTCACCACACTAATAAGCATATATAGAGCAATTTTCGCCATCAAAATACATCAAATACAAAAAAGCCAATATGACCAAACGCTAAATTTTGATTGGTTGATGGCGGCCATGTCTTTTAACGTATGAACTTCCCTTTACCAAAATTGAATGGACCTTGGTCCCTAAGGATATTTACCAAATTTCAGATCTATACCTTCAGCGGTTCGGGAGAAGTCGTTTTCGCGAAAACTAGGTCATCCAAGATGGCCGCCAGGCAAATAGGCCACTCAGGTTGCCTTGAACAAACTTGGGTCTACCCTTGTAATAGATGATGTGTTATGAGTTTTGAATCAATTCCTCCAGCGGTTTCGGAGAAGAGTTTTCAGTGTTTCTAAAAATTGGCCATTTTGGCCGGCGGCCATCTTGGATTTTGGCTTTGTTTGAACAAACTTGGACCCCTATGCCCTAAGGATGCTTCCGGCCAAATATAATTGAAATTGGCCCAGTGGTTCTTGAGAAGAAGTCGTTTAAAGGAAAAGTTGACGGATGGACAGACGGACACACGACGGACGGTTGCCACGACATAAGCTCACTTGACCTTTCAGGCCAGGTGAGCTAAAAATGACGGTAAATCTGTGTATTATCTATATTATTTGTTTTGTGACTTGTTTTGATGAAATATAACAGTAAACTCTTCAAAATATAGATAAAATAGCTTTATGTTAGGCTTATGTAATAATTTTTGTATGGGTTGGTAATAATCATATTTATTTAAACAAAAGGCCCAAGGGCTTTAACGCTCACCTGGACCATTAACATTTGAAATATCAGCATTCTAACAGACATATTACTTTACATTCAGCAGTAACAAGACATAAATTACAAAATTAAGAATTAAAGATGGACAATCAAATTAAACCTTAAGTTCCATACAGCCAACAAAAAATCCAATATGGCCACCAAAACCAAAATTTTGATTGACCCATGACAGCCATACTTTATCAAGGATGAAGTTCCCTTGTAATTAAATCCATTGAGTTTCAGCCTGATCCATATAGCAGTTCCTGAGATGTCATTTTTGAGAACAAGATGGCCACTGGAATAAGCAGTTAATGAGTAGTAGTTTTAAATGATTTACAGCCATTTTCCGGAAAATTCAAGATGGGTGTCAACAATTGACCAATAAAATTCTGTATACACGCTCTGAAGCCACCACTCTATGGTACTTCCAGCTGAGTTTGCTTCAAATCGTTCAAGCAGTTAGTGAGAGTAGCATTTCTTCTCAGTTTTCCAAAAATCCAAGATGACAGCCAGAAATATTGACAAATCAGAATGCTCATTAGAAGTGTTGCAGCCTCTCGGCATAGAATTAGTCCAACCAAGTTTCGTTCAACTAAGGCCATTTATATTGGAGGAGTTTTAAATGATTTCTGGAAAATCCAAGATGGCCGCAATAAAAATTGACCAATCAAAATTCCGAAAAGAGTTGCGGTGCTTACAACCATAGGATCCTTCCAGTCAAATTCGGTTGAAATCTGTCAAAGCATAAATGCGATGCGATTTGATGGATGGACAGATGATGGCTGGATGGCCGCAATGGCATAAGCTCATTGGCGAGCTAAAACAGTGTTACTAACAGCAATTGCTACCTGATACAGTAACAATTTTCAGCAACAGTGTTGTCAAGGCAAACAGCCATCATCATGTTAACCCTTACCACTCTGACATCAATATTCTATCTTTTACTGTCAATAGCGAAGAAACTTTTGTACATTTTTCGCCAATTTTGGTGGACGCTGTTGATCTATGAAATTTGTTGAAAATGAACACCAGTTCATCTTTTAATTTATTTTGATAATTAAAAATTTTGACACAAGTGGTAAGGGTTAAGTGAATATTTAACCCTTCAATAGTCAAGCAAGCCAAAATCAGCCTCTGCAATGGTCGTGAGGAATCTCAGTTTGCAGATCCAAGAGAAAACTATTTTTGAAAATTTACCACTGGAATGACTGGATTGGTAACCGAGTCATTCACGTGGTAAATTTTCAAAAATAGTCCTCTCATGGTCGTCGAATGAACATTAAAAAAGCAATGCTTTAATTTTCTTGACCAATCATGACCATTAAAGAGTTAAATGTAGGCTGATAAACCCTGTCCACGTTACTGCGCAGTGACTTACATGCGATGTACTATAGCCTACGTCATTGCTGAGTGAAGGCGTTGTGGAACCATTAGAACTTGTGTCATCATCTAATGCTAATAAGTCATCCAGCGCTGTACAGGGTAAGCAGACATAGGCATGTTATTGCTATATGAATTATTCTATATTAATGGTCATTAGATAACAATTCCTTTTAACCTTAGCACTCTGATGTCAAAATTTTTATTTTTAAATTAAATTAAAAAATGAACTGGTGTTCCTTTTTCTACAAATTTGGTGGAAATTGGTGTTGTCGTAGACAGCAACATTGTCCACCAAACTTGTTGAAAAATGTACACCAGTTTCTTCTATTGACACAGTAAACGATAAAATATTGACATCAGTGTGGTAAGGGTTAATATGCTAACTGTGATAGTGAGCATGAGTGTGAATGCACATGCCGTATAATGAATATGTCCCCATAAATGTCAAAAAGTGTGTGTAATGGAGGAGAGCGTGATATGCATGGAAATAGATTTACGCAAGTGTGAATTATTCAGCAGCCACCCAACTAGACATACAAAGAGGTATGCATCACCAGCGGCACGTACGCTAACAATAACAACAAACAACACATGTACACATACGTGAACACACAGGTATGCACGTACGCTAACAATAACAGCAAACAACACACATACCTGTACATGTACACATACGTGAACACACAGGTATGCACATGCAGATTTGAGTGTTTTGCATTTAATTGTATGTATTAGTATGGTTAGGACATAGACATTATCACCCTCACGCATCACATTCAATTTGTCTTCCATTCTCTTAAAGGGAGGCAACTCTGAATAAATCAATAAATACAAAAAGCAAGAGATTATTCCCCTTTGAAAAGTCTAATCTAGGTCAACAAAAATGACTGAAGATGGATGACCTTATAATAATACCCATTGACTACGTATCTGGGACATGTTTAGTGATGTTTGTATATAACACTTTATTCTGAAATTTAGCAAAATGCTATCTACTGAACCCCAGTAAATGTAAATTCTCCTAAAACTTTGGGGGAAAAATGGCTGAAAGGCGTTGCTACTTAAGGCAGGAACAACCATATGTGATTAAACCAAGGTGCTGATGTAAATACCATTACTGACACACACGTGAGGATAAACTCGGTTAATGCGAGGTCTAGTCAGTCAATTCAATATTCTTATGTCCCAAGGACATTTACCCCACTAAGATTTATTGTCCTTTAATGAGCGGTGAATGTTATTAAAATATTAAATGATAGATTGCTTTCAAACACAGTTTTGTATGTCACATCCTTTCATGCTATAACAAATACAAGGAAACATAAATGCTAGATTGAGTGTTAGAATATTTCAACATATTCCAACAGATTGGTTTTTGTAAAAAATTTATCACTGGAATGACTGGTTCATTTATTAAGGTAGTCATTAGAGTGGTAAATTTTCAAAAACATTTCTCTTATTCTGCAAATTGACATTTCTCAATACCAGCTTCAGTTTTAAAGGGTTAGACCAGAATGGCTCTGTTTTATTCTCATATTCTGCACACCACACACCATTTATATCACTATGTTTAACCATCTGCTACATCAAGTAAACCGTGGACAAAATAGAACACTTCTTTAAGACAGCAGCATCTCCCAGTAAAATTATTCAGAATATTCAACACATTACCTTTTGAAAATGAGATACTAGGATTTCAGTATTAACCCTTTAACTATAGTCGGCCAAAAATGGCTTCTCTTGAGAAATGCTTATTTGCAGAATAAGCCTATTTTTGAAAATTTACTACTGGAATGACTGGCTCGATAAACGAGCCAGTCATTTCAGTGGTAAATTAAAAAAAAAATCTATTGTTCTTCTGCAAATGGACATTTTTAATCCAGAATCCAAAGATTTTCTTGAATATATTTGATGATTAAAGGGTTAATAGGAAGATGACACACAATCCATGTAAGTCCTGAAACACAGAGATCTGTACCTTTCTTTCCCTGCGCTTGCACAACCATCTCTTCAACACGCTTATAACGCTTCAAATTTTTCCGCATATCATCCAGTCTTTTATCCTACAATTATAAGTGGGAACCAGGGTTTATGTAATAGCAATGAAACAAAGAGGCATGCTCCGAGTTGTGGGTGGCAGATCAATAAACCACCATGTTTCTCAGTTAGTCAGCGAGTCAGTCAGTCAGTCAGCCAGCCAGTCCGCTCGCCTGCCACTCAAACCCACCCACTCCACTGCACGCTCACCTGCCACAAAAGCTTATTTCGGCCTGTAGTTTGAAGAACTTGGTGTACGCATGCATTGTCAGCTTAAGGTGTGTAGCCTAACAAAAATAGGTTGATACAACCTACATTTTACGCTTCACTCGCAGCTACTGAGATATTATCAACCTTGTTAGGATATACAGCTACATATAAAACTAGATGGACTGCATCCCACATGTCGAGCCCTGTAGTTTTACTGCATATCACTCATCATAGGTGGCATGGTCGTGAAATCTGGATTCTTAAAAAAGTATACCCCCAATTGAATGAAATGTCTACTGAAAAACTATTACATTCTTCTAATTATTTCAGAGGAGACAAATCACACAGAAATAAAATACGTTCAAACCACATAAAAATATGTAAACAATTTGAATTTTGTTTCACTGCGGGACACTAGATTCAATGATTGCATGAATCAAATTTGTAAAGTTTTATTGAAATTGAATAAGTCCTTGATGAATTAAATGAAAAACTAACATTCTAATTTTTTGTGAAATAAAGACTAAGTCCATGCCTTGTAAAAGTATGTTAGAAAATAAAAAATTAGTTTAATTATGATGGAGCCTGGACGCAATGATGGCACAGAACAGATCTGTAAAGTTTTATTGAAATTGAATAAGCCCTTGATGAATTAAATGTACATTGAAAAACTTTAACATTTATTTGCACATTGCACGCCATTTGGATCACTATGTTGAGCCATCCTATGCTTAACATAGGTCTCGACAATTATTTACAGAACCCTAACTATTACACACACACAAAATAGATAAAAGTTGATAATGATGTGGGAGCATGAACATATGCTGTCATAGTGTACTGAGATTGGCATTTAAAATTACAATCCTTTCCTCTCTAAAATCTCACTGGAGCTCAATTTTAAAAGTCATACAGTTATAACTTAAAGCGCTCATTAAAAACTAATCTGAATTGAAACTGCCTAAGGTTGCAATGGAGGTATTTGATCTGTTACTCAGGTAGATGACATCACAATCAATTACGTCACTTGCTAGCTGACATCACAATCAGAATGATGTATGTATGTCACAAGACTCGAAAATTCTGTCTCAAAAGTGTCAACATTGTATGTCATTGGTGAATTTACAATTCAATAAACATTTCGTTGAATATTTTGAAACTAATTTGACTGTGAACTTTTGCCACCCTAGACAGGTCGCCGTTAAATTAGTTTTCAGAATATTCAAAACTTTAAAGTTATAATTACCGTGAAATTTAAATTCTGGGAATTCAGGTTTCAGGTCCAACACTTTTTTAAAGTAGGTGCTTAACATGAAATGGGCGGGGCACTGATAGCTCCCTTAATAGATTCCACTAACGTTAATTTTTGAATTTTCAACTGTTTATTTATGAATGCTGCCCTGTGATTGCATTACCTGTATTTCACGTATGAGAGTTAATGAATTAAGCTATCCATAATTGTAGCATTTGTACAGTACCTTCTCAACATTGGCGGCCATCAATGAATCAACAGCTTTCTTTAACTTCTCAACCTCACTCTCTGAAATGAGCAGAAAATACACAACATTATTAACATATCGTTTTATCGCAAATTCAGAATAATTTTCTATCAAAGGAGCTAAGTATGAATTATGTCGAATACTTTGAGCACGATAAATTGAAATGTTTCCAGCAAATTATTTTCAGGATATTGGTCACGAAAATATAACTCTTTCGTTATTGAATGTCCATTTGAAGTCCTAGAGAATTTATAAAAAATTTACTACAGGAATGACTGAATCTAACTCATTATTCAAGTGGTAAATCTTAAAAAATATTCTCTGAACCTGCAAATGGACATTTCTCATGACAACTGCCAGGGTGATGAAGACAGCTATATACATACATCTATACATAAAACACATACAAATGGAAAAACAAATAACTAGTTGTACCTAGTTAACTGCCTAGGAAATATATAATTATATAACTAATGTAATAGTAATTTGATGTGAGGCCCTTCTTCATTGTCTTTGTAAATAATATTTTGTGCAGTACTTAATACTTATTAGATCAACGAAAAGTTTAAAACAAGACATACATTATAATATTTAAATACATGTATATGACAAATGCTAGCTAATGTCAACCAGAGTAAACTGTTTCTTATTGCTATTTTATGTACTTTGATGAAATTAATGGCTATGTCAGTGTAACATGCAGCTATTTGTACATTATTAAGCATCATGGGTATTATTGAACACGTTCCAGTTTAAGTGCTATATAAACCATGCAGTTTAACAATTAGAACACAGAAATTCTAGATTCCTAAATTCGCTGCATTTTCAACAGGTTTAGAATCAATTTAGAAACTTTTTTGCTGCAAGATGTCATGGTCAAATCTTTTAATTGTGACTTACAAGTTCACAAACAGCATTTAACCCTTTCACCGACAAATCTCTGAAAAAGTAAATTTTTTACGCTATAAAACTTATTCCGTTGAATATTTTGAAATTAATTTGACTGGAAGGGCAGCCTAAGGCAGCAATGGCCTCCAGTCATATTAATATAAAAATATTCATTTCCATATATGTTTGCTTTGAAAATGACATAAGAATTTATCAGTCAAAAGGTTATGTCTGTTGGTTGGTCAGATTTCTGTTGAGGTCACTAGTATATCTCAACACCCTTGTTTTGCATCGTTTCCAATAGCGACTCTAACAAAATTACATTTTTCACATGATTAGGGTGTGATAAGGATTACACCTTTCACCAACAAACCCCAGACATGCCAGAAAAAAGTATATTTTGTATAATATAAAACTTATTCTGTTGAAGCACCAACAAGGACATTGCGGTGGCTTAACCGTTTCAAAAAATTATTTTCAAAATATTCAACAGAATAGGTTTTATATCGTAAATTTACTTTTTCACGGGTTTGTCGGAGAAAGGGCTAATGCTCAAAACGGACTCTGCAGAGCTGTTGAGGAATGTCCACTTTCAGGCGGTCAAGTCTATTTTCGAAAATATATCACTGGAATGACTGTTATCGAATCAGCCATTTCTGTATTAAGATTTTTAAGTCTTTTTTAACACCACTGTAGATGGCAGTTTGGGGCCTGTGTCGCTCACCTGGAGCACTATGCATTTTTGTCAAAGTTCTTGGTGTGTGGTTTAGCAGTAGTCTTTTAAATGAGTTTGTGGACATTTTTGCAAGTCCAATATGGCTGCCAAACACGCTACATTTTGATTGGTCCACTGCAGCCATTTTTCAGACATAGCTCCTTCCCGTCAACAAACTTTAATGACACTCGGTGCCTAATTATATCTCCCAAATTTCGGCCCAATCCACTCAAGTGGTTCTGGAGTTATTTTGGCAAAAAATAGGTTATCCAAGTTGGCCGCCAAACCATTTGGCCAATTGAGTTCCCATGAACAAAGTTGGTGCAGCTCTTGCCCTAGATGATATTTCATGCGTTTTGAATTGATCCCCAAGCGATTTTGGAGATTTTTCAGGACATTTCTAAAAATTGACCAAAATCCAAGATGGCGCGAGAATACATTTAAAACTTTCCATTGCGTAGTATGGGAGATTTTGGCGGGTAAATGAGCCAAGATGGCCGCTAAACCATTTATCCGACAGTCTCGAAAATGTCAAATTTGAAATCACAATACGCAAAAACACATAAAACCAATTTCTGCCTCAAAATCCATCAAATAAAAAATCAAATATGGCCGCCAAACACGCTATATATTGATTGGTTCATGGCGGCCAGGTTTTTTGACGGATCAGCTTCTCTTGAACAAGGTTTAATGGCCCTTAGTGCCTCATCATATATTACAAATTTTGGCCTGATCGCTTCAACGGTTCTGGGGAAGTCGTTTTTGCGAAAATGAGGTCATCCAAGATGGCCACTGAACCATTTCGTCAATCAAGTTCCCTTGAACAAACTTAGGGCAGGTCTTGCCCTAGATCATATTTCATGAGGTCTGAAGTGATCCCTCAAATGGTTTCGGAGACGATTTTTAAAGACATTTCTAAAATCGGCCGAAATCCAAGATGGCCACCAACCAAATTGGCCGATCAGCTTTATTTGAACAAAATGGAATCTCTATGCCCTAACGATGCTTCCTGCCAAATATAATTGAATTTGGCCTAGTAGTTCTCGAGAAGACATTTTCAGCGGGAAAATGATCCAAGATGGCCACCAAACCGTTTATCCGCCAGTTTTGAAAATTGCAAATTTGAGATCAGAATACACAAAAACCTAAAAAAAATTCAATATGGCTGCCAAACACGCTACATTTTGATTGGCCCACCGCGGCCATGTTGTTTTGATGGATCAACTTCTCTTGAACAAACTTTAATGGCCCTTAGTCCCTAATCATATATCGCAAATCCCAGCCTCATCGTTTCAGCGGTTCTGGGGAAGAAGTTGTTTTTGCGAAAACTAGGTCATCTAAGATGGCCGTTGAACCATTTGGTTAATCAAGTTCCCTTGAACAAACTTGGTTCAGCTCTTGCCCGAGATCATATTTCATGAAGTTTGCTTCAATCCCTCGAGCGGTTTCGGAGATTTTTAAAGACGTTTCTAAAAATCGGCCAAACTTGGATCCCTATTGTAAGGATGCTTCCTCCCAAATATAATTGAAATCGGCCCAGCGGTTCTTGAGAAGTCGCTTAAAGGAAAAGTTGACGGACGACAGATGGTCACCACGGCATAAGCTCACTTGGCTTTTCAGGCCAAGTGAGCTAATAATATCTTCAGATGGCTAGTGAGAAATAGCAATTATTCAAAGCTGTTAAATCGAAGTGAAATAGCACTTTGATATTGAGCCTAGATGAGCATATTGGAACTCGCTCGGTTAACACTTCAAGGGCCAAGTCAGTCTAAACCAGTCTCTTTAAAGATTTATTTGCAGGTCAAGAGAACACTATTTTTGAAGATTTGTCACTGGAACGCCTGGATCGATAACCAAGCCACACATTCCAGTGGGAGATTTTCAAAGATAGTCTTCATTACATGCAAATGGAAATTCAATTAAAAATTTAATTTTCTTGACCATTAAGTGTTAATATGTCTCTGAATCTGCTAGCTGGAGTCTTATGTGAATATTTGTATAATTAACCCCAGCATCAGTCTAATCAACTTTCAGGAAATTCTTCAGCAGGAACCTGTTAATACAACAGGAAGTTGTCTAGTCCAGAACATGATTCAGATTACCTCTAGCACACATGCACTCAAAGCATAAAACCACACATGCATTAAGTGGCCATATTCATGAAAACAGGAATTAAACATACAGAGCTCAACTGAAAGCTACAAATCTGCGATGAATTCTTAGACGCCTACATGTTTTAACAGTATAAAGAAAATATATGTTAAGATAATTTTAAATAAGGTTCTTCAAAGATATTTCTAGCACCAAATTTCCTTGATACACTATAACTTTAACCCTTCTATGGCCAAGAGGGGCAAGAATGCCTTCTGTACTGCTCTTGAGAAATGCTCATTTGCAGGCCAAGAGAAGAAACTTGGTTTTCTTGACAAATCTTCGCCACTGAATGGTTGCCAAGTAGATAACAAGTTTACAGTAGTAATTACAATACAAAAAGATTGACGAATCTGCTCTGTCAGTCAAGTATGTTATAATTAATTACATCACATGTAAGCTGACATCACAATCATAATAATAAATTGACAGAAATATTACATCATGAAACTGGAATAGTCAGTCAGTTGTACAAATTGTATGTCTTTACCATTTAATAAACATTCTTTTGAATATTTTGAAACTAATTAGACTGGACACTGTTACCATTAAATTGAGATTCGGGGGAGTAAGTATATAACTCAATCCCTACATGCGCGAAGTGTGGCCGGAGCTTAGATAGAGATGGGCATGGCTTGGTAAACAGTATTTGTACGAGAATGAAAGTATTTTTTACCTGTGTCGATAGACACAAGGGTATTTGCGAACTTACAGTGCTTCTTGTTGTCTGTACAACATTTTAAAATAACTCTGGTTCTACTGGATGGATCTTCTCCAAATTTGGAAGGAAGTATGCCTGTGGGGTCCTGAGCAGAGATGCCAATGTTGGGGTCTAAAACTCAACAGCATTCAGCAACAGTTTACAAAACATACATTTTTACACATTCTTCAATAACTCCGGTTCTACTGGTATAACTTCTCCAAACTTGGGTGGAAGCTTGTCCATGTGGTCACGAATGCAACAGCATTCAGCAATATAGTTTTCAAAATAGACATCTTTTGAAGCATTTTCTTTTCTGAACTTGGGTTGACTTGATGCGTGTCTGTGGGGTCCCTAAGACACATGCCAATTTTTTATGGTTAAAAACTAAAACGCAAGTTTTCAGCAACATTGTTTCCAAAATAGACACTTTTGACCTTACAGATAATAACAACGTAGTCAGTTATATGAGCTACTTGTAGAAGGTTAATAAGCCTGACCTTTTGACCGTACGTCGGAAGGACTGAAAACTGTATCCACGACGCGGGTATTGGACAAAGTTGTCCTTGTTTAACGTTGCTCAGTGCCCGTTTTAAATAGTTATCAGCATTTCTTCTCTCAGAAAGTGGCCTATGATGTTAGCATGTCTAGATCTAATAAGTGTTAATCACAATATAGAAGTACCAGTATTTATAAAGCTAATTGATTGAGCCATGAGAACTAGAGACAAATATGTAGCGGAGGAACAACAGCACAGATATACTTTTGCACAAGTTTGATATGCATGTCTTTCTGTGTGCACCAAATTTAGTCAATAACATTTAAATATCTGCTTATTGAATGTCCATTTACAGGCCAAGACAATACAATTTGTCAAAATTTCGGTTATCGAGCCAGTTAGTCCAGTGGTAAATTTTCAAAAATTGTATTCTCTTGGTCTGTCATTTGACATTCCAGAAGACAATAACAGAGGTCGTCTTTAGTCATTACTCATCAAATTTGTTTAAAAAATTAGAATTTTCTCATAGAAAATGTCCATTTGTATGTCATATCTCTACACATTTGTCTCTGACATTTAAGTAACCCTAACAAGGTTAAATAATTAGCTTTCATTTAGATATTCAGCAATCTATACCGAGATCTGAATCAATGTTCAGTCTGACAGCGGCATTGCTGAAAGCTGGTGAAACACAGCAACAACATTAAACAACGGCGCTGTCAGGCTGACCAGTGGTCATTCTTCCAAAGGATTTCCATGAAACGTAACTTTATGTCAGCAGATTTTATATTACTTCAAAAAGATCTACAAGAACAAAGCTTAGATGTTCAGATATTGGATGTTATGTAATGCATAACTAAAGTATTAATAGACTCTTCTTAGACACCTCATTCATCTGTTAGTAACACTTACTAAGTTAATCATTTACTGGTCAGAATTGGTCAAGAAACTCTGAATATTTGCTTATTTATGTCCATTTGCAGGTCAAGAAGAAATTTTTGAAAATTTTCCATTGGAATGACTGGCTCGTTTCTCGAGCCAGTGATTTCAATGTGAAATTTCCAAAAGTACTTTTCTTTTGGACTTCAAATGGACATTCCACAAGAGCACTACAGAGACATGTTTGACCATTAAAGGGTTAATATTTTTGTTAAAATTGAATGATTAAAGCAGAGATAATTAATATAGATATACACTGTACGCTGTGAGAATGCTTCCACACAACACAATCGCCCCTAAACCAATAAATAACACAGAAAATAAACTCATAGATAGCTCAAGTGAAACTTTCCCATATTGTTCTTACGCTTTCGTTTCAAACGCTCGAGAGTGCGTTCTTTTTCCACCGAACGCTCACGGAAAGAATCACCTGAAAACAGTCAGTTTATACTAATTTTCGAAACAAAGATTGCTATTATTACTTTATTACCTTAAATCAAAGTTAAATTAAATCCTGCCTTAGTTTTTGTTTGGTTGATTTCATGGAATGAATGGGTACTTGTTGAAGGATATTACCAGTAATGGTACCAAATGTTGTGTATCTTTACAGGCTGAAGTAAATCTGGATTTTATTAGTGTGTGTACCTCGCATCCGTGAAAAATCAAATATATTCATTTCTAGGGAAACATACATATACAAGGAAGTTTAATTTATTTTTACTAGTTTGCGCCAATATACCAAAAACTTTCCATCACACTTTTTTTCAAAGCTAACCAGACTTGGATTTAATCACATTTACCATAACCCTTTAATGGTGAGGCCGGCCAAAACTGGCCTCTGTTATGGTCTTGTGCAATGTCCATTTACAGGTCAAGAGAAAACTATTTTTGAAAATTTACCACTGGAGTAACTGGCTTGATAACCGAGCCAGTCATTTTAGTGGAAATTTTCACCCTTTAATGGTGAGGCCGGCCAAAACTGGCCTCTGTTAAGGTCTTGTGCAATGTCCATTTACAGGTCAAGAGAATACTATTTTTAAAAATTTACCACTGGAGTGACTGGCTTGATAACCGAGCCAGTCATTTTAGTGGAAATTTTCAAGAATTGTATTCTCTTGGCCTGTAAATGGCCATTCAATAGGCAGATGCCGCAGATATTAAAATTTTCTTGACCAAATTCGACCATTAAAGGGTTAATTAACATGTACTATTAGTCTAACATGAATTTGACAATTCACCTTTCCAGAGTACCTACCCATCATATGATGTCATAACGAACTGTGTGATGTGTACAATGACATCATAATGAAATGACGTCGATAAGTACGTCACGAATGCATAATTGAAGATGGTCTATGCGTTGTTGTACAAATTGTTTGCTTTTACTATTTAATAAATATTCTGTTGAATATTTTGAAACTAATTTGACTGGGCACTGTTACTGCCATAAGCAGCAACAGCACCCAGTCAAATTAGTTATAAAATATTCAACAGCTTCCCCGTATAGTTTTCAGGAAATTGATAGCTAGGGCTTTTGGGGATTGATCAATTCCAACGCGGCGAGGTGTGGGTGGAGCTTAGCTAGTGATTGGCGGGGCATAGCTAAAAATGGAAAGGTCCATTAGGCGTGTGTAATTCCTTAACTCTCCCAGACCATCAACGACATATTCTTTATTATCTAAGAAGTATTCTGTTGAATATTTTGCAAATTATTTGACTTGGAGCCATTGCCGCTTATAGCAGTCAAATTAATTTCAAAATTTTCCTGCATAGCTATCTTTCAATTGAGACATTAGAATGTCAAGGGTTAAACAAGTAAAGGGTTTAAAATGTAATGAACTCTTCAGAGGGCAGGGATGGGTGTGTGTATGAGTGCATGGGGGGGGGGGGGTCTTCTGCCAAATAATTATTTAGTAAAGAGACTATAGATTACACACGTGCAAAGCAGTAATTAAATCTTGTCAATTTGCCAAAGCTTAAATATAATCTATTCTAGTAATATTATAGTGGTTAAATCCATTCATTTATCAGACATTAACAGTTTTCTGATAGCTATAATCGTAACTGCATCATACCTAGGCTGTTAATGGTCGCTGTAGGACTGGTATCATCTGGGCCGTTTAATCCATTTTTTGCCATTCGCTGCCGCATGTCCTTTAGTTCTGCGTCGCGTATATTCAGCCATGTCTCCAAATCAGCTATTCGACGCTGTGTACAGAGAAGGGTCTTAAAGTTCTGAAACTAGTTTGGACTGGAAGATGTTGCTGGGCAGCAACACCTGTCAGCCAAATTAGTTTCAAATAAAAACATCAACCAGACACAATTTGCTTAATTGTGTGACCATGACCTTTGATATTTTGGCCACAAAAGAAATACAGTTATTCAGATCCCCAAGAGCAACATACCTGGATTACCACCAAAGTTTGATGAAGATCTCATCAGAACTTGAGTTATCATCTGGAAAGCAGACAATTTCTGCAATTGAGTTACCATGCCCTTTGCCACACGAATCAACAGGGTTTGTCTGACTATGAGGTCAACTTCAAACTGAAGTTTGGGGAAGATCTGTCCCACACCTCAGAAAGGGAGGTGTTCATGTTTGACTATACTAGAACTCACCTGGCTGTTACACCTGTCTCACCCCTTAGAAAGGGAGGTAGTCATGCTTGACTATACTAGAACTCACCTGGCTGTTACGCCTGTCTCACCCATCAGAAAGGGAGGTGTTCATGTTTGACTATACTAGAACTCGCCTGGCTGTTACACCTGTCTCACCCCTCAGAAAGGGAGGTAGTCATGCTTGACTATACTAGAACTCACCTGGCTGTTACACCTGTCTCACCCCTCAGAAAGGGAGGTGTTCATGTTTCACTATACTAGAACTCACCTGGCTGTTACGCCTGTCCCACCCATCAGAAAGGGAGGTGTTCATGTTTGACAATACTAGACTATGTTTGCCTATACTAGAACTCACCTGGCTGTTACGCCTGTCCCAGCCCTCAGAATGCAGGAAATGTCAATTTCCCTTTCTCCGAGATCTAACAATACTCACCATTCTGTTACTTCTGATATACAGCTGGCCTTGACAGCGGCTCTAGGATTATAGACTTAGAAAGCTTTACCGACTCCTGGGAACCGGGTACTCGGCTCCCAACTGCCGAGTACCCGTTTACCATAGAGCTCATATTGTTTGCATAGCCACCAAACAAGAGAAAACTATGGCTTGCCTCCGTGGGGCTGGGAGGCTGGGTCCGTAACAGAATGGTGAGTATTGTTAGATCTCGGAGAAAGGGAAATTGACATTTCCTGCATTCTCCTTCGTCAATACTCACCATTCTGTTACTTCTGATATACACCAGATTTGATCAGTAACCTGGTGGGAAGGGGCAAGCCATACATGCTAATTTTGCCCCTTGGAGAAAGATTTTAGACTTCAAACTTGACTAACGGAGACCTAAAAGGACCGTCAAGTTCACGGAACCGAATCACATTCGCGTCACAGCACCACCCCCCTTTTTTCTCCTAAGAAAAGGGAGAGAACTAACGAACATGTATCTCGCCTGAAAACACCAATATGCCAAGAGGGTTAACTACTCCCTGCATATCGCTTGTATTAGCCTGGGAATGAGCATGAATATATAAGATGAATGAACATGATACATATACATAATACAAAAAACTCTCACTTGTTGAATTACCTTATGATAACAGGACTTCAGACGTACCGCCTCCAACCAATCACCGGTTCGGCCATCAGTGACACAATCTGGTTGACATCCTCTCGCCTGACCATGCCTGCTTTAGGTTCTTTTCTTACCGAAGTGAGAAAAGGGTGAAAAGCAGTGTGGTCACTAACTATCGTTTCAAAACAGCTAAAGCGAGTGGATTGGCAGAGTCTGACACATCCCTCATATAGTAATCCGTGAATGAGGACTCACAGTGCCATTGTGCAACGGCCATGATGTCCTATAACGGAACACCATTGTAAAGGGCGGTCGAGGCGGCTATTCCTCTGACATTGTCTGCCCTTACGCCTTGCACCTGGTGCCCAGTCGCCATCTCGTGAGTAGTCTGAATGCATTCGACCACCCAACGAGAGATAGTATCCATGGATGCGGCGCCATAAGACTTTTTATGGCAGATCCACAGATGTCTATCGTTCGACCGTAACGAGTCAGTCCGTTTCTTGTACTTAGTCAAAGCACGGACCGGGCACCAGCATCACGATCAAACCTAGTTAACTTCGGTATAATGATCGGTTTGCCGGGATATCTCAGATTGGTTCTTTGACATAACCTCTGCTCTTGGCAGAAGACGCAGACCTTCTCCAGAAACAATAAATCGGTTCCTCTCTGCCGAAAGCGCATGGATCTCACTGCGCCTTCTAGCTGAGGAAGCTGCCAATAGAAAAACCGCCTTTAGAGTCAAATGCTTTAGACTAGCCGAACGCAACGGTTCGAAAGGGTGCTTGGCCAGTACATTAAGCACTAAAGATAGACTCCAGGCTGGAATGACTACCGGTTGTCTCGGTCGGAGATTGCTCATTCCCTTCAACATCACATTTAACTGGGCCACCTCTGGACTATCCCTGTTGGCTAGACAAGGGATAACTGATGCCAAAGCTGACTTGTATCCAGCAACTGTGACGGGAGCTAGTCCTCAAAAGAACAGCTCACAGAGAAAGTCTGCTATTTGCTGATAGTGGATTGAAAGGTATCAATACCCTTTTCTTCACACCAATCTGCAAATCTGTTAACCTTGTTGTTATATGACTTGAAGGTTGACCTCCTTCTCGCAGCCGCGATGAAATCAGCAGCCTGTCGAGAAAAGCCTTCCGACGTGGAATGTTGTTTGATAACATCCACGCAGTCATTGAACATTTCGGGACGCTCGTGTAGGAAGCGTCCCTTGGCCTGGGAGATTATGTTCGGAATCTCGGGCAACTGCACAGGATTTTCCACCAGCAGATCTAGAAGATCCGTGAACCACGCCCTGCTCGGCCAATACGGCGCTATTAGCAGGACCAGACACGGTTCCTCCCTGACCTTCACCAATACCTTCGGTAGAAGAATGGTGGCTGGGTATGCGTAAGCGTGCATCCCTCTCCAGCTTATCGCCAGAGCGTCTGTATCGACGGCATTTGGATCTGTAATCGGCGAGACATATGTCATGATTTGAGCATTTTCCTTTGTGGCGAACAAGTCCACGTTGGGTTTGGCCCAATGCTCGAAGATCCGTCGCAGAACTGGAGGGTTGAGGGACCATTCTGTTGGCAGGATTCTCTGTCTGCGAGACAAAGCATCCGCCAGAATGTTCAATCGGCCAGGAATACGAGCTGCTTTCAAAACAACCGAGTAATTCCTGCACCATTGAATCAAGTACCACACCCTGATACACAGAGTGGGCGACCTGGTCCCGCCTTGGCGATTTATATATGATACTACTGTCGAATTGACCGACCGTATCAATATCACCCTGCCCCTGATCATCGGAAGGAACTCTTCCAACGCCAGTTCCACTGCCATCATTTCCAACAGATTGATATGCAGCTGACTCTCCGGGAGAGTCCATGTGCCCGAGACCTGGTTCTCCCAGGCAGGCACCCCACCCTTCCAGCGATGCATCCGTGTAGACGGACAGCTGGGGGCGGGGTAGGTGCAGCAAAACCCCTAACAGGAGATTCTGACGCTGTTTCCACCATAGAAGATGCGATATTATCGGCTCCAAAACTGGCAACAGTTTTGACAGGGGTTCTGTTCTCTGTTTCCACAGAGACATCAGATACAACTGGATAGGCCTTCGCATTAGAGCATCGTACGGGATAACCTGCTCCATGGAGACCATCATGCCCAGCATCTGAAGGAACCGCCTCGCCTTGAATGTGGTTTCCCACTCGAAAACTCTTGAGGATGGCTAACAGAGACACCACTCTGGGCTCTGACGGGTAAACCCTGCCCTCCTCGAGGTCGAATCGCATCCCCAAATAAACGAAACGTTGAGTGGGCGTCAACTCGGATTTCTCCTCGTTGACTATGCAGCGTAGATCTGAAAGTAACTTCAGAGTCAGAGCAGTATCCACGTTCAACCTGGCTGCCTAGTCTGCCTTGAGCAGCCAGTCGTCTATGTAGGTGTGTAGCGCCACGTTCTCTTTTCTGAGAAACGCTGTCACCGCAAGGACCACTTTTGTGAAAACCCTCGGAGCTGTCGACAGGCCAAACGGGAGATGTAAACTCCCATACTTGATTCTGAAACGCAAATCTCAGAAACCTGTGCCAACTCCGATTCATAGGAATGTGGAAATATGCATTTTTCAGATCGATCGATACACACCACATTCCTTTCCTCAATCCCGCATTACCGACCTCGGCGTTTCTATCTGGAACCGAGGCGTATCGATAAACCAATTTAATGGCCTGAGATTGAGTATGGGTCTCCACCCCCTGTGCTCTTGGGGACAAGGAACATGTTTGAATAGAAGCCTGGAGTGTTTCGATTTGCTGGTTTTATTGCTCCCTTCAGAAGCAAACCCGACACTTCCTTTTGAACGGCTTCTAACTTGTCTGGCTCCCTTGGTACGGGTGTCCAGACAGGTGCCAAAGACAGATTTTGTGGCGGAAAGTCCCACCACTCCGGCATGTAACCCTGGGATAACCATCCCAGGACCAGACTGTCTGACGTCACACCTTGCCAGGCCTCGACGAAACGCATGAGCCTTCCACCCACCATAGACGCCTCGACGTCTACCGGCTCGCAGTCCGCCCCCCCCCCCCCCCCTCTTTCTTAACGAGAGAGAGAGAGAACCATTTCGTTCTAGGCACGACGGGTATAACTGGCACCGCTGTTCCTGTCGCACAGGCGTGGTCCAGGCGGATATGAAGGGAGCTTTCGTACCCTCAGGTACGCTTCGGCCCCTTCTGTCCGCCCTTTGAGGCCTTACCCTTACCCTTCCCCTTCCCGCCTCTAGGGCGGTCAGGAGCAACATTGGGGAGGGTAGGCGCCTCTACAACCTTCCTGGCTTCTTCGCCGGCGGCGGCTCTGAAAACCCAGCTGAAGCAGAAGTCACAACAGGCCTAGCTTTCGCCTTGCCCTTATGCTTGTTCTGCTCCTTTGAAGGTTGTCCCGTTAGCGGTTTCCCCACAGGCCCTAGTGCGTGCGCTTGCCGCACTAGCTCTAGCTGTAGGTTTACCGCTAACCGATTCTGCGCGATACTGGCGGTATCCTCTAAGATGGCCCACGCTTGGCCACCGAAGATGCTAGGCCCTGTCAGGGGTGTCCCAAGGAGACGCTCCCTGACTGCCGTAGCCGGACGCATATGGTCAATGACCATTTGCCTCCTGGATTTCGTCACACGCGCTTGCACCCTTGCCAATGCGTCCATCGACAGCACCAGGCCGTCATTGACACATGAAAGCGCCACAGGTGGCACAGGGTGGCCTGCCCCGCTTCAGCCCACACCGACTGAAGGAGACGATAAGAGTGGTTGACAGCGCTCATCGCTGCCCTCACACCCTCATCGCATAGGGACAGGACTTCTTCCTGGTGTACCTGAGACTTGTCCATTTAAGTGCCGGACCGGGATGACCCGCCACGGCACTCTGGACGCCCAGTACCCATCGGTCATCCTCCGTGACCGACGGGACTACACCATACCTGTCGTATTCCCCCCGCGGAATACGACATCTTGCCCGCACCTCCCTGGAGGCCGCAGGGAGCTGACCCTTGGTCATCAGTCGTTTGCTATAAATAGCATCCAACCATTCTATGAACCGTGGATCCAGTCACACTGACTGGATCCGGCCCGCGGGCAAAATCCCCGTCCTGATCGACACAACCGACGGACGGGGCGCATCTTCATCGGCCGTGGCCGAAACCACAGACGGGTCAACCATGGCTAGCCACGCCAGAGCATCTGTCCAATCTACCTCCGATGAAGACACCACCGCAAACACGTCACCCGTTGACGTGCTCACGGGTCTGCCAGCCACGGGCTCCCAGCAAGGAGCCACGGCTGACACGCCAGGCACTCCGGTACCACACGGTTCCGCCGCCACCCCATGAAACACTCCGGTCCATGGGGTAGGTCCACACGGAAAACCGTACGGACCCGTAGCAGTCGCGGAACCATAGCCGGACACGGGCGCCCACGGCACCCCACGTCCGACTGCCGGACCAGGCGAGATAGGCGAGTACCACGCCCGGCCCGGCACACCCGTTCCCGTGACGGCTGGTGCCAAACCAAGCCGCACGGAACCGGTGCACGGTAACGGATTTGCCTCAGCCACAGGCGGAGCCGCTGACTTGGCTTGCGCAAAACCAGACAAATGGAGGCCGGTTCCGTCTAGGACGGAATCAACCTCCATATTCTCCACCTGCGGCTTCACGGGCCGCAGCAACCTCTCCTCCTCGGCCTCCTCGTCTTCAGACTCCGAAGAGTCATCACTAGACGAGTCAACCGTGGAACCGTCCTGGCGGACGGCTCCCACACCTGACGGACCGGCCACCGCTACTGGCCCACCCGGAGGTGGCCGCAGAGAAACAGAAACCCGTCTGGCCGAAGCCAGACGGGACTGCCAGGGGGCCGTCCCCCTCTGTAACCAGTCCAGAATCGGCCACCGCTACTGGACCACCCGGAGGTGGCCGCAGAGAAACAGAAACCCGTCTGGCTTCACGGGACTGCCAGGGGGCCGTCTCGACGGCCCCCTCGGTAACCAGTCCAGAATCTTGTCCGAGGACAGGATCCGTACCAGGCATGGGGAGAAACTGCCCCCCAACCTTTGGTAGCAGGGACGACACCAGCGTGGTCAGAACGCTATGCAGAAAAACCCTGCAGAGCCGGACCAAACCACGCCGGCGGTGCCATCTCCGCCACCTCCAGCTGGGGACGTGGAGCACCCGCACCGGCCGAACCGGGCGCTCCACGATTTACTCTCGGACCGCCTGACCCCGCGTCAGACCCAGCCAAGTCCTTCTGGGCAAGGAACTTAACCATCGTTTCGACGGACCACACTGCACAAACATTACACGTATGATCTATATTACACAGGGCACACTTAAAACAGACATGGTCCTTGAACATTACACGGACAAACTTATGGCAGTCGTCACATGATGGCGGGGCTGGCTTGGCCTATAAAATAAGCACAAACCTACAATAAACAAGCGGAACGAGACCCGGATGGAAGGCAGACAATTAATTTTCAAATAATTTGACTCATAAATTAACCGTAACCTCCCCGCACCCCACCCCGCCACGTTACAACAACGATCGCATTGATTATGACGACAAGTACGCAGCGGGCACAACACACCCATAATAGATCCTCCAGGATGTGTAACGGCTCCAGGAATCATATCGCATAGCATTCAGGGTATATTTACTAATCAATATAAATTATACTCCTAACGAACGCAGCACGATATGTGAAGAAAACAACAAAATGTATAACAAAACTGCTGTCTCACACGGTAAAACCGCACACCACACATCTAGTCAAGAATTTTGAAACCACCGATCATTGCAAACCGATCGTGATCGCACGTAAACTTGATCATTCTAAAGTTTCCGGTACCATTTTTAGTACGCAGCACCCAGAATAAGATGCGCGAATTAATGAAAAATTTTTCTTCACATAAACATCCGAGCGACCGGGTGTGACGTCACCCGCTCGGATTCTACGGAGAACGACGTCAGCAGATATTCGTGTTAGAAATACCGTAGCAAACACCTATTTTCATATCTGCCGATCGCCTGTTGGGGTTTAAAGAAGGCGATCGTCTGGCATATATCGTTGTTAGCACACGTCCCAGATTCTATGGGGTCAGAAATTGGAACATGCGACACAACAAAATTTAGAGACCTAAGTCTTTTAACTATGGATAATAAAGAACAATACAACCTGGTTGTCTTGGGCGGTATTCTCCATAGTCCTTAGTTAATCCTTTCAGAACACACAAACTATTACTGATTAAAGACTTAGATTATTTTAAAACACTAAAATCCTTAATGCAAAAAGCATGTATTGCTCTTGTCGCTATGCAAACAAGAATGAGCTCTATGGTAAACGGGTACTCGGCAGTTGGGAGCCGAGTACCCGGTTCCCAGGAGTCGGTAAAGCTTTCTAAGTCTATAATCCTAGAGCCGCTGTCAAGGCCAGCTGTATATCAGAAGTAACAGAATGGTGAGTATTGATCGAAGGAGAAAGGGAGGTGCTCATGTTTGATTATACTAGAACTCACCTGGCTGTGCTTCAGTCGATCCTCCAACTCACGCTTGTCTTTCTCTGAGGCGGCTAGTTTGATTTTTAAGCTCGAGATTTCGGCCATCAAGTCCAGCTTATGAGTCTCCAAGGATGTCCTCGTCAATAGCTCCTGAATCATACAAAGGCATACAAAGCTTGTTAAAATTAAGTTAAACAAACTGAACTGAATGAAAAGAATTATTGTACAATTGATCTCATGAGAGAAGTTTCTTTTTGCACTTTGACCATTTCTCATAGAAAATGCTCAATTGCAGACCAACAAAGGCAAACTTTTGAAAATGTATCATTGGAATGACTGGCTCGCTTATCAATAGGCGAGCCAGTCATTCCAGTTGTAAATTTTCATGAATAGTTTTCTATTGGTTGGCAAATGGATATTTTCAATGACCATTGCAGAAGTTGTTTTTGCCCATTTGAGATTATGTCATAGGCCGAAGCGGCGGACAATATTTACACATTTCCTTGTTCAGCAGGTCGGTGTGGGATGCATGAATATAAAATAAAATGTAATCTTATCTTTTAATACATGTAACACATTTCATTTCATTCTTTTGCGCCTCAATGTCGTATACAGAATGGCACTTTCAATGCAGTTATACTTGGACTTAAGAGTTAACGTATATAATTAATAAGAGTATTGGTTATTTACAAATGCAGGTCATACGGCATTAAAGATATAGCTTGGATTTTGCATATAATTTAACCCTTTAGTGGTCAAGAAATTTTTAGGTAGCGAATGTCTATTTACAGGCCAAGAGAAAATTTTTGAAAATTTACCATTGGAGTGATTGGTCCCTTCGGTTATTGAACCAGTCATTTCCGTGACAAATTTTAACATAGTCCTCTCATGGACTGTAAGTGGACATACATATATGTACCTTACGACCACAGTAGATGGCAATTTTAGCATGAAAAATTACCCACAAATACGTGTTCAGAAATGCTACATGAAAAGACCTACAGGTAGATATAGGATTAGGATGAGTAGTAGGTAACACTGCTCAAGATGTTGGACCAGTGGCGGCCAGATTTCCTATGTATTAAGTATTAACACTTTCACTGATGAATTCCCCTTATGTCATTTTCAATGCAACCACACAAGAAATTGGTTGAATATTTTGAAACTAATTTGAACGGAAGCTGTTGCTGCCTTAGGCAGTGAGCTTCAGTCAAATTAATTTCAAAATATTCAATAGAAAATGTTTTAGATCATAAAGAATATACCTTTCCTGGTATTTGTTGAGGAAAGGGTTAAAACCTACTCAGCATCTGGCATCATCTGTACAATACAAATGTGTCTAAACTAAATATCACAGCCAAGAAAACAGATTAATGCGTTAATGTCTAAATTTAGTCAAGAAAATCTAAATAGTTCCTTATTAATGTCTAATTGAAGACCAAGAGATGAGTATTTCTGAAAATTTACCACTGGAATGGCTGGCTCGGTTACCGAGCCAGTCATTTCAGTGCTAAATTTTCAAAAATACTCTTCTCTTGGCCTGCAAATGGACATTGGTCAAGATCACTAGAGGCTGGTTTTGTGATGAAAGGGTTAACTAATGTTGAGATAAGCTCGTACATATAATTTCACTAACAGTTATTTGCTTACACTCTCATCTATCTTAATATTGGCACAATAATTATGATATTACTTCTAAATGTCAAGATTCTGTAGAAGCTATTTTAGTATGATTAATTACTTTTGTCAGTGTTGCTGAGGGATAAGAGCTCTTCAAATAAATTAAATATAATTACAACACCTATTTCACAGTCCACTGACTGATTTACTAAAACTTGAATAAAATGGCGACAGCCTCTTTCATTCATTCATATTGAGTAATGACTGAATTTAAAAAAAAAAATTTTAAAAACAAGAAAACAATCTCCAGAAGTGCGCCTATTACCCCACTCCTACACACCAAACTATTTGAAAATTATATCTAGACATGTAGATATATAATAATAATAATATATATCCGCGTAAACACACTACTGATAAAGCGTGAACATTCCTCACAACCGCACTTTATTATTCAACCTTTAGCACTCAAGCTGGCAAAAACTTCTGCAGTGCCCTTCAGGCGTCCATTTAAAGACCAAGAGAATCCTATTTTTGAAAATTTACCACTGGAATGACTGGTGCGATAACAGCCAGTCATTCCGGTCATAAATTCCCAAAAATACTCTTCCCTTGGCCGGGGAATGGCGTTTTGAGAAAATTTAAATTCTTTTGGGCAAATTTGAGGGTTAAAAAGACTTAAAGTCCCATGAAATAGATATTAACACTTTATCACTTACATTTGTTAAAAAAAAAATTCAATTTTCTCATATAAAATGACCATTTGCAGACCAAGAGAAGTGTATTTTTGAAAATTTACCACTGGAATGACTGGCTCAGTTATCGAGCCAGTCATTCCAGTGGTGAATTTTCAGAAATACTCTTCTCTTGGTCTGCAAATGGACATTTCTCAAGAACACTGCAGAGGCCATTTTTGGCCGATATGAGTGTTAAAGAGTTAAGTTGGAACAAAATAAGATAAATTTATTGTGAAACGTTTCATGGCATAATAATAGCAGGTATAATCTAACACTATTTGATTTATCTCTCCTCCAACACAGCGCCTATAAAATCAGACCTTCTGGAAATCTATTTGATATCATATGTTGAGTATATTGAAAATGATTTGACTGAAGGTTGTTGCTGCCTAAGGCAGCAACAATGTTCAGTCAAATGGTTTTCAAAATACTCAGCAAAATAGTAAGAATAATGTCTTAAATAACATTTATAGATATACAAAATGAAGTTGGTTATTAAACACAATGCCGCACCTGTATTAAGTAAACAGAGATCCATAAAGACTGACAGACCCATCCTACATGCAATTGAAACATTAGACATGGAAAAACATGACAAGTATTTAAATGTCTATATTACGCAGCACATGTTTTAAATTCTTTTTTAATATCCGTACAGGCACTTCACCTAGATACAGGGGCGGCTGTAGGGTTCATGGCACCCTAGGCAGACATTAGATCTGGGTGTAGGAAAGATGTGACACCTGCTACCTCTAAATTGAGGTGGTGGGGGAAATTCTAGAGCAAAATTTTTTAATCTGGATTCTCTGAGAGGAAATTTTCTGTATTTCCAGCGTGAACTCTGAAAATTATGAATCCTGTCACCCATTTTGGCTCCCATTCAACTTTGGTACCCTAGGCAGTGCCTAGTGCTCCCACCCCCAACTCCCTATGCCTTGAGGCGGCCCTGCATAGATATAGTACAGAAATTTTAATCTTTTGATACTTTTGTCAACAATTTTTCATTCAGCAATTTGTTCAGCATTTTCATTCTCTTATTACTGACAGTTTTGTTAAAATTAAATTTTCAAACTACCGGTACGTGTAAACATTAAATCTGCTGTATGGTTGAATGTCAACAACACTCACAATAAGCATGTTCAGTTAATTAAAGTCCCCAGCCTAATAAGTACATTCAGTAAATATACCCGCCTAAGAAACACACCCATTCAGCAGGTTGACCTGCCTTACAAACACATAAGTAAATTTGTCATAACCAAAGCTTGAAAATGCAAAGATCAGGAACCCAGTCAGGATTTACTAAACACTTCAGACATCTAAACACACAGGTGTGCAGCAAGTTCACCTGCCTCAATTATATATTGTATAATATGATGCAACAATAACAACAAAACAGCTTTCTGCTAAACAGTAATGTATAGAAGTCCAAAGTTTAACTAACCCTTTAATCCTCGAATTTATTCAAGAAAATTTCAATGTTCTCATAGAAAATGTCTATTTGCAGACCAAGAAAACTATTTTTGATAATTTACCACTGGAATGACTGGCTCGGTTATCGAGCCAGTCATTCCAGTGGTATATTTTCAAGAATAGTCTTCATTTGGTCTGCAAATGGACATGTCTCAAGACACCTGCTGAAGTCGGTTTTGGCTGGTATGAGGGCTATAGGGTTAAACCAATCATGGCAATATCGCACGTATGTGCATGTACAATGTACATAAACAGCAAGAGCAATCAGAGCATGATAACACTCACCCATACCAGACACAGAATTTTATGCAGATTATAAGTATTATTTTAGTCTGGATCCGGAGCAATGATGGGAAATTCATGAATCCAGTTTCTCAGTCAATTATATGACATCATAATCAATTACGTCATGAATTACGAGATTCAGTCCATCATAAATGCTTAATAGTCCGTCAAGTTGTACGAATTGTATGTCTTTACAATTTAATAAACATTCTGTTGAATATTTTGAAACTAATTTGAGTGATCTCTGTTGCTGCCAAAGTTCAATTTGTAGGCCAAGATGCGATTTTTTTTTTAATTTACCACTGGTATGACTCGCTCCACATTTCAGTGGAAAATGTTAAAAAATAATCACTTAGTTTGGAAATTAAAATTTTCTGTGGGAAAATTGATGTTTTCTGGACCAAATCTAACATGTTAAAAGTAAATTAGAACAATAGTTTTAGAGAACCAGTGTTTAAAACGACAGACAGAATGACCAACAAACATGACAAATAATTCCACAACGCTTGTAATTACCTAGTTTTGACCGCATGGACCTAAATTCTAGTCATTCATTTTCAAATTGATTTTGCTCTGAGCTATTGTTATCATATACAGCAACATGTCTCAGAAACATTGTTTCAAACATACACACCATTCAACGTCTCAAATAACAAATAACATCAGTGGGCTATCAACCCTTTAAGACTTAAATTTGTTCAAGACAATCTAAATTTCTTTCATAGAAAATGGCCATTTGCAAATTAGAAGACTTTTTGAAAATTTACCACTGGAATGACTGGCTCGGTTATCGAGTCAGGCATTCCAGTGGTAAATTAAAAAAAATTTCTCTTGGTCTGCAAATGGACATTCCTCAAGACCACCAGTTTTGGACGACTTGACCATTATAGGGTTAAAGGAAAATAAAAATCAGTCTCGAGAGAATTCAAAATTACATGAAGACAATAATGATTTTCAAAATCTCACAAACATCAATTTTGCTAATAGAAAGAGTGGACTGTTTTATATATTGTGTAGTAAGGTTTAAATTCACCAATACCTGCACAAATATGCAAACCTTTGTTAGACAAGATAGTGCGACCTCTATGAATCTACGTGACACAAACTCATACGGATAAGTAATATAGATTATGTTTTATATTACATACTCTGATAATATCATATCAATAGGCTGTCATAAAATGTTTTCAAAAGGTCATCATTTGTTAGCCAAATAGTATGAAATATACTACATGTATAAAACCTCCAGACTGAGGTCAAGTACACATGATCTCATAATAAAACCACAACAAAATCTGTTCTGGTAAATTCATATATTCATTGGTTGTTTATATTGCGAGATATGAATATAGGATTTACAGTTGCTAAGATTTTCTGAGGTATATTTTACCATTTACGGTCACCCTATAACGATCAAACTGGCCAAAACTGACCTCTGCTATGGTCCTGTAGAATAACATTTTTGACAACTTTCCACTGGAATGACTGGCCTGATAACTCGCCAAACCATCTCACCGGTAAATGTTCAAAAATTGTATTCTCTTTGCTAGTAAATGGACATTCAATAAGCAGATATTAAAATTTTTAATTTGCTTGAGTAAATTTGATGATTAAAGTGTTAATGCTCAAGATTTGTCAAGAAAATCTAAATTTCTGCATATTAAGGAATGTTCATTTCTAGGACAAGAGAAGAATATATTTGAGAATCTATCACTGGAATGACAGGCATATTTGACCAAGCCAGTCACTCTAGTGATAAATTATTAAAAACATTTTCTCTTGGCCTGTAAATATACACATTCCTCAAGACCACTGGATGAAAATTCAAGAGCTGTATGAAGATAATACCCAATAACTTACAAACCGCCTGACAGACACTTTGACATACACGCGCACACACATTTATTCATTATGATACAGTTTAAGAAATGGGCCATAATTAAATTAGCTGTACAATGATAATTCAGGTGAGAAGCATTTAGTATTTAACACAACTGTGAAATCACTGACTAACTAACCACATCAAATGCTTTTTATAAGTCTAAATATACTAAGCATAAATTAAATCTGGGAATTAGTGTTTTATAATTCCACACGCGCGCGCACGCACGCACGCACGCACGTACGCACACACACACACACAATTTGAAAGCTCCTGAGGGAACACATTGTTTTAACCCTTTAATGGTCAAATTTTCTCATGAATTTAACAATATTTGCTTATTGAATGTCCATTTGCAAGCCAAGAGAAGAATACTTTTGAAAATTTATGACTGGCATTCCAGTGGTAAATTTTCAAAAATAGTCTTCTCTTGGCTTGCAAATGGACATTCCCCCAGTCCAGTGGTAAATTTTTCAAAGTCTTCACTTACTCTGCAAATCAAAACCACAACAGAAGCTGTTGTTGGCGGACTTGACCACTAAAGGGTCAACAACCTACAAATGTCAGTGTCTCTAATGGATTGTAAACACTTACAATAGACCATCCACCTGGCTTAGTTTATCTGTCTGCCTGCTGAATTTCTGTGAACTACATTTTGATCAGGCTTAGCTCTGGACATGCTGAATATTTTGAAAACAATTTGACTGAAAGATGTTGGTGGCTAAGCCACCAACAACTATCAATTAAATTGTTTTCAAAATATTCAGCAGGTCTAGAGTTATTGACCATTGAAATCATTATCAAACAGCTTGCAGCAGTGAGACAGTTACATTTAATACAGTAGAGCGAATAAGAATGAAGACATAGCATGTCTCCTGGACCAGGTGATTTTATGCATAAATAATAAGGACAAATGAGACATCATGGAGAAGACACGCATGAAAATATCTCATTATTATTATTATTATTATTATTATTATTATTATTATTATCAATGACATCTGTTAAAATTTGATTCAACTATTTGCAATATGATTTGAAATTTTGTTCAAATTTTGTACAAATATTTACCTTTTCAACTAAAAGATTCCTAGATACTATATTCAAAGGATCTGTTGATTATTTTGAATCAAATTTGACTGAATTAACAATTACGGCATTGCATGCAATTTATAAATCGCTTTGATATCAGCTTTTGCTGAAATGAAATGCAGGGATTGAAATGTCCATTTGCCCTGGGGAACCAGATTTTCAAAATGGCAACTAAACTTTGGCTGTTAATGGTACACAGGGCAACCATGATAAATATTCGGACTAATAGTATCATACGTTGTCTTTGATACCTAATGACTAACTCTTCATTTTAAAGGATTTATTTATTTAACTATTAAAAAGAGTAACCAGTATATGCTTAATGCAACTTCTCAATAATTGTGGCCATTCTTCAGAATTTACTTTTACAAAGCAATAGTGATTCTAATTTTCTTTGTCATTTAGCTTAACGTATAAGGGCAACTGTAATCTGCTGCGGGAAAATGTATGAAATGGCATCATACGTTGCCCGCAGAGGAACTACATCTTTTCATTTATTTCTAATATATTGTGCTTATATTAGTGTTCGCTGTAAGGAAATGGCCAGTCAGTTAACCCATTACCCCCATTAAATTATTTCATTTCTCTCATAGAAAAAGTCTATTTACGGAGCAAAAGAAGATTAGTTTTCAAAATGTATCACTGGAATGACTGGCTCTGTAGCCAGTCATTGCAGTTATAAATTTTCGTGATAGAACCTAGTGCAACTAAGTGCTAGGAACTTGATGTGTTACTAGTATTTTATCGGTAAAAGTTTATATTTCGAATTTGGTTCAAATCCATCAAGTCCAACACAAGTTATTACCCTGACCATTTCAATTTTACAAAGAAAAATTCAAGGGCAATAACTCTGGAAAATACTGACTAAACATGAACTTGAGCATAATGCATTAAGTGGTATTCCAAATTTGGGTCAAATCCACTTAGTCTAGTAACTTATCACATGGTAACCAATTACTGGCAATTAGTCACGTACATACAAACTTACAATACATTCTTATATCACCGTGAACTTCATTTTGGAATGAATAATAACTTTGTGTTACCCTCATAACTAGACACAATGGTATATGTGAGCATGGAATGCTTGTTGTTGTTGTTGTTGCTAAGACATTTTTACTAACTCTGGTTCTACTGGAGAGATATTCTCCAAAATCAGAGGGAAGTATGCCTGTGGGGTCCCGAGCACATATATGCCAATTTTTGGGTCTAAAATGCAACAGCGACAGTTTTCAAAATAGGCATCTTTACACATTCTTCAATAACACTGGTTCTACTGGTGCAATCTTCTCCAAATTTGGGTGAAAGCTTGTCCATGTGGTCACGAACATGAATGCCAAATTTGTGGTCAAACGATAAAATGCAACAGCTTTCAGCAACATTGTTTTAAAAATAGACAGTTTTGACATTATGGCACCCTGACTAATGTATACATGTCTATCAATGACACACGTATTGCACAAATTTGACCTTGTTTTTACATTGTAAAGATTCAGAATGTGTCATAACTGATCTGTTGTTTAGCTGAACAGGTTAATTATCAGTCTTAATTAATTACTAACTACCACTGAAACAACTGACAAGTAACTACAACCAACAAGTACACAATAACAACAATACAAACATAGCCACATGATTCACCCCAGCACAGTACTAGTTACTCATTTTACAAAGACTGACACACTTGTATGTATGCATACTATATTTTGTACATTGATATAACAATATCTATTCCGCTTTTAACCCGTAAATGTTTAATAACAATTTCACGGATGAATTTCCCATATCACATTTTCAAGACAATCATAGAGGAACTGTTGAATATTTTGAAATTAATATTATTCGAAAATGTTGCTGCCTTAGGCAGCAATCTCTTCCAGTCAAATTTATTTCAATATATTCAATTAAGTTTTATTTCATAAAGAATTTACTTTTTCAGATATTTGTCAGTGATAGGGTTAAGCCAGCAAAAATTGATTTCAGCAGTTAGGTCTTGAGAAATGTCAATTATATACACATCAGGAAGAGTATGTTGAAAAATGTAGAATGTGAGGCGAGACAGTCATTCCAGTGATAAGTTTTCCAAAATAAACTTTTACTCTGTCAATAGACGCTTTAACAATCAAACTGGCCAAAAGCATCCGCGGCAGTCGTCTTGAGAAATGTCTATTTGCCAACAAAAAAGATTTTTTGGTAAATGTACCACTACAATTACTGTCTAGATAACCGAGCCTGTTATTCCAGTGATAAATTGCCAAAAAAAGTCTTCTCTTAGCCTGGGAATTGGTAGTTTTTATGAGAAAACTTAAAAGTTTCTAGACCAAATTTTGAGAATTAAGGGGGTTAAGGGTTTACCTCACTGAGAAAAACTAGTGCTCTTATATTCTCATAGTATCTAGCTCTACCCAAACACCTGGATAAAAATATCTGAACAATGATGACAAGTATGTACGTAGCTTACACAGTAACTCACTAACAGACATGCATCTATGTCTTGCTCATGTCTGAATGAAAAAAATATTATAACTGACAGTAATATATATGTACTCTGCGGCTCCTTTCTATTCTGTTTAGGTATGAGAGATCTAGCCATAGGCCATTTTAGAACTTCTTTTATATAAAAAAATGCTTCCCTTAATCTTTTATTCAGAAATTTGTTCAGTAAATTTGCTCTAGTTTTCACACACAATGAAATACAAAACTGAATACATTTATTTCATAGCATCTCAGAAGACACTATAATTACATTGTAAGTGCGTCCTAAGGGCCCAGAGAACCCTGTTAATTTTGAATTCTGAGGAGAATCGGAAGCCGGAAGCTAAATTTGACAATACTGCTGAATAGTTTAATATTTAGTTAGCCGGTAGTTATTGTTGTTTCTACTAAAAAATAATTGCAAGCCAAAATATTATAAACATTATATGCAGGTGTACTGGGTGAGTCATTATTCACCCTTAGATTTCCTCTAGAAAATTTTAATTTGCAGGCAGAGAAAAAATAAAATAAAATTACCATTGGAATGACTGGCTCGATTATCAAGCCAGGCATTTTAGTAGTACATTTTTGTAAAGAGTCTTCTTGACTCTTGGTCTGCAAATCAACATTTCTCAAGACCAATGTAGAAGGCATTTTGGCCAACTTGAGTGCTAAAGGTGTTAATGCCTGTGTAGACCACATATTCAATGTCATAGTTCATCTCACATCTAATCCCTCATCCATGTAAATGATACCAGTCATCTATGAGATCCTATCTAGATTCTTATCCTATATAGATCTTATCCTATCTAATCTGATCACCTAGACCCCTAGTCATTCTTAGCCCGCTAATGTCATTACAAGTGGATCTGTCAAGCCACACAATTGCATTGATTTGAATTACTTTTAGCTAAGCGTATCAATTTGTTAACCCATTTAAAACACTGACAAGCTGGCCAAAACCAGCTTCTGCAGTGGTCTTGAGATATGTCCATTTGTGGACTAAGATTATTTTTGAAATTTTACTCCAGGAATGACTAGCTCGGTTACTGAGCCAATCATTCCAATGGTAAATTTTCATTAGAGTATTTTTCTCAAGAACATTGAATAGTGGCTATGTTGCTTTTGGCCTACATGGACATCAAAGGCGTAAACACATCTACAGAATACAATTCCACCTCACATAACATTGTTAGTGATTTGCTTTAACATTTTATTGGTCAAGATATTTCACCAATGAATTTCTTCTTCAAGGCAACCATCCAGAAAAACTATTGAGAATTTTGAAACAAATTTGTCTGGAAGCATTTGCTGTCTTAGCCGGCAGCAGTGGCTTCCAGTCAAACAAATTTCAAACTATTCAATAGAATAAGTTTTATTTGGTATACAACATACTTTTTCCGGGATACGTCCATTTGCAAGCCAAGAGGAATATTTTAAAAACTTTATCAGTGACTAGGTTATCGAGCCTGGCATTCCAGTGATAATTTTTTTTTAATATTCTCTTGGTCAAGGAATGCAGGAAATGTCAATTTCCCTTTCTCCGAGATCTAACAATACTCACCATTCTGTTACTTCTGATATACAGCTGGCCCTGACAGCGGCTCTAGGATTATAGACTTAGAAAGCTTTACCGACTCCTGGGAACCGGGTACTCGGCTCCCAACTGCCGAGTACCCGTTTACCATAGAGCTCATATTGTTTGCATAGCCACCAAACAAGAGAAAACTATGGCTTGCCTCCGTGGGGCTGGGAGGCTGGGTCCGTAACAGAATGGTGAGTATTGTTAGATCTCGGAGAAAGGGAAATTGACATTTCCTGCATTCTCCTTCGATCAATACTCACCATTCTGTTACTTCTGATATACACCAGATTTGATCAGTAACCTGGTGGGAAGGGGCAAGCCATAAATGCTAATTTTGCCCCTTGGAGAAAGATTTTAGACTTCAAACTTGACTAACGGAGACCTAAAAGGACCGTCAAGTTCACGGAACCGAAATCACATTCGCGTCACAGTCCCCCCCCCTTTTTCCTCCTAAGAAAAGGGAGAGAACTAACGAACATGTATCTCGCCTGAAAACACAAATATTCCAAGAGGGTTAACTGCTCCCTGCATACTCCATGTATTAGCCTGGGAATGAGCATGAATATATAAGATGAATGAACATGATACATATCCATAATACAAAAAACTCTCACTATTGAATTACCTTATGATAATTGGACTTCAGACGTACCGCCTCCAACCATTCACCGGTTCGGCCATCAGTGACACAATCTGGTTGACATCCTCTCGCCTGACCATGCCTGCTTTAGGTTCTTTTCTTACCGAAGTGAGAAAAGGGTGAAAAGCAGTGTGGTCACTAACTATCGTTTCAAAACAGCTAAAGCGAGTGGATTGGCTGAGTCTGACACATCCCTCATATAGTAATCCGTGAATGAGGACTCACAATGCCATTGTGCAACGGCCATGATGTCCTATAACGGAACACCATTGTAAAGGGCGGTCGAGGCGGCTATTCCTCTGACATTGTCTGCCCTTACGCCTTGCACCTGGTGCCCAGTCGCCATCTCGTGAGTAGTCTGAATGCATTCGACCACCCAACGAGAGATAGTATCCATGGATGCGGCGCCATAAGACTTTTTATGGCAGATCCACAGATGTCTATCGTTCGACCGTAACGAGTCAGTCCGTTTCTTGTACCTAGTCAAAGCACGGACCGGGCACCAGACACTGGCATCACGATCAAACCTAGTTAACTTCGGTATAATGATCGGTTTGCCGGGATATCTCAAAGATTTGTTCTTTGACATAACCTCTGCTCTTGGCAGAAGACGCAGACCTTCTCCAGAAACAATAAATCGGTTCCTCTCTGCCGAAAGCGCATGGATCTCACTGCGCCTTCTAGGTGAGGAAGCTGCCAATAGAAAGACCGCCTTTAGAGTCAAATGCTTTAGACTAGCCGAACGCAACGGTTCGAAAGGGTGCTTGGCCAGTACATTAAGCACTAAAGATAGACTCCAGGCTGGAATGACTACCGGTTGTCTCGGTCGGAGATTGCTCATTCCCTTCAACATCACATTTAACTGGGCCACCTCTGGACTATCCCTGTTGGCTAGACAAGGGATAACTGATGCCAAAGCTGACTTGTATCCAGCAACTGTGACGGGAGCTAGTCCTCAAAAGAACAGCTCACAGAAAGTCTGCTATTTGCTGATAGTGGATTGAAAAGTATCAATACCCTTTTCTTCACACCAGTCTGCAAATCTGTTAACCGTGTTGTTATATGACTTGAAGGTTGACCTCCTTCTCGCAGCCGCGATGAAATCAGCAGCCTGTCGAGAAAAGCCTTCCGACGTGGAACGTTGTTTGATAACATCCACGCAGTCATTGAACATTTCGGGACACTCGTGTAGGAAGCGTCCCTTGGCCTGGGAGATTATGTTCGGAATCTCGGGCAACTGCACAGGATTTTCCACCAGCAGATCTAGAAGATCCGTGAACCACGCCCTGCTCGGCCAATACAGCGCTATTAGCAGGACCAGACACGGTTCCTCCCTGACCTTCACCAAAACCTTCGGTAGAAGAATGGTGGGTGGGTACGCGTAAGCGTGCATCCCTCTCCAGCTTATCGCCAGAGCGTCTGTATCGACGGCATTTGGATCTGTAATCGGCGAGACATATGTCATGATTTGAGCATTTTCCTTTGTGGCGAACAAGTCCACGTTGGGTTTGCCCCAATGCTCGAAGATCCGTCGCAGAACTGGAGGGTTGAGGGACCATTCTGTTGGCAGGATTCTCTGTCTGCGAGACAAAGCATCCGCCAGAATGTTCAATCGGCCAGGAATACGAGCTGCTTTCAAAACAACCGAGTAATTCCTGCACCATTGAATCAAGTGCCACACCCTGATACACAGAGTGGGCGACCTGGTCCCGCCTTGGCGATTTATATATGATACTACTGTCGAATCGACCGACCGTATCAATATCACCCTGCCCCTGATCATCGGAAGGAACTCTTCCAACGCCAGTTCCACTGCCATCATTTCCAACAGATTGATATGCAGCTGACTCTCCGGGAGAGTCCATGTGCCCGAGACCTGGTTCTCCCAGGCAGGCACCCCACCCTTCCAGCGATGCATCCGTGTAGACGGACAGCTGGGGGCGGGGTAGGTGCAGCGAAACCCCTAATAGGAGATTCTGACGCTGTTTCCACCATAGAAGATGCGATATTATCGGCTCCAAAACTGGCAACAGTTTTGACAGGGGTTCTGTTCTCTGTTTCCACAGAGACATCAGATACAACTGGATAGGCCTTCGCATTAGAGCATCGTACGGGATAACCTGCTCCATGGAGACCATCATGCCCAGCATCTGAAGGAACCGCCTCGCCTTGAATGTGGTTTCCCACTCGAAAACTCTTGAGGATGGCTAACAGAGACACCACTCTGGGCTCTGACGGGTAAACCCTGCCCTCCTCAAGGTCGAATCGCATCCCCAAATAAACGAAACGTTGAGTGGGCGTCAACTCGGATTTCTCCTCGTTGACTATGCAGCGTAGATCTGAAAGTAACTTCAGAGTCAGAGCAGTATCCACGTTCAACCTGGCTGCCGAGTCTGCCTTAAGCAGCCAGTCGTCTATGTAGGTGTGTAGCGCCACGTTCTCTTTTCTCAGAAACGCTGTCACCGCAAGGACCACTCTTGTGAAAACCCTCGGAGCTGTCGACAGGCCAAACGGGAGACTGTAAACTCCCATACTTGATTCTGAAACGCAAATCTCAGAAACCTGTGCCAACTCCGATTCATAGGAATGTGGAAATATGCATTTTTCAGATCGATCGATACACACCACATTCCTTTCCTCAATCCCGCATTACCGACCTCGGCGTTTCCATCTGGAACCGAGGCGTATGGATAAACCAATTTAATGGCCTGAGATTGAGTATGGGTCTCCATCCCCATGTGCTCTTGGGGACAAGGAACATGTTTGAATAGAAGCCTGGAGTGTTTCGATTTGCTGGTTTTATTGCTCCCTTCAGAAGCAAACCCGACACTTCCTTTTGAACGGCTTCTAACTTGTCTGGCTCCCTTGGTACGGGTGTCCAGACAGGTGCCAAAGACAGATTTTGTGGTGGAAAGTCCCACCACTCCGGCATGTAACCCTGGGATAACCATCCCAGGACCAGACTGTCTGACGTCACACCTTGCCAGGCCTCGACGAAACGCATGAGCCTTCCACCCACCATAGACGCGTCGACGTCTAACGGGGTTGTCCGGCTCGCAGTCTGCCCCCCCCCACTCTTTCTTAACGAGAGAGAGAGAACCATTTCGTTCTAGGCACGACGGGTATAACTGGCACCGCTGTTCCTGTCGCACAGGCGCGGTCCAGGCGGATATGAAGGGAGCTTTCGTACCCTCAGGTACGCTTCGGCCCCTTCTGTCCGCCCTTTGAGGCCTTACCCTTACCCTTCCCCTTCCCGCCTCTAGGGCGGTCAGGAGCAACATTGGGGAGGGTAGGCGCCTCTACAACCTTCCTGGGCTTCTTCGCCGGCGGCGGCTCTGAAACCCCAGCTGAAGCAGAAGTCGCAACAGGCCTAGCTTTCGCCTTGCCCTTATGCTTCTTCTGCTCCTTTGAAGGTTGTCCCGTTAGCGGTTTCCCCACAGGCCCTAGTGCATGCGCTTGCCGCACTAGCTCTAGCTGTAGGTTTACCGCTAACCGATTCTGCGCGATACTGGCGGTATCCTCTAAGATGGCCCACGCTTGGCCACCGAAGATGCTAGGCCCTGTCAGGGGTGTCCCAAGGAGACGCTCCCTGACTGCCGTAGCCGGACGCATATGGTCAATGACCATTTGCCTCCTGGATTTCGTCACACGCGCTTGCACCCTTGCCAATGCGTCCATCGACAGCACCAGGCCGTCATTGACACATGAAAGCGCCACAGGTGGCACAGGTTGGCCTGCCCCGCTTCAGCCCACACCGACTGAAGGAGACGATAAGAGTGGTTGACAGCGCTCATCGCTGCCCTCACACCCTCATCGCATAGGGACAGGACTTCTTCCTGGTGTACCTGAGACTTGTCCACAAGTGCCGGACCGGGGTGACCCGGCACGGCACTCTGGACGCCCAGTACCCATCGGTCATCCTCCGTGACCGACGGGACTACACCATACCTGTTGTATTCCCCCCGCGGAATACGACATCTTGCCCGCACCTCCCTGGAGGCCGCAGGGAGCTGACCCTTGGTCATCAGTTGTTTGCTATAAATAGCATCCAACCATTCTATGAACCGTGGATCCAGTCCCACTGACTGGATCTGGGCCGCGGGCAAAATCCCCGTCCTGATCGACGCAACCGACGGACGGGGCGCATCTTCATCGGCCGTGGCCGAAACCACAGACGGGTCAACCCTGGCTAGCCACGCCAGAGCATCTGACCAATCTACCTCCGATGAAGACACCCCCGCAAACACGTCACCCATTGACGTGCTCACGGGTCTGCCAGCCACGGCCTCCCAGCAAGGAGCCACGGCTGACACGCCAGGCACTCCGGTACCACACGGTTCCGCCGCCACCCCATGAAACACTCCGGTCCATGGGGTAGGTCTGCACGGAAAACCGTACGGACCCGTAGCAGTCGCGGAACCATAGCCAGACACGGGCGGCCACGGCACCCCACGTCCGACTGCCGGACCAGGCGAGATAGGTGAGTACCACGCCCGGCCCGGCACACCTGTTCCCGTGACGGCTGGTGCCAAACCAAGCCGCATGGAACCGGTGCACGGTAACGGATTTGCCTCAGCCACAGGCGGAGCCGCTGACCTGGCTTGCGCCAAACCAGACAAATGGAGGCCGGTTCCGGCTAGGACGGAATCAACCTCCATATTCTCCACCTGCGGCTTCACGGGCCGCAGCAACCTCTCCTCCTCGTCTTCAGACTCCGAAGAGTCGTCACTAGACGAGTCAACCGTGGAACCGTCCTGGCGGACGGCTCCCACACCTGACGGACCGGCCACCGCTACTGGACCACCCGGAGGTGGCCGCAGAGAAACAGAAACCCGTCTGGCCGAAGCCAGACGGGACTGCCAGGGGGCCGTACGAGACGGCCCCCCTCGGTAACCAGTCCAGAATCCTGTCCGAGGACAGGATCCGTACCAGGCATGGGGAGAAACTGCCCCCCCCCAACCTTTGGTAGCAGGGACGACACCAGCGTGGTCAGAACGCTATGCAGAAAACCCCTGCAGAGCCGGACCAAACCACGCCGGCGGTGCCATCTCCGCCACCTCCAGCTGGGGACGTGGAGCACCCGCACCGGCCGAACCGGGCGCTCCACGATTTACTCTCGGACCGCCTGACCCCGCGTCAGACCCAGCCAAGTCCTTCTGGGCAAGGAACTTAACCATCGTTTCGACGGACCACACTGCACAAACATTACACCTATGATCTATATTACACAGGGCACACATAAAACAGACATGGTCCTTGAACATTACACGGACACACTTATGGCAGTCGTCACATGATGGCGGGGCTGGCTTGGCCTATAAAATAAGCACAAACCTACAATAAACAAGCGGAACGAGACCCGGATGGAAGGCAGACAATTAATTTTCAAATAATTTGACTCATAAATTAACCGTAACCTCCCCGCACCCCACCCCGCCACGTTACAACAACGATCGCATTGATTATGACGACAAGTACGCGGCGGGCACAACACACCCATAATAGATCCTCCAGGATGTGTAACGGCTCCAGGAATCATATCGCATAGCATTCAGGGTATATTTACTAATCAATATAAATTATACTCCTAACGAACGCAGCACGATATGTGAAGAAAACAACAAAATATATAACAAAACTGCTGTCTCACACGGTTAAACCGCAGACCACACATCTACTCAAGAATTTTGAAACCACCGATCATTGCAAACCGATCGTGATCGCACGTAAACTTGATCATTCTAAAGTTTCCGGTACCATTTTTAGTATGCAGCACCCAGAATAAGATGCGTGAATTAATGAAAAAATTTTCTTCACATAAACATCCGAGCGACCGGGTGTGACGTCACCCGCTCGGATTCTACGGAGAACGACGTCAGCCGATATTCGTGTTAGAAATACCGTAGCAAACACCTATTTTCATATCTGCCGATCGCCTGTTGGGGTTTAAAGAAGGCGATCGTCTGGCATATATCGTTGTTAGCACACGTCCCAGATTCTATGGGGACAGAAATTGGAACATGCGACACAACGAAATTTAGAGACCTAAGTCTTTTAACTATGGATAATAAAGAACAATACAACCTGGTTGTCTTGGGCGGTATTCTCCATAGTCCTTAGTTAAACCTTTCAGAACACACAAACTATCACTGATTAAAGACTTAGATTATTTTAAAACACTAAAATCCTTAATGCAAAAAGCATGTATTGCTCTTGTCGCTATGCAAACAAGAATGAGCTCTATGGTAAACGGGTACTCGGCAGTTGGGAGCCGAGTACCCGGTTCCCAGGAGTCGGTAAAGCTTTCTAAGTCTATAATCCTAGAGCCGCTGTCAGGGCCAGCTGTATATCAGAAGTAACAGAATGGTGAGTATTGATCGAAGGAGAATGTACATTCTTTAAGACCACTGCATAATACAGAGGTCAGTGCTGGTCAGCTTGACCATTAACAGGTTAACTCTTTCAACGACAAATCCTTGAAAAAGTACATTCTTTACGATATAAAACTCTGTTGACTATTTTGAAATTAATTTGACTGGAAGTCGCTGCTGCCTACGGCAGTTTTCCTGTATATTTACCTTGAAAATGAGACATGTGGAATTCATCGGTGAAAGGGTTAATCACTAGGATATTATACTCTGTACAACATCTATCCAGAATATTGCACTTCCATTCATCATTAAAGCTAAGCTTTAGCACTGAAGATTATGAGGTGCTAGCTTCCAGTTCTGCTTAGAGTAATGCATATTGAGATACACAGATGGACAATAGATCTATACAGAAATATGTTAGTTAGTACAATTTTGAACACGCTGTAAGAAATTTTCTGTTGAATATTTTGAACACAATTAGAGTGAAAGACATGGCTGCATAAGGCAGCAATAACTTCCAATCAAATTACATGTATGTTTAAAATATTCAGCAGTACGCTTTATTTTGTTTTGGATGTCTTAACATGTTTCCAAAACCAAAATGTTATTTCTGAGCTGTACTGTATACATATATATCAAACTTTACCAGGAATCAGATAATCACAGATAAACAATCATCAACTAATCTATGCTATTCACTCTACAGACACTAAGATACAGTTTATATTTTTATCTATTAAAGGAGCCATCAAAGGCAGTGTGTCAATATATGATAAAATAACAGCCAATTATGTAGTAACCATTTCATAATGAACCAGTAGTACTATTTAATAATCAGATATAAAGTTTATATACTTTTCATTCCGAATTACAAGAAACCAATTTACTGTTAGTGTAAGATTAATCCAATTTCATTACCGGGCATACAAAGCGTGTTGAATACCTTGAACAGGTTTTTATTTCTGTCAAATTGTTGTTAAAATGAAAATGTAAACATGTTTTATCCATTAATTGCATTATTGACCCTGTATATAGGATGGAATGTTAATATAAATGAGATCTTTACTCAAGCTAAAAACAAATAATTATGCAATAGTTAATGATTAAATGTCATCAAAATAGATTTTGACTTAATAATATTCACTCTAACAAAAAGAGAAACTTAAATGATAATGATAATGACAACTCAAGGCCTACCAGTGATGGCGCGTTACTGTAAAATAAATGAGAATATTCAACCATTTAACCCTTAAATTTGTTCAAGAAAGTTTTCTTATATAAAATGTCCATTTGCAGAATAAGACTATTTTTGAAAATCCAACACTGGGATGACTGGCTCATTCCAGTGGTAAATTTCCCAAGAGCACTGCAGAAGTTGTTTTTGGCTGATATGAGTGCTAGGGTTAAATAAGTCGGTGACGCTTGTTTCAATCTGTTTCAACAAATCATGCATACAGTAACACACCAGATACAGGTACATAGGCGGCCAATATTCTATTGAATGTGACAATAATTTGACTGGAAGCTGCGTCAGTCAAATTATTTTCAAAGTATTCAGCGTGTTTCAGCTCCAGAGACTGTTAACCTGTAAAAGAAATAGTGAGGACCACTCTCTATCAGACTATAATTGACGGATCATCACAACAACTTCCTACATCATGAAGATGATCAGAAGATCAGATGCTCAGACAGACAACAGATAGTGAATCACGATTACAAAACATGCTCTAGACTTTATTCAATTGATTCTAATTTCAAGGTTAACACTTTAACACTCAAGTTGGCCAATAACGGCTTCGGCAGTGGTGTTGGGAAATGCCTATTTGCAGATCAAGAAGACCTTCTTTTTTTTATAATTTACCACTGGAATTACTGGCTAGATAACCGAGCCAGTCATTTCAGAGGTAAATTTTCAAAGATAGTTTTCTCTTAGTCTGCAAATGGACATTTTCTATGCGAAAATGTAAATTTTCTGGAAAAATTTGAGATTTAAAAGTGGAGAGAGCTTTCTCTTGAGTGTACAGTACTGTTACAATGACTGCTCTCTCACTAATGCCAGCTCAATCTCAAATTCTCATTTAATTATATAAGCATCTGCTTGTGAGTGACACACCTGGCTAACTTGGGTCTATTGACATAAATAGGCTGGACATCAGCTTCTAATTTAACATGTTTATCAAGTAGATATTGGCATGGGCTGATGTGCAGACATTATGTAAACAATACATATGAACATGCAAAAACAGAGCATACTTCTTCAGCTCTGATATTCTGAAAGCGAATTAACTGGAAGATGTTACTGAAATATGCCGCAACAACTTCTATATTCAAACTAGTTTAAAAAATATTCAACAGACTTAACGACTGATCTTGTCTCAGATTTTTCCATCCCTGAAATTTTGTACTACAAACATATACATATATGGAAGGAGGTAATATGACTGATTGAACATTTTCACATGAACTCACTCTGAACTTAGGCCCACATGTCATGTGTGTACATCTTTTTACCCATCTCGCAGTACACAAGGGTGAATGTGAGCACGGAGTGCTTGTTATTGGTGTTCTTAAGACATTTTTGAATAACTCTAGTTTTACTGAAGGGTACCAATTTTGGGGTAAAAAACTAAAATGCTACTACAGCTTTCAATACAAATTTTCAAAAGGAACTCTTGTTGGCAAACTTTAGAATAACTCTGGTTCTAGTTCTACTTGAGGAATCCTCTTTAGTCTGGAGTGGAAGCTTACGCATGGGGTCCCGAAGATGTCTGCCAGTTTGGGGCTCAAAAGCTAAAACACAACAGCATTCAACAACATTATTTTCAAAATATACAACTTTGATGGGTTTCTCAATAAATCTGATTCTGGGATCTTCGCCAAACTTGTGAGGACACCTGCCTGTGGGTTCCCGAAGACGTGTGCCAATTTTTGTGACAAAACCTAAAACGCAATAGCTATCAGCAACAGTTTCCAAAATGGACACAAATTTGCCACATTGTTTACTAACTCTGGTTCTACTTGGTGATCTTCAAACTTGGGTGGATGTCTGTCCAGGGGGTCCCTAAGATATATGCCAACTTCTGGGTCAAAATCTAAAATGCAACAGCAACAGCTTTCAGCAAGATGTTTCCAAAATAGACATTCTTCAGCTCACGATAGCCTGATTAAAAATATATCAACGACCCAAGTATTGGACAAACTTGTCCTTGTTTCTAATCAGACAAGAGCAGGGATATGTCCTTCTGCCTCACTCCTCTCGGCATCAAAACCGGGCAGAATATGTTTTGAAAATTCTAGTGTTTTGAGACAAATTTCAACTTTATTATTTATTTAGTTAATTTCCTAGATATTAACCATTTCAAATTCAAGCTGACCAGATGGCTTCTGCGGTGGTCTGGAGAGATGTCCATTTCCAAAACAAGATTGTTTTTTTAATTTTACTGAACCATTCCAGCGATAATTTAAAAATAATAATTTCTTGTTCTGCAAAAGAACATTTTTTATGAGAACATTTAAATTTTCTTCAACAAATTTGAGGGTTAAAGAAACAAGATTGTTTTTTAAATTTTACTGAACCATTCCAGCGATAATTTAAAAAAAATTATTTCTTGTTCTGCAAAAGAACATTTTTTATTTATGAGAACATTTAAATTTTCTTCAACAAATTTGAGGGTTAACGGCCAAAAGGCACAAAAACATATTAAACTTTTCCCATGAACTCATTTTAATTGCGCACACCATGGAAAAAACACTGATACGCATCAGCATATTTGTGGATACTGGGACAAGACAGGACTGGATTGATTACGAAATTGGAAATTGAAACAGGCCTCGACTGTCTTGTGGCATGACATCACATGCACCGTTTACCAGCATGATCATAGAAATATTCAGGGTGGCTGGATGGATCAAGGGTTTATCATTGATTTGAAATTGAGAATTTCAGATACTTGGATATCAATGGTGAAATGAAATGGTTACGATAGAAATGTATTCATTGATAGATAATAATTAATTAATTTGTCGTGGCTGAATAAGTGATTGAAAATGTGTTTACACTTTCGTTTGACAAATTATATGGTCGAGTTGCTTAAATTCGTGAGTACCGAAATTCGCATCTACACAGTAGCCACCTTTTGATTGACAGTTCTGAACCTTTTGACAAAGTTTTGAGCAAGATACGGTCAAAACAAGAAACTTTTCATACAATTACTGATGGTAGTGATACAAATTTCAAGATTCCTTAATAGTCCAGTAAAACTACAAATTAACCTAGAACAAATTGCAACAGAATTTATTTCTTTTCTGCGGCATTCATGGGACTGCCAGGTGTCACATATCAAAAGTCCTCCAAAATCCCTCGATGGGAAAGTGGGTAAATTCGCATATTTAGCTACCGCCATTATCCGAATAATGAAACTTCCCTTACCTGCTTCATTCCGCAAATAAACAAAGTAGAAATGTTGTCTAAGCTCTGAATTTCATGGTCACGGAAGACAGTAAGCAATTGGCAATATTGCCTTGAACCACTTGTACAAATTCTCCAAACCACAGATTAAATATGGTTGTATGCACAGGCCTGGGGTAATTTAAAAAAATTATATTTAAAGTAAGTTTAATTTTGTTTTTCGCTTTTAAAATTGTATCTAAAATAAATTGCATTTTAATTTTCACTTTTATCTCACAATTTGAATAAATTTCTATACAATCCAATCAGAATATGGACATGGATTTAGATACATGCGTTATTTGTAACCAGAGCCTAGAAAATGGCTCACAAACTGTTAAGCTTCGAGTTAAAGGCTGTGACGGTATTAACAATGCTAGCAGAGCCCGTGAAAGCGGTCATAGCTGAAGTAGGACAGAGGGTTCATGTAAAATGTCGACGGGAGTTCATTGATCCCAAGCGGATTGCCTGTGACGCAGAGAAAATTGAACAATCTCCGCCACCCATGCGAACACTCCGTTCAGAAAGTCCAACATCCAATTTTAGTGAACATTGTTTGCTATGCGGATACCCTGCAAAAATTCAAGATGGAAAGAAATGTGGCTATGATATTTATCCAGTAAGTACTCATGACTTTCAATGTAGTATCGCCGAGGCCTGTGAGCAGAGAAAAGACGAATGGGGCAAACTTGTAGCTGGGCGGCTTGCCTTCACGCCAGATTTATGCGTTGTCAATGCAGTATACCATCAAAGCTGCAGCGTAAATTTTCGAACCATGAAAAATATCCCTCAGCTGCACTCATCTTGCTCATCCCAAAAACATGGAAGGCCAGAAGACTTGGACAGAGTAAGAGCATTTAGTGCGACAATGACATTTCTTGAAAATAATGATGATGAGCAGCTGACCCTGCACGACCTCGTTAATAAAATGCAAGAGTATCTCGATGATAAAGAGAATAAAGCATACAGTACAAAATACATGCAGGATAAAATAAAAGATAATTATGGCGATGAAATATTTATTAGCACTGTGAATAGTAAGCCAAACGTTGTTACCTTTCGTTCTAGAGCATCTACTATTTTGACTGACTTCTATAAGGAACAGAAGAGAAAGGATTCCAAATCAGAGAGCATGCTAATCATCCAGACAGCTGCCAAACTGCTTAGACACGATATTAAGTTAATTGATTCATGCACATCATCTGAAAGCTATCCATCAAGGGAGCAAATGAGCGACCCAGTAAAGGCATTGAATTATTTACCAGAGACACTGCGGGAATTATTGCGGATTTTGTTTACTGGAAAAGACACAGAAATGAAACAGGCATCAGTTGGACAGGCTATTATGCAAGGAACTCGTCCTAGAGTTATTTTGGCACCTTTGCAGTTCGGGCTGTCATGTGAGATGCACCATAAATTTGGATCTAGATTTATTGTTGACACCTTGTACAAGCACGGATTTGGATGTTCATACGCGGAGATACAGAGGTTTAAGCGCAGTGCATCACTTCATGGTGGAGATCTACCACAGCCATTATTAGGCGAGTTCATTCAGTTTGTTGCCGACAATGTGGATCACAATATTTGCACAATAGATGGGCATAATACATTTCATGGAATGGGAATCATTGCATCTGTTACACCAGGAAACCTTTCGTGCAAACTTATTCCAAGGATAAATTTAACATCTGAAGATATCAAGCAAGTTGGCAAGATCTGTATCAGGAACTGAGTCTCAGCATACCAGGAACTTCCCATTGACCTTTAAGGAGTTAACTGCGATGGAACAAACAGACCCAACAGCTGACATTGACATCCTCTGGGATTTCTCTTTGTTTCTGCGTTCAAGGAGACAGTCATGGTCTGGCATGATGCAAACTGTTCACCAAGGAGTTTATCCAGGTAAATCGTCTGTTATTTTCCTTCCGATGATAGATCTAGAGCCAAGTAACATGACCTGCATCTTTTCCACTTTGACTTATGTTTGTGAACAGGCAAACCGATACCATGTTGCACCCGTGATTACATTTGATCAGCCCTTATTTTGGAAAGCTATGACTATCATAGAGATTGAGCCGAGCTGGAGTCCATTAAAGCAAATTATTCTAAGACTCGGAGGTCTTCATATGGAGATGAGCTTCCTTGGCTGCATTGGTCACTTAATGGCAGGAAGCGGTCTTGCGCCTATTCTAGAGGTAGTCTATGCTGAGAATGCTGTCAAACACATTCTTAGTGGAAAGGCAATTTCTCGAGCAGTTCGAGGACACCTCATGGTTTTTGCTTCTCTCAGTACAATCTTGATTGCAAATGCATACAACCTACCACTACCTACAATTGCAGATGCTGAAGTTGACACAGTAGAATATTCCGCTGCAATGCATTCAAAAGAATTGTTTGACAATGATGATAATGTTGCAGGACATGAAACGATTGAAAGTTCCCTAAATAAAAGTCTGGTTAAAGTTGGAGAGCTCTATGATGACATTATCAAAAATCTGTATGTAGCTACAAGATTGTCCTCGGAAAATGCATTACATGATGTCAAGGACAAACTAGACTCAGAGAAGGTGGTCATGAAAGATAAGAGGACTGCACGACTCTGGCTTTTGTATATGGAGTTGGTTGACATTCTGCACAAATTCATTAAGGCAGAACGAACTGGTGATTGGAACATGCACCTTCAGACCGTTCGTGAGATGCTTCCATATTTTGCAGCCGCTGGGCATAATCTGTACGCCAAGTCTGCATATGTATATTTACAAAAGATGTTAGAAATACCTGAAAGTCATCCAGATATACACACCAGCTTCCTCAATGGTCATCATGTCATTCATCGAAGTGATAGGTACTGGGCAGGGTTATCTACTGATCTAGTTATTGAGCAGGTCCTTATGAGAAGTGTAAAGTCAAGTGGTGGTCTAACATGAGGTCGTGGAATGACAGAACTTCAGCGTCTTGTTTGGTTGTTGTCTATGCCCGCATGTGCAGATGTGTGTAATGCAATGCAAGAGCTCTCTGGTGGTAAACTGTGATTCAAGTGAACAACACAAAGATTCCACACAATCTCGAATAAAGCGTGATATGGATGATACTTACAAAATTCTCAAAATCCTTAGTGAACTGAATCCATTTGGACCAGACCCTTCTCTTAGAGGACTTGTTAGTGGATTGTCTGTACATGAATCAGTCAATGTTGACGATGCTAAAGATATTGGAGAATCAATTATTAATTCGATGTGTGGCCAATGTGTATCAAGCATTTCGTTCCAGAGAAAGAGACAAGCTATTACCTTAGCATCCAAAACATCTCTCAAGATTGATGATGAATGTGTACAAATTGATCCACAACTCCTATTTCAAAGACTCAGTTTAATTGCTACAAATGGATCAAAAGGGAATCCAGCATCTTATTTTGAGTATGAGTTGTGCACTCATCCGCCCGCACTCTTTGATAATTCATCTCTTCCATGGGAAGCAAATAAGCCGGCACTCGCTGATGCATTGTGGAAATTAATTCAAAATGAAGATGCAGTCCTTCCAGATTCTGTCCACTATGTACTTGATGGAGGAGCTCTATTACACCGTGTTCCATGGCAGCGTGGAGAGACATTTGCAAATGTTTGTCAAAGATATGTAAAATATTGCATACGCAAATATGGAAAGGCTACAGTAGTTTTTGATGGTTATGACCAAGGCCCAGACATAAAAGATGTAACACATAAGAGGCGAACTCGTGAATCAGGCGCAACTGTTGTACTGACTCCGCAAACAGTTGTAACTCTGAGTAAGCCTGATTTTCTTAGTAACAAGCAGAACAAACATCGGTTCATATCAATCTTAAGTTCATCTCTCGAACAGGCTGGATGCTTAACGATAAAGGCAAGCGGTGATGCTGATGTCTTAATTACGCAAACGGCTATCTTGGCTTCAAAGTCAACAAATACTGCTCTTGTTGTAGATGATACCGACCTACTGGTGTTGCTTCTATACCATACTGATATGAATGGCTGTCAGCTATTTTTCAGACCAGAGCCAAAGCAAAATGCAAAGAAACCACCCCGACTGTGGAATATCAAAATGGCAAAGGAAAAACTCGGGTTCTGTTTGTGCTCACAGCTGTTATTTATCCATGCTATCCTTGATTGTGACTCAACATCTAGGCTTTATGGAATTGGAAAATCTGCATCCCTTAGCAAAATCCAGTGCTGCAAAGAACTCTCTCAAATTGCTGAAGTGTTTACAATGAGTAATGCGAATAAAGATGACGTGATAAAAGCAGGTGAGAAGGCAATGCTTATTCTATACAATGGCACTTCAATGGATAGTCTAGTTGCTTTGCGTGTACTACCAAATTCAAGTTTGGAGAGGAGATGCTGGAGATATGGATCCAACAGAATGGGGCTGGAAAGTTCTCAACCACCAAATGCTGCCTGTTAAGACTGACATGCTGGCAGCACCTGACGATTTACTGTATTCATTTAGATGCAGCTGCAAAACTGGCTGTGAATCAAAGAGATGCACCTGTAGAAAACATGGGCTCAGCTGCACATCCGCCTGCGAAGACTGTAAGGGTCTCAGTTGCTCGAATTCAATAACGCTCATTGAGGAAGATGACTTGGATAATTGATGCAAGATGAAATTAGTAGAAACCAGGTACCTATGCCATACTATTTCATCTTAGCTTAGAAACACACAATACCGTGACATAATAAAATATAATATGTATTGTATCAATATCAATGATGGTATTAGGTAAATTCATGCAAGTGGCATAACACAATACATTTAATTTGTGGAGAATATGTCAATCATATTCATTTATTACTAAAAAAGTCCAAAAATACACAGTCACACATATATTACATACCGGTTTTAAAGAAATAAAGAAAAATGGATTTTTCAGGTGAAATGGCCCAAATCTGGTAATAATTATGCAAATTTCGCCCTTTAGTTTCCCCTATTGGAATTTTGGAGGACTTTTGATATGTTGTACATGATGGCCCCCTATACACTGGGCGAGGTAAACAAATTCTGTTGCAATTTGTTCCGGGTTAAAATATTTTTGGCCTAGATTGACTGGACTATAATGCACTTTCTTAGATTACTTAGCACCTAAAATAAGCAATTTTCAAAATCCAAAGTTACCACCTGCTTTGTGTACATATTTCCGCCGCGTCGGATTAGACTGATTGACGGGAGCATGTCTACATTTTATTGGAGAGGCTCTAGAGGAAGGGCTTATCAATGATTTACCAAAATGTCAAAAAAAATTTTGGGACGATAGAAATTGTTTTTATTCTTCCCTTTATGCCTGCTGAACATGTTTTAAAGACACTAGCGTTAGTTCATTTCTCCAGCTCAGTAATATTTATGAATTTCATGTGACATCATTACCTAACGAAAGCGGCATCCATTTGGGTGTTTTTTTCTTTCTTTCTTCTCTTCAAATGTATCAACTGCTTTTATAATTTATACAGTCATTTGTAGGACTAATTTATGGGTTAAAACGGGCAAAATTAGCAGTTGAAACATTCAACAAACTAATACAGTGATATTTAAGGATTTACAAGCATGTACCAGACAGCTGATGATGCATAATCACCAATTCGCGAAATTCGGTACCGCTATTTCACACATAACCTGGCGAGGTAGGTCAGTTCAAATGCTTGGGATTTGTTTAAAAATTAAAATTTTGTACTGAAATTTTTTCAATTGTATTCGGAAGTGTTATTTCACATTGTGTTAAATTCTTGCGCAGATCTGTTTAAGAGTTTTCTTTCACGAGTGCATTACTTGCTTAGATTCACGAACTTCGGTACCCATAGTACTGCTCTTCAATATTAATTCAATTAAAATAATTGCACGTGAAGGGCATATGAAGAAAACGGTATATGTGCAGATTAATGTAACCTTCATATACCATAACTGCCCGTTATAGACTAATTCATTATAATCTAAAATCTGAAATAGAGAAAGATCAAAGGTCAACATTGAACTTGGCGAGCACGAAATCGAATACCGCCAACATGCTGCATTGCTGGTTCAATTATCTTAATTTATCCAGCAATAAGTATCTAAAACAAAATTAAGCCGTTTTCAAAACAACTCAAATATACTCACCAAGATGAGACAGGCTTAAAATATTAATTCCAGATCAGAAAACTACTTAACAAACTTCTAACTGATAAAAACGACACATTCCTGACATTCAATCACTCTTTCTAACAAAAACATTGTCAAGTTTCCAACCTCCAAACACAAAAGAGCTGAGCGAAGAGGAGTGACCCAGATTTCTCTCCTCGTCTCTAAATGTAATCAACCTCGTCTCTAAATGTAGTCAACCAAAGCGGCTAACTAATGTGTGAATATGACGGGGTTTATTGTATATAAAAATAGCATTCTATTGTCTGGTGTTTAGGGCTAAATCAAAAATATTCAGCCTCTAAACTTAGGAATTCTGAAGTGATTTAATAAACACATACGTAATTTACTAAAAAAAATTTTTTTAAGGGAGAGAACTCTGAGTATTGGGTAGACCTTCGATTCAGACCATAAAGAGTTAGCTCCCATGAATTATTAACCTGAAATTACATTTCAATATAAATTCTATTCCAAGATGCAGTTTTCCAAAATAATCGGCTGATAACTTTGTATCAGAATAAGATTTATTAGCTAAATGATCTTCCAAAAAGTTATGAGATACACTTTTCAGGCAACAGCTTTCAAGTCAAATTCTTTTCAAAATAAGATTTTATAATTATTCCTTATTTCACAGGCGACGCATAATTCAATGCAGCAATCCAGTTTTAGCTATGGCCCGCCCATCTTTAGGTAAGCTCCACCCACCCTTCGCCCGTGTTCGGATCGATCGATCCCTGACTATCAATTTCCAGAAAACTATACAGCTAAGCTGCTGAATATTTCGAAACTAATTTGACTGGGTGCTGCTGCTGCTGCCATAGGCTGCAACTGCTCTCAGTAAAATTAGTTTCAAAATATTCAACAGTATGTTTATGTTTAATAGTAAAGACATACAATTCGTACAACGCGTCAGACTATTAAGTGTTTAAGACTGACTAAATCGAGTCACTCATGACGTAATTGATTATGACAGCCTTACACCTCACATAGTTGATTATGACATTATATGAAAGAAAATGCCATCAGTAAGAGACTAGCTAATATTGTGCTCAGTCATACCATTTGTGGTTGGTGGCCATACTAGATTACGGATCACCACTGATTTCAAAACGTTTCTTACACAAACATGTATATACTTTCATAAGGACTTTTGTGAATCCAAGACATTTAAACGTGAATTTCAGTGATCAAACAAAAAGTAGCAGATTTTCAAGATTGCCACTGTTGACTGGTGAATGTGTGTGGAGCTTAGATAGATATGGGCAGGGCATAGCTAAAACTGGATTCCTCCATTTTCATGCAGGTCGTCGGAGCCTCGAGTTACTGTATTGCATTTTGCATCATCATTGGTTTCTACAGGTTTCTCCCTCAGACCTCGTGGTTTGTGCCTCAGTGGTGGACTATCTCACTGTCATTGGAAATCTAGGCAATCTCCATCACTCACCCATGCGTATAAATGGTCCAATGGTCCATTATCGAGCCAGTCATTCTAGCAGTAAATCTTCAAAAATAGTCTTCTCTTGGTCTACAAATGGACATTGCTCAAGACCATTGTAGAAGTCATTTTTGGCTGATATGAATGTTAAAGGGTTAATCGAAATGTAGACCTGGCGTAAATGTGAACTAAATAAATAGAGAACCGACCATAGAAATATTACTGTTTAAGATTTCTATGAAGCTGACACATGTCAACCAAATAAAAAACAAACACCAGTATTAGAGTATGGCTGCGTGCATGTGTGAGTGAGTGCATGTGTGAGTGAGTGTGTGCGTGTGTGAGTGGGTGCATGCATATGTAAATGGGTACGTGCGTGTGACAAAATTAGCAGCATAACCACCAGAAAATCCCTGATAATAACCAAGAGTGCAAAAATAAATCACACACACACACACACATGTTCACGCAGGCACACATGTGCGCAAGCACACACTCACGCACACACTTGATGCACAAGACATTCAGTTACCATTTCAAACAATTATTAATGATAAACAACAGTTATCCAACAATCTGTCATTTACACAACACAACATCTTAAACCCCTCCTCCCCCAGAAGCTTTTAGAACATCAACACATACGCTTCACTAGTAAACTCTCTGCAGATATTTTGACAATACAGGCCATTCTTATACATTAGCGGGTAAAAGGTTCCGAAAAGCTGTAAAAACATATTCCCACAGATGTTGGGGGATACTGCCACTCAAAAAATCATCACCATGCATTAATTCTAACTAAGACCGTTCCTTTAGGAACAAAAGCTAATTTATAATTATGGTTGAAGGAGATCTGGTGTTGATTCTGAGAATAATGTTGCTGTAATGTGTTGCTGTCTAAGACAGCAACACATCTCAGCAGCGTAATTCTCAAAATTTACATCAGCTATAATTATCACACTATTGCGTGGAGCTGACTGTGATCACATCGTGCCCGGAATAATTCAGCACTAAACTGAATCCCGAGTGCAATCTTATGTGGAAGCATATAACAACAGATGCTTGGTAATTACGAGTAAATAAAACAAATCATAACCTCACACACATACTTACACGCGCGCACGCACGCATTTACACAATAATCCACAGTTGTTTGAGCTATGGTTAGATGGTATGTGTGTGAATAACACATGTGTGTAAAAAATAAGACAAGATTAACATAAATGCGATATCAAGTTTGATATAAATCAGTTGAATTGTATCAGAAACCCACCACAGACCCCCCTTGTGGGTTGGTTTGTTGTTTTATTAACCACTATAAAAACATACTTACCGTTCAATCACTACTTGCTAAATCAATTATCTGCATTTAGCTATCAGAATAAGATTTTTATGCTTGCATACACACCTCCCCATGCCTATTCCTATTAATATGGACCCTCAACCAGGCTACTGGTTAAGTCCATCTCCAGCCTACGCACAGATATAGACTGGCACCAGTCTATACTCACCCCATAGTGACACTTGTCACTAAGCGCGCTTGCGCATGCGCACTGGAGCCAAATAGGAAACAGATTCACTTTTCTAAATTTAGTGCTAAATATTAAAGGCCAATTCTCAAATCTTACCACGCGGGGTGGCTGAGTCTGGGTCATAGTGATTGAACGGTAAGTATGTTTTTATAGTGGTTAATAAAACAACAGACAAACCCACAAGGGGCGTCTGTGGGGGGGGGGGTTGTTATTACACCACAAAAACATCCATTACCATTCAGTTACTACTTGCTAAACCCGTAGATTTGGTCAGTGCCCCATTTAAACATTAGGTGGGAGGAGATTTGAGAATCAACAAACAAGGATAAAAATCAAACCAATCTTATCCAAATGTTAATAACATAACGTAATAGTGCATATAACTCAATCACACCGTGATTAACAAATAAGGATAACTTGAACGTAAAGAAATAAATAAAAACCAAAAGACGACTCTCACCATTTCTTACAGATGCACAGTCCTAACGAAAATGGTGGGATGTGCTTGGTAAATGGTCTTCGGCTTTTTTAGTTAAAATAGTAATGTTATGAAAGAAGGAGGCTGCTGCACTCTGGTCTTTGAGATAAAATGATGTAAAAGTGGATTCAGATTTCCATCCTGCCACCTGCATGACCTCATCTAAAGAGGAACCGGCAAAAAGAGCGAAAGAAGTAGCCATGCCTCTAACGTCATGGGCTTTAATATGGGAGATTAATTTGATCCGGTGAGGCTATCTCGTAACAAAGCTTAATTGTCTCACAAATCCATCTGGCAATCGTAGATTTTGAGACCGGCTTAGATAACTCTTCCACGTAGGAAACCCATAAATGGGATGGATCGACTCTTTTAAAATCGGTTCGCTGTTTGTAGGTTCTTAATGCCCTAACAGGACACCAAAATTTATCGGATGGCGAAAAAGATGATAAAGATTTTAAAATGATCGGACTAGCAGGAAAACGGTTAGACTTGAGTTTTATATAAAAAATCCCTTCTGGGATATAAAACCAAACCGTCTCCTGAAACTATAAATCTATCCTTTTCAGCAGAAAGAGCATGAATCTCTGAATGTCTTCTAGCAGAGGCAGCAGCAACAAGAAAAACAGCTTTAAAAGTTAAAAGTTTAATACTGATAGAAGAAATAGGTTCAAAATGGCGACCTGCCAAAACTTGAAGAACCAAAGCCAAATTCCAGGAAGGTAAAGGCTTAGCAATCGGAGGACGAATATTGCCTAGCCCTCTAATAAAACTATTAAGAGTCTTAGTATCCTTGACATCAGCATTCAAAAGACAAGGAAGGGAAGACGCCAGAGAAAATCTATACCCCCTGACCGTATTAGCTGACAAATGTAACGAATCAAACAGATAAGATAAAAAATCTAAAACTTGTGGGATAGAAACAGAATCAGGCACGAAACCTTGGTCTGAACACCATCCACCAAAACCTTTAAGTCCACCCTTGTAAAATCTCGAGGACCTCAGACCCGAGATTCTCCAAACGCACAGCTTGAAAATTTCTGGATTTGGATGCACCCAAAGACCTCTTACTTGAGATAGAAGGTCCCAGGATACTGGAAGAAGATGAGTGAACTCTACCAGAAGATCTAGAAGGTCTACAAACCAAATCCTCTTGGGCCAAAAGGGAGCTATCAGAAGAATCTCGCAATCTTGGCCCTTGACCTTCTTCAAGACTAACGGAATCAAAATTGTTGGAGGGAAGGCATAGGCGAACATTCCTGTCCAGGACTGAGACAGGGCATCCACTGTCCGAAAAAGGAAACATGTAAGAGGAGATCTGGGCATTCAGAGGTCATGAACATACCTACTAGAGGACGATCCATAAGACTGAAAATCGTGCTGACAACCGACTTCTTTAACTGCGACTCTGTGTGGGCGAACTTGCTGGGACGTGACAGTTGGTCCGCCAGAAAATTCAGACTGCCTGGGACATGGGAGGATACTAGCAAAATCTGCCTCTTGCGGCACCACAAGAGAAGATTCCACATTTCTAAACAAAGGAGACGACCTTGTACCTCCCTGCCTGTTGATATAAGACACCACTGTCAAATTTTCTGACCGAATCAAGACTTCGAGACCTATCTGACCATGAAAGGAGCGCCTTCTTGACACCCCACAACTCCACAATATTGATATGGGCTGTCGACTCCTCCAGGGACCAAAGGCCGGAAACTGACAGGGAGTCCCAGACTGCTCCCCAACCCTTCTGGGAAGCGTCTGTGAAGATAATCGCCTGAGGGGAGGACTTTACCAGTGGAACACCCATCAGAAGCAGAGAACGATCCCTCAAAAAATCTAGATGAGGGATCAAATGTTCTCTGATGGTAAATAGAGTGGACTGACTGCTTCCAGTCTTCTCAGCAGCGCCGCACAAGGAATCACTTTCTCTACGCTGATCATCAGGCCTATCACTCTTAAAAAGAATCTTGCTCTTACCACGGGAGAAGAAGAGAGGATTGCCATTGCCACTGATAAAGCCTCTATCCTTGGATCTGAGGGAAAGACTAGACCCTGGGCCAGGTCGAAAGAAACCCTAGATGCGTAAAGATTTGAGATGGAACTAGGCTTGATTTCTCTAGATTTAAAATCCACCCTAGGTTGCATGCCAGACTGCAAACTTCTGGAAGAATTCCTGAGAGAATTGAGGATGACCTTGCTTTTACCATCCAGTCGTCTATATAAACGTGAAGATGGATAGAATGACGGTGTAAAATTCCTGCCACGGCTGAAACTAGACGGGTGAAAAGGAAGGGAGCCGTGGTCAGGCCGAAGGGTATGGCGCGGAACTGCCAAACTCGATCCTTGTAAGCAAACCTCAGGAACTTTCTGATGGCAGGGTGAATAAGAACATGGAAGTAGGCGTCCTTTAGATCGATGGAAGACATTCACATTCCTTGATCCAGACTGGATATGATCTGGGAGATCGTCTCCGTCTTGAACTTGGGGGTGAGAATCATAAGATTTAACTCTTTCGAATTTATGATGGGACGTCAACCTCCTGTTTTCTTGGAAACTAAAAAGATGATCGAGTATTAGCCCGGGTCAGCTCTCCAATGGGGAACTTCTTCTATTGCCCTCTTGACAATCATGGATTCCAACTCCTCTTCCAAAAGCCACCAGTTTTTCCGGATTGGAGGGAACCCGAGTCCAAACTGGGAAAAGGGAGAGAAGAGGATGACGGATCCATGACAGAGCATAACCCCAACGTATCTGAGACACTAGCCAGGAGTCCTGAACGAAGGCTTGCCATTTCTCCCAAAACAGAGAAAGGCGCCCTCCTACTGGCACGTTGGGTAGCCAGCACTGGACTGACTGCTCCGAAGGGAGAAGAAGAGGGGGAGGGATGAGGAAGGGAAGAGAGAAGGTTGGACTTACCCGGGAATAGTCCATACCTTCAAACTCTCTTTTCCTGAAACCCTCTAAAGGAAGAACGACCTCTGGACCTGGAACCAGCACAGCGAGAAGGGGTCTGACCCCATCTCGCCCAAGAAGGAGACTTCCTCCCTAGGGACCTCAAACGATGTGAGGAAATAGAATCGAAGCGATCCTCCTCCATGGATTGATCCTGACGATTGGACGAAGAAAGATTAGAATTATGGATGACCCTAGAAGGAGAAGCCCCAAATTGGTCAGGTTTGAGGCTCTTTCTTCTAGGACAAGAATTAGGACTCCTCACAGAAGACACATCTGTTTTAAAGGGCGGATTAGAAAACAAAATCTGAGCCTGAAGCTCCATAGAGGCCTTCAGGTGCTCAGATTCCACACGAATTAAATTAGGAGCTGACTGTCCAAAAAGATCTGTACCAAACGGCGATGCAACAACAAGACTATGCTTCAAAGCGCTAGAAATCCTAACCTCAGAGAGCTTCCTAGATCTACGCTTGGAAGTAATAAAACCCAAAGACTTACAGACAGAATTGAGGGAGCCGTGAGACAAATCAGCAAAAGAACGAAAAACTGACAAAGGAACTTGATCACCCCATTCTTCAGCCTTAAGAATGGCTTCAGATAAAAGAGCAAGGACATTAGAAGATTTGAGCTGAGATCTACAAACAGACTCCCATTTGGAAAGGTCATTAGAAAATTCAACCGTGGCAGCATCCTTTAACTGAGAAGAAAGAACCTCCCAAGCGGAACCAGAAAGAGACTGAGTGGAAGCAACCTTCAAATAGTTCTCCTTAGGAATTTGAACAGGAGAATCATACTTAGCAACAAGAGAAAAGTCAGTATTAGTAGAATCATTAACAAAGAAATCGAGCATATCAACAACTAAATTATCAATAGGCAGCACCTGAGGAGAAGAAGAGGAAAGATCAGATGTAGAGAGAGCGGATCCGAAAGAAGGAGGATCCATAGCAAATTCCTCCTTAAGAGGAAGAGAGAGAGAGAGTAGATGCGATCCACCTGTGAGCCATGGACCAGTCTTCCGAAGAGACTCTAACCAGGCAAAACCTCTTCAGATCCCTGGCCCTGACCGACTTGGGAACTGATGGAAGAGGAGAAGAAGAAGAGATGAGAATAGAGGAGTCATCTGACACTAAAGATTCACCTGCCCTAGAAGAAACTGGAGAAGAGGGTCTAATAACCGACTCAGGAAAAGAAGAAACTTGTGAAGAGGAAAGAGAATCCCTACCCTGATCCTGACTAGAGGATAAGAAAGGAATGACCAGAGAACAAGCAGAAAACCTCGAAAGAATAGAAAAACAAGCAGAAACAAATGAACGATCTAAAGAAGAATCCCTCACCACAGAAAAAAAGGAAAAATCTAAGCCTGAATCAACAATTTGAAATTCTAGTTATGGGGAAAGAACCACAGAAACAATCGAATCAAGATGATCAAAGGACGGAGAAGAGGAAGAAGGAAGAGAAGAGAATGAATGAGAAGAAGACGAAGAAGAAGAGGAAGGATGATCCAACTGACCATGAGAGGAAATAGAAGAAGGAAGACAGGAGAAACCCGGAGAAGGAGGAAGGGAAGATTTAAAGAGAGCAGATGCGTTAGACACATGACTGGAAGAAAAATCCTTGGCCGAAAGAGAAGAAATAGAATTAGAGTGAGAAGGAGGAGAAAGAAGACCTAGAAAAAGATGGATTCACAACGACATCAAGGAAGGAAGGAGAAGACTGAGAAGATAAATCAACATCAACTACCTGAGAAGGAAGAAAAGGTTTATAGTTGGAAGCTACAGATTCCTGAGAAACCCGTTGAGAAATTTCTGAAACAGAATCAACAAAACTCCTAACATCCAAAATCCTAGAAGAACCTAAGCAATTTTGATCTCTCACTAAACCGGAAGCTACCTCCCAACCGGAAGCGGAAGTCTATCCAGATATGACCGACCCGGAAGGACACCTCTAGAACCGGAAACGGAAGTGTTATGACCAGAATCCAAACCAGAAATGGAAGCGCTTCTACCGGAAGTCGAAAAATAGAAAGAGTCCTCAGACTCCGAATATCCGGAATGGCCGTAAGCGCTATTTAAACCGGAAATGGAACTAGGCACCAGATCTTAAAGACCCGGATGTCCTACAACAACGGAAGTCAAACTGGAAACGGACGGAACGGAAGTAGTAACCGGATCTTGATGACCTGGATTACCTACTAAACCGGAAGTCCTACCGGAAACGGATGCCAGAGAAGAACCGGATCCTGAAGACCCGGATGTCTTGCTAAACCGGAAGTTAAAACAGAAACTGGCGGAGCGGCGGAAAAAGGAAGTAAACCCGAGTCCAGAGGACCCGAGTCCACCACAACGGAACCGGAAGAACTAGCAAGACTAGAAATCAAATTCTTGGCAATGGGCGATCTACAAAGAACCTTGACGACCGGTACAATCGAAAAATTGGCATTAGCATAAGGACCAGCCTTATGGACGTCAGCCTCAGCCTCCGCCACCACGGCTTGTGGGTTATGCCCGTCATCCTCAAGTCTTGTGGGTTTGACCCGGTGCACTACATGAGCCCATCTTCGAGAGCTTAGTCGCTCTAGACTTCTGCTTCGGAGATTTCTTAACCTGCATCGAGGTTAGAGGGATCGGTTTCCCCCATTTGCGGGAACTCCCGCTAGCCTTCGGGCTATCATCGGAACTTGAAGAAACATCCTGTTTCTTAGCCTCCTTTATAGCAGAAGATCTCCTTTCGTCAAGGAATTTAGTCAAGACAGATGCGAATGATTCAAATCTCACAAAAAGAGCTAGCACGGCATCTGAATTCGCCGAAGAGGCTCCCCCTCCGTTGCTACCGGTAAAGATACATTAGATTGTGCAAAAGACACAGCTTTCGCCTTGGTAGCAACGGAGGTAGGGGAAGGACGACCAGAGGGCAGCGGTTGTTTAAACAGTAATTCGTTAAGGAAAGCCCTTGACACCGAGACCGGCCACCCTTTACAAATCCCACACATCGTTGTGAGGGTACAAGTGGTACATTTTGCACAGACATGCCCGGCAAATTCAGCTGAGTGATGGCGATCACATTTTGATGATGTACATTTCGTCTTATCTGACGATTTAGCGGACTCCTAAAAACGGAAAAACGTAACAATGAAGCATACCGCTTAGAAATCGTAAAAGGAGACTAGAAAGATAAAAATCATTTCTTAAAAGGGCGGGAAAGTTCAAATTAGAAAACAAAATCCCTACTGACAAGAAAGCAAACTTGCATAGGGATAAATGATAATCCTTATAATGCACTAGTAGTAAATTGATAAGGGCTCTGGGTGAATGCTAGAGTTTAATATGATGATGAATGATATAGGCATAGTAATTAAGATACCACGAAACGAGAACGATCTTTCTCAAAAACCGGTAACAATATGAACATAGTTATAAAATACCATATAACCACGAATATACTTCCTACACATAACTTAGTGAGGATTGACTTTATATTAGGCATAATCCTTTATAATATAGAAGGCAAACGTGTAACTGACACAGCGCAAAGCACAAAAAACTTAGAAGAATATTTTAAGCAGTTGTTCTGCAAGCAGAATAATTGGAAAGTGAATCCGTTTCCTATTTGGGCTCCAGTGCGCATGCGCAAGCACACTTAGTGACAAGCGTCACTATGGGGTGAGTATAGACTGGTGCCAGTCTATATCTGTCAGTAGGCTGGAGATGGACGTAACCAGTAGCCTGGTTGAGGGTCCATATTAATAAGAATAGGCATGGGGAGGTGTGTATGCAGGCATAAAAATCTTATTCTGATAGCTAAATGCAGATAATTGATTTAGCAAGTAGTGATTGAACGGTACTGGATGTTTTTGTGGTGTAATAACAACCTAGAGATCTCAGTATGAGAGTGCGCAATAAGGGATCAAGGACGACATATTGCTTTATATGGGAGTAGCTGCTCAACTGTGTGGTTAAGATACTATACCATAGTTAGTCTGTTTATCTGTTTACACACATGCACGCGTGCGCGCATGCACGCACGCACACACCATCTCATCAACCTCTCCAATTAATGCTTACTCAATCACCACCAACTTCCTCCCACATATCCAATCACCCACCCACTCACTCATTCCGTCTCACCCGCCTGCCCGCTCACTCACTCACACGCGCTTGCATATTCGCTCGCTCATTCAATGATTATCTGCAGTAAAGTTGTTTACAAAATACCCTGAAGGGTGACCAGTATATCATTTATAAAATCCATGACAGCTAATGCACATACTTTTGTTTACGCCTATCTACTTCACCTTGCCACCAAAACCTCATCAATCTCATCAAGTTAGTGGCTAATGAAAGGAAGAATGTCAACAATCCGGCAATACAGGTCATCATGGTCTATGTAGCACTTTGGCAATTGGCAAGCCATGTGATCATGGTTGCCAGATGTTTCTAGTATTAGTATCATATTGCTGTTTACACATGCCTTTCATGCATATAGTGCATAAGTCAAGCAGACTGTTGTCCAGCTGGTGGGTGTATATATGTATCTTGTCACTGATAATAACACTGATAGTGCTTGATCTAAACAGATTCACCATGCTCTGTGCATTTAGCAGACATGCAGAACTAAACACCTTCTTCCATCAGCAGGCTTCATCAAAGGCATCCTGCTAAACTCCTCCCTTGGATAAGTAATATTGGTGCATGCAGGATCAAGTATCAATTAGAGCTATATGCTCCCTAAACCAGATTTTGTTTATTCACGGGGAGACAATGCAAAGCGAGTATGAATAGCTCGTTCCTTGCACACAGCATCAATGTACCAAATTTGCAGTAAATCCACACAGGTGTTTTAGCGTTATGCTCATGAAAGTAGCTTGTTTTATGATTTATGAGGCTTTTAGGGGAGATAACTCTAGCAATTATGGACAGAATTGTCTTAAGAACTTAGTGTACCAGCGGTAATTATAATATTCGCAGTCTATAAGCACTCGGTATAATACTAATTGATGGATTTTCCATGCAAACATATCAGCCAAGATGTAGAAACCATTACCCTGTGGCACAAATTTATTACATTGTGTGTATAGGTTCATCAGTAGAGGGCAACCAAGGAAAACCATTGTATGCTGTATTACTAGCAAAAACTAAACCTTTATTAGAGATGCGTGAATGATAGAAGATTGTCTGAATTTAATGCACTTATAATATGATGTTGCTGAAAGCTGTTGATGTCTATGACAGCAACAGCTTTCAGCAACATCATTTTATAAATTAAAACGAATACCTGGATAATTCAGTGAGGGTTTAGCGGTAAAGGGGTCATTCCTGACAAACAGTAATGATCTGAACAGCTTAACCCTTTCACCGATAAATTCCCTGTATCTCAATCTCAGGGCAAACAAACAGGAGACGTTGAATATTTTGAAATTACTATGTCTGGAAGCTATTGCTGCCTTATGCAGCAATAGCTTCCAGTCATATTAATTTCAAAATATTCAACAGAATATGCTATAAATCGTAAAGAATTTACTGATTCAGGGAACTGTCATTGAAAGCGTTGAGATGCTCTATAGTTTGCTTACACAAGGGGTTATAAGCAGCTGTTTCAAGGGGTAAATATGCCTCACCTTTCTAGTAAACACCACCCCATCCACAACTTTGGAGATTTGTTTGTCCAGACAATATGTATTGTGTACGCAATTGTTGACAGCATATACAGCCAATGTAGTAAGCAATGCTTACAGGGAAGATGTGAGGGGGGGGGGGGGAGGGATCCAGTCATCTGGTCTTGGTAATTATTAGAATTCAACAAGGTACTAAAAATATTTTAACACACTGATTATCGAGCCAGTCATTCCAGTGGTAAATTTTCAAAAATAGTCTTCTCTTAATCTGCAAATTGACATTTCTCAAAACCCCTGCTGAAACCGTTTTTGCCTGATATGAGTGTTAGAGAGTTAATAGCTAAAAGTTGATACATTTCTACACCCTATGATGGCTGTCGTGATTAACTTTTCAACCAATCAGAAAAAACGTAGCGTGTCTGCCTCAGTATATGCGCTCAGTCATAGAGGTGCCAGCTATAGTTTGGCAATGTGGTATAAAAGCAATCATATAGGCAAGCCGTTGAATATTTTGAAACTAATTTGATTTCCAGTCAAATTAGTTTCAAAATATTCAATAGGATGAGTATTACATAATAAAGAATGTAATACATTGGCACTTACATGACATCACACACTATCGCTTGAGGAGACAAATGTGGTGATCACCGTTCAACATTTACGCGATATTACAAAGCAGATTATTATAGTGATACAGAAACGGGAATGTGACAGGATATGAATGATATGGAATCTATAAACCATAATCTGTCGATGCAATACAATATTTGACATGAGATTAGCATCTCTTCAATGTTGAATATCAGCTCACACAGAAAATGCAATGAGCAAGGAAAAATTAACAATAAACTGTGCTCTCTATATATGCATACACCAGTCATAAATTTTGCCTGATACAATCTGTTTAAATTATTTTCTGTGCACTTCCTAAACCTTTATCAATAGTAACCATCGATATCAATATGACGATCAGAAAAGTTTGTATATATATATATATGATATTTTCATGATAAGACATACACCTACCAGTGGTACCTCAAGACCCTGTAACAGCCATTAACCCGTTAACACTCGAGCTGGACAAAAACAGTGTCTGCAGAAATGTCGATTGGCAGACCAACAGAAGACTATTTTTGAAAATGTACCACTGTAATGACTGGCACAATAACCGAGTCATTCATTCCAGTGGTAAATTTTCATAAATAGTCTTCTCTTGGTCTGCAAATTGACTTTTTCTGTAACAAAATTGAGATTTTCTTGAACAAATTTGACGGTTAAAGGATTAAAATCCTTTCAGCATTGAAATTCTAGCGTCTCAATTTAATGACAATTATACAGGAAAGCTGTTGAACATTTTGAAACTAATTTGACTGGGAGCTGTTGCTGCCATAGGCAGCAACAGTTCCCAGTTAAATTAGTTTCAAAATACTCAACAGAATATTTTGTATACCATAAAGAATTTGTCATTTTTGGACTGTATGGGTTAACATATTAACACTCCTATAAGCAAAAATGTCTTCTGTAGTGGTCTTGAAAAATCCTCAATTACAGACAAAGGACTATTTTTTTTTAGATTTACCACTGGAATAACTGGCTCGATAACAGAGACAGTAATACCAGTGGTAAATTGTCAAAAATAGCCTTCTGTTGGTCTGCAAATGGACATTTTCTTTGAGAAACTTGAAATTTTCTTGGAGTTAAAGGGTTAAATGGTTTGTGATATAAAAGTACTTACATGATTTTACCATCCAGGTGATACACTGGGCGTATTTACAATATGAGTGCAATTTTATCACTGATTGGCATTTATCTAGATGCTGATCAGTATTAAAATGATAGCATTTAAACAGATTTACAAGATGCCAGGTGTGCTGATTCCTGCAGTAACACCTGCCAGCATTTTATCAATTTCTGTGTTTACCAATATATTTAAGCAACATTGTAAGGTTCATCTTCATTAGAATTGATCTAAAAATATAACTACATTATTACCCTCACCCCATAAGGCTGCCTGCCTGCCTGCCTGTCTCTCTCTCTCTGTCTGTCTGTCTGTTTGTCTGTCCAGAACTGTATTTAAAAAAACTGCTGATCCGATATGGCTCACGTTTTAATACAAGGGATGAATTGCAGCGCAGAGAATTTCCTGATGTTGGTTACGTTTTGTGTTAAAGAAACCAGATCGGCATTGGATCAAATTCTGGATCTATGAATATCTCGGAAACGATCCGAAAAATAAAATGTTGAAAATCCGAAAAAATCTGGAAAATCAAACCACAAATTGTGACAAAAATGGGATTGTTATATGAAGATCTGTAATCTGTGACTGCTCTTGTTTTCAAGTTTGAATGATACTATCTGAATGTCTGCTATTCATCTAAGGTGGTCTTTTAATACAGGGGACTTTATTAAGCTTTTACAGGATATAACATTTTTCATCCAAATGGTATAAAGTCAGTCTTTAATTTTGGTCAAGATTTGTTTTAAAAATTTAAATTTTTGCTTAGTTTATGTCCATTTGCATGCCAAGAGAAGGATATTTTTGAAGATTTACGACTGGAATGACTGGCTCGGTAATATCAAGCCAGTCATTCCAGTGGTAAAATTTCAAAAATATCCTCTTGGCATGCAAATGGCGATTCCTCAAGACCAGTGCAGAGCAGGCCATTAATGACTAAGCCAGGTGATATACCCATCGCCTGTCTTAAAGGACCGACATATGCTGGCTCCAATAAAGGGATGCGATCTGTCTCATCTCTGTGTCTGATGTCATACTCAAACACTGGTATGTCTCATGCTAGCCAACGTCACAATCAAAATGATGAAGCTCTGTCATGAAAATCTAAAAGTCTGTCATGAAAGTGTATGAATTGCATATGTTTTATGAATTTGCAATTTAACAAACACTCTTTGAAGCTAATTTGACCGGGAGGTGTGGCTGCCATTATCAGGATCGACAACCCACAGTCCAGTAAGTTTCAAAATATTCAACAGCTTACCTGTATAGTTTAACCTTGAAATTTATATCCTGGAAATTCAGATTACAAAGTTGCAAATCGATTCATAACACATCACATAAAAGTGGGCAGAGCTTTGCTAGAAATGGGCGGGGCATAGCTTAGAAGTGGATCAGTTCATTCGATCTCCAGCCAAATTCCCACAATTCATTGCACTTACTACTGATTAACGTTACCTGGAACCTGACTGTACCGGGTAGTGTTCAGGTTAATGTTAACCCTAATATCAGCCAAAAACAGTGCCTGCACAGGTCTTGAGAAACATCCATTTGCAGGCCAAGAGAAGACTATTTTTGAAAATTTACCATTGGAATGACTGGCTCAATAACCGAGCCAGTCATTCCAGTGGTAAATTTTCAAAAATAGTCTTCTCTTGGTCTGTAAATGGAAATCTTTAATGAGAAAATTTAATTTTCTAAATAAAATGGCTACAGGGTTAAACAGTAGTAAGCAAAGTTGGGAAGTTGGCTGGCGACTGAATAGAAGGTGCTTTCTCGAGCAGTTTTGACCTCCGAACACACATACTTACCATCATTTCTTCCAACTTATGCTCCCAGAGCACCATGTAATCACTCGCTGGTCGTCTTCGGAGTGACATCATCCGATAGTATTCCTTTAACTGGGAGGAGTATGTAGATGTATGTGCTGCTGTATTCACAAGTTAATCACATGATGTTGCAGTACAATAATTATGTTCAAGAGTATAACCAAATACAAGTAGATCCATTTTCCTCTCCTTGTATATATATATGTTACCAATCAAAAATTAGTCACAACAATCCACAGAGTTTAATCGCTGTCAAGTTCGCCAGAAACATCCTCTACAATGGTTTTGAAACCTGTCTATTATGCTGCCCAAGAGAGGACTATTTTTGAAAATTTACTGCTGAAGTAACTGGCTCGATATCCGAGCTAATTTTCTCTTGGTGTTTAAATGGGAAATTTTTATGAGGAAACTGAAATTTTCTTGACCAAGTTTGACAATTTAAAAAGGTTAACACAGCTTATTTGGTGAATAGCTTTAAGCTGGGACAAAATGATTGTATTTTCCTAACAAGAGTAGGCCAATGACCTCCCTGTCTTAAAGAACCACGATTAGTTGGCCAGAAATGGAGGTGACCACAGTAGACAGATTAGATGGTGGTCCTGTCATTAAAACCGTAACATATATTTCTGGTACACACAAATCTGTCACATTGAAATGACATGTTACGTTAACCTGCATATTTATGTAGGTATATTGCATTATTGCATCTTATATGTTAAAGATAATATTTTTAAAACACTATAATTAAAATCTGAATGACAATTACTTTTAAAAATTTTAATTGAAAGATGTAATTAACAAATTTATATATAGCTTAAATTCCAGAGCTCCATGTGGATCAGCTCAAAGACATATTTAATTAACCCTTTAACCCTCGAATTTCTTACAAAAAACTTCAACTTTCGCATAGAAATTGACCATTTGCAGACCAAGAGACTATATTTGAAAATCTAACACTGGAATGACTGGCTCGGTTATCGAGCCAGTCATTCCAGTGGTAAATTTTCAAAAATAGTCTTCTCTTGGTCTACAAATGGACATTTCTCAAGGCCACTGCAGAAGCCATTTTTGGCTGATATGAGTGTTAAATGGTTAAAGCAACTGGGTTAGATACTTGGCTCCTGCCAGTTATAAGCCGATAATGCAAAATGAATTTAGCATGTTTTTATTTGCTGTTGTGGAATTCTGCGACAAAGATTCAATATTACAGGTTACATGGGTGCATAAGTGTTAAAGGACAATTCCTGGATGATAAAACGTGTGCTTTATTTGAAAGATTGTTACATGTTTAATGAAATTGCGCCAGAATAATAACCAGATAGAAATAGCGTAAACAACTATCGCTAGATAAAGTCGGTAAAATTGACAATTTTTAGCACAACGGGGGGGGGGGGGGGGGGGGGGGGGGGCGCTGCCATTTTATCGCGTCTAGCTACGTCAGCCCCGCACCACCGCTATTGCTATGACTGGAGGAGCGAGGCCAATAGATGCGAGTATATATTTTAAGAAAGTGTACATAAATGATAATAGCCAACGAACCGCTGAAGCGATTCCAATGATTCTAGGATCTCTAAATAGGCGCCGACCTCAAGATTAATACATGATATAATTGATGTTAATATCGGACAAGAGGTTTAAAAGACTGGAATATATATAAAAAAAAGTTATTCATCTAAGATACGATCTGAGAATATGTTATCCTTTTTTTTTGGTAAAATTCAGCATGAGATGGTTTTTGTCTCGCAGACTCTATCTAGGTATTGTCATTAAATTTGAGTGCGCTTAAAGCTGATAGAAATTGCTATTTGCCTGACCAATTATAATTTTGCTCACGTGAATATTGCCAGAGATATCACCAAATGAATTAAATTCTGTCAATGTAGCTGTAATACTCATTCTGAAATTGTTGTTTGACATTTTGCTGGCTTAGTTTTTCCCGCATAGTGTATCTTTTGAACCACTAAGCCGATTCTAACATCCCTAGCATTGGATAAATCTTCGATTTGCAGCTACAGGTAGGTATCGGTTCTATGGTTCCGGCAATATTATCATATCATATGTATTCTTGGAATATATATTTACACTGCTGGAGACACACGCTATAACGGTATCTTGAGTCGGCTGAGTAATTTGACAATACGCACGTGTCAAGTGTGCCACTTCATTTAACCCTTATCGCATGGCGTAAAATGTGCAATAGCCTACTTACATAGATAGTGTCGTGGTACATTTTGAAAAAAAAAAGTTGCTGAAACATGTTGCTGTTGTGCACAGCAATGACTTACAGCAGCATTGTTACCAAAATAAACACATTCTGATAGGATAGTGAAAATGGAATCTATGCTTCAGCGGTCTAGGAGTTAACGATTCCCCACCAACTTCGGATACTAGGATTACTTTAAAAACTTACTAGCTTAACTGCATAATGTCCTAACGATTACAAATTAGCACATGTTAGGCCTCCATGCATATACAAATTTACTGTACAGCCTTCATGCTCGGCAAAGATAGCGTTGGTGCGGGGATGACGTCATGATCTCGTGAAATCTCGCTCTCGTTGCAAGAAAATGGCGCCGCCCGGGAGATAAAATAATCCCATGTTTACGATGGTATAATTACTTGTATTATTTGTCTATTGTTTTTATTTAGGATCCAATATGTTAGTCATATAATAGTCTTTCAAATAAAGTACACTTTTACCAATCCCGGAATTGCCCTTTAAGCATGCATTCCAATCATAACAAACAACATACCAAAATTCCTTGCAATGTCTACTCTAAGTATTCTCTTGAATATTCAAAAACAAAAGGAATTTAGGCAGCATTACAGCCGTAACCGGTAACCCTTTGACAGACAAATCATGAAAAGTATTTTCTTTACGATATAAAACATTTTCTGTTGGATACCGGTATTTTGAAATCAATTTGACTGGAAGCCATTGCTTTATAGATTTCAGTCAAATTAATTCAAAAGTTTGACATTTTCCTGTATGGTAGCTTTGAAAATGAGATATGCAGAATTCATTGTCCATTTGCTTGCCAAGAGAGCATTTAAAAAATTTTACCACTGAAATGACTGGCCCCATAACTGAGCCTCCAACTGGTAGGTTTTCAAAATAAGTTGTCTCTTGGCTTATAAATGGACATTCGCTTAAAGTTCTCATCTATTCTTAAAAGATACATATCCTAGCTAAATTTAGGACTATTTGTTACTTTATGGGCACTTTAACTAACTAAAACTGTAGCCGCCATTTTAGGTAAATATTTGCGGGTGCCATTATTTCAGACTGTATTGTCTTCGCCGGTGAGCAATTGTTCGTATAAAACCATTCTCGTAACGCTAATGCTAGTCATTCTTTTGCTGGCTTTCAAGGTGAGCGCGTAGTAAGCATAGCGCAGTACAATACTAGGTCTATATTTCCTATGGTGCAAATAAAAACCAATATATCTATAACAAGTTACTGAATGTTGTTGCTGTCTATAGCAGCAACAGCTTTCCGTCAAATTGTTGTCACAACTTTCAATCAAATGGTTCTCAAAATAATCAGCAGGGCAGTCAATGTTGCAAGACCTGCTGAAGATATTTCGAGCAAATTTATTGACAGTCATTTCTTACTCAGGCACCAACAACGTTGTCAAATTTTTCTCAGAATAATCAGCGGGCTTTCTTTTTTTGTTAGGCTACCAAATGCCTACACAATAAGTTACGCCTACATGGTATATGGAATCAAGACCCACTCTCAGATATGCTTGAAAATTTGGTTCATTTCATCATCAATCAGGAGGTAAGTGTATTATTCTATTCACGGTAGGCATGTCAGAGGCGACCGTGCATGCTTTGGTGGACTGATTGAACTTTGTGAACATATTTCACTCTGAAATAGGCCTCTAAAGACCTAACTAATTGTGTATGCACTTGCTTGTAAATAAAAACCCCACAGACCCTCCTTGCAGGCTGTTGTTTTATTAACCACTGTAAAAACATACTTACCATTCAGTCACTACTTGCTAAATCAATTATCCGCATTTAGCTACCAGAATAAGATTTTTATGCTTGCATACTCTCCTCCCCATGCCTATTCCTATTAATATGAACCCTCAACCAGGCTACTGGTTAACTCCATCTCCAGTATATAACCTGATATAGACTGGCACCAATCTGTACTCACTCCTTGGTGACGCCTGTCACTATGCACGCTTGCACATGCGCACTGGAGCCCAAATAGGAAACAGATTAACTTTTCTGAATTTAAGTGCCAAATATAATAGGCAGATTCTCAAATCATTTCCATGTGGGGTGGCTGAGGCCGGGTCGTAGTGATTGAATGGTAAGTATGTTTTTATAGTGGTTAATAAAACAACAGACCAAACTGCAAGGGGGGTCTGTGGGGGGGGGGGGGGGTTATTACACTACAGAAACATCCATTACCATTCAGTCACTACTTGCTAAACCCGTAGATTTGGTCAGTGCCCCACTTAAAACATTAGGTGGGAGGAGATTTGAGAATCTACAAACAAGGATAAAAATCAAACCAATCTTATCCAAATGTTAATAACATAAAATAATAGTGCATTTAAATCAATCACACCGTGATTATCAAATAAGGAAAACTTGAACTTAGAGATAAATAAAAACCAAAATAAACTCTCACCATTTCTTACAGACGCACAGTCTTAACGAAAATGGCGGGATGTGCTTGGTAAATGGTCTTCGGCTTTTTTGGTTAAAATCGGAATATTACGAAAGAAGGAGGCTGCTGCACTCTGATCTTTTAGATAAAAAGTGGTAAAAGTGGATTCAGATTTCCATCCTGCAACCTGCATGACTTCGTCTAGAGAAGAACCGGCAAAAAGAGCACAAGAGGTAGCCATTCCTCTAACATCGTGACCTTTTATATGGGAAAGATTAATTTGTTCTCGTGACAAAAGCTTAATTGTCTCACAAATCCATCTGGCAATCGTAGACTTTGAGACCGGTTTAGCTAACTCTTCCGCAAATGAAACCCATAAATGGGACGGATCAGATCTTTTAAAATCGGTTCGCTGTTTATAAACATAGGACAACAGAATTTGTAGCATGGCGAAAAAGATGATAATGATTTTAAAATGATCGGACTAGCAGGAAAACGGTTAGACTGAGTTTTAGATAAAAAATCCCTTCTGGGATATAATACTAAACCATCTCCCGAAACAATAAATCTGTCCCTTTCAGCAGAAAGAGCATGAATTTCTGAACGTCTTCTAGCAGAGGCAGCAGCAACAAGAAAAACAGCTTTAAAAGTTAAAAGTTTAATACTAATAGAAGCAAGAGGTTCAAAATGGCGGCCTGCCAACACCTGAAGGACCAAAGCCAAGTTCCAGGAAGGCAAAGGCTATCGGAGGACGAATATTGCCTAAACCTTGAATAAAACCCCCAACAGACCCCCCTTTAGTGGGTTGGTCTGTAGTTTTATTAACCACTATAAAAACATACTTACCGTTCAATCACTACTTGCTAAATCAAATATCTGCATTTAGCTATCAGAATAAAGTTTTTATTCTTGCCTATACACTCCCTAATGCCTATACCATCACCATGTAGACCCTCCACCAGGCTTCTGGTAGAGGGACCCCCTGCATTAGCCTTACAATAGACTGGCACCAGTCTATACTCACTCCTTGGTGACGCTTGTCACTAAGCACGCTCGCGCATGCGCAGTAGGTCCCACTTGTGAAAACTGAATCACTTTTCTAAATTTAAGTGCTGTACATCCAGCCTAGATTCTCAAATCAATACCCAGCGGGGTGGCTGAGGCCGGGTCGTAGTGATTGAACGGTAAGTATGTTTTTATAGTGGTTAATAAAACTACAGACCAACCCACTAAAGGGGGGTCTGTTGGGGGTTGTTATTACACCACAAAAACATCCATTACCGTTCAATCACTACTTGCTAAACCCGTAGATTTGGTCAGTGCCCCACTATGAAACTTTGGTGGGAGGTGATTTGAGAATCCATAAGCAAGGATAAAAATCAAACCAAACATAAACAAATGTTAATAACATAACATAATGGTGCATCCTAATCAATCACACAGTGATTAACAACCAAATAAAACTTTAAACATAAAGATTTAAACCAACAACCAAGGAATAACTCTCACCATTCTCCGCAGACGCACAGTCCTAACGAAAATGGTGGGATGTGCTTGGTAAATGGTCTTCAGCCTTCTTGGTTAAAATAGTAATGTTCCTAAAGAAGGATGCCGCTGCGCTCTGGTCTTTCAAATAAAAAGAGGTAAAAGTAGACTCAGATTTCCATCCTGCAACTTGCATAACTTCGTCTACAGAAGAGCCAGCAAACAAAGCAAAAGAGGTAGCCATCCCTCTAACATCATGAGCCTTAATGTGAGAGAGATTGACTTGCTCAGGAGACGCAATCTCGTAGCATAGTTGAATGGTATCACAAATCCATCTAGCGATGGAAGCTTTAGAGACCGGTCTGGCTACCCCTTCCGCGTAGGGAACCCATAAATGAGACGGATCGGATCTTTTAAAATCGGTACGACGCTTATAAGCCTTAAGAGCTCTGACTGGACACCAAAATCTGTCAGACGGAGAAAACGAAGATAAAGAATTTAAAATAATCGGTTTAGCTGGATAACGGTTTGATTGCGTTTTTGACAAAAAATCCCTTCTAGGATATAATACCAAACCGTCCCCAGCTTCAATAAATCTATCCTTTTCAGCGGAAAATGCATGGATCTCAGATCGTCTTCTAGCAGAAGCAGCCGCTACTAGAAAAACCGCCTTAAAAGTTAAAAGCTTTAAGCTAATCGAGGCGATAGGTTCAAAATGATGCCCTGCCAAAACCTGAAGAATCAGCGCCAAGTTCCAGGAAGGTAACGGTTTAGCAATAGGAGGCCGAATATTACCTAAACCTCTGATGAACCCATTCAGCACCTTAGTATCTTTAACATCTGCATTTAACAAACAAGGAAGAGAAGATGCTAAGGAAAATCTATATCCTCTAACCGTGTTAGCAGTCAGATGAAGGGAATCGAACAGATAAGATAAAAAGTCTAACACTTGGGATATAGAAACAGAATCGGGCACGAGATCATGATTTGAGCACCATTCTCCGAATATCTTAAGTCGACCCTTGTAAACTCTTCGGGTCGACTCCCTCCTGGCCGAATTAATAATTTCCTGAGACCTTGCAGAAAACTTATTCTCAGTGACCGAGCACTCGATATTCTCCAAACACACAGACTGAAGATTCCTGGGTTTGGATGAAGGCACCTTCCCCTTACTTGGGATAACAGATCTGGGGACACTGGCAGCAGACGTGGGAAGTCTACTAGAAGATCGAGAAGGTCTACGAACCAGATCCTTTTTGGCCAAAATGGAGCTATCAACAAAATCTCGCATACCTGATCCTTGACTTTCTTCAGAACCAGGGGAAGCAGGATAGTCGGAGGGAACGCATACGCGAAGATTCCTTTCCAGGACTGAGCCAGGGCGTCCACCGCCAACGCCTGATCGTCCGGAAAAGGAGACATGAAAGAGGAGATCTGGGCATTCAGAGAGGTCGCGAACAGGTCTACATGGGGACGATCCAGGAGGTTGAAGATCGCTTTGACAACCGACCTCTTTAACTGCCACTCTGTGTGGGCGAATTTGGAAGGGCGAGACAACTGATCCGCCAGAAAATTCAGACATCCTGGTACATGGGAGGACACCAGGAAAATCTGCTTCATACGACACCACATGAGGAGATTCCACACCTCCAAACACAGGCGAGACGACTTCGTGCCTCCCTGCTTGTTGATATACGAGACTACTGTGGAATTGTCTGATCGAATCGAGATCTTGAGGCCCTGCACTTGATCCGACCAGGCAAGGAGAGTCTTCTTGACAGCCCACAATTCCAGAATGTTGATGTGGGCTGACGACTCCTCTCGGGACCACAGGCCTGAGACCGAAAGGGAACCCCAGACCGCTCCCCATCCCTCCTGGGAAGCGTCTGTAAAAATGACCGCCTGAGGAGAAGACTTGACCAGAGGAACACCCATCATCAGCAGAGAGCGATCCTTCCAAAAATCTAGATGGGGCCTCAAATGATCTCTGACCGGGATCTGATGGTACACTGAATGGGTCGACTGTTTCCACAGGGACATTAGATACATTTGGAAAGGTCTCCTCATCAGCGCCGCCCACGGAATGATGTTCTCGACGCTGACCATCAAGCCTATCACCCGGAGAAAGAATATTGCTCTGACCACGGCAGAGGAAGCCAGAATTTCCATGGCTACTAGGATTGCTTCTACTCTTACCTCTGAAGGGAAGACTAAGCCTTGACCAAGGTCGAAAGCCACACCTAGGTGGGTGAAAACCTGAGACGGGACCAAAGATGATTTTTCTAGATTTAAAACCCATCCTAGACTGGAAGCCAGACTGCAGACCTCTGGAATGATGCTTGCCAGAATTGAGGCAGATTCTGCTTTTAGCAACCAGTCGTCTATGTAAACGTGAAGGGGAATAGAACGACTGTGCAGAAAACCTGCCACTGCTGACACTAGGCGGGTGAAGAAGAAAGGGGCCGTGGTCAAGCCGAACGGCATGACTCTGAATTGCCATACCCTCCCCTTGAACGCGAATCTCATGAATTTTCTGAATGGAGGGTGTATGAGAATGTGAAAATAGGCGTCCTTGATATCTATGGACGCTGTCCACATGCCTGGACTCAGACCGGCGATAATCTGAGATACCGTCTCCATCTTGAATTTTGGGGTGGATATATGCAGATTTAATCTCTTCAGATTGATGATTGGACGCCATCCACCTGATTTCTTGGGGACTAGAAATAGAGTTGAGTAGAATCCCGGGTCTACTCTCCAACATGGAACCTCTTCTATAGCCTTCTTCAACCACATTGACTCCACTTCGTCTTCCAAGGCTACCAACTTCTCCAGATTGGATGGAACTGGAGTCCATTTGGGCTGGTAAGACAGAGGAGGAGGCAATTCTATCCAAGACGGAGCATAACCCCAGCGGATTTGATCTAACAGCCAGGAGTCCTGGGCAAGGGCTTTCCATGTCTCCCAGAACAGAGACAAGCGCCCTCCTACTGGCACGCTGGGAAGAAGGGATTGCACCGATAGATCCAAAAGTTGTAGAAGAGGAGGAAGGACTGGTAAATGAGATTGGGAAAGGCCTGCCCGGGCTGAGGCCACCCCTTCAAACCCGTCTAGGTTGAAAACCTCTAGAGGAGCGTCCTCTAGAACTAGACCTGTAACCTCGAGAGAAAAATTGACCCCTTCTCGCCTGAGGAGGGGCTTGACGAACCTGGGCTCTAGGTCTATGAGATGAAATGGATTTAAAACGATCCTCCTCCGCAGATCTGGAATGGGAAGGGGAGGACCGATTAGAGTTCGTAAACACCCTTGACGGATAAGCCCCATATTCATCCGGCCTAAGACTCTTCCTCCTGGGAGAGGAGGAGGGACTCTTCACCGCAGAAGAGTCCCTTTTAACTGACGGCCTCAAAACCGAAATCTGATCCCGCAGATCCTTATCTGATCTGAGACGATCAGACTCCGCCCTAAGGATCGATGTAGAATCCTGACCGAAAATATCTGATCCGAAAGGCGGAGCAGATATCAGGTTACTCCTGAGGGAATCAGAAATATTCACCTCAGCAAGCTTCCTTGACCTTCTCTTAGAGGTGATGAAACCTAGTGAACGGCAAACTGAATTCAACGAACCTCTTGACAGGTCAACTAACGAACGAAATATCTCCGGAGGAACCTGACCCCCTTTCTCGTGAGTTTTGAGCATAGCCTCTGAAAGAAGGGCCAAAAAGTTTGCTGACTTCAACTGAGCCCGACAGACAGACTCCCATCTAAAAAGGTCTGATGAAGATTCTACCTTAGCCGCTTCCTTCAGATGCGATGAAAGAACATCCCATGTCGGACCATTAAGAGATTGAGTAGAAGCCAATCTAATGTAATCCTCTTTCGGAATCTGAACTGGAGCATCTACCTTGGGAGTAAGAGAAAAATCTTTCAGTTGGACATCGTTAATGTAAAAATCTAACATGTCTACTACCAAGTTATCTACCGGAAGAACAGAAGGAACATTAGCTGAAGAGACTGAAGATGACAGCGCAGAACCAAACGACGGAGGATCAAGCGAAAATTCATCCTGAAGAGGAAGAGATAGAGACGAAGCTATCCATTGATGAGCCCTAGACCAGTCATCTGGCGAGGCCCTCTCGTGATAGAACCTCTTCAGATCCCTGGCCCTGACTGATCTCTGAGTAGCCTTGACAGAAAGGTGAGACGGAGAAGAGGAAGAAGAAGAAGAAGGAGGAGGACAGATGTCTGAATCTAGCGAAACAGAAGCATCCACGATCCTCAGAGAGGAAGGAGAAGCTAAAGCTCTAGAAGGAGCGTCCGAGAGAGTGTCCAACGTCAATGGAGACTGATAAGCACTAGCAACACGGGCCTCAGGCTGACTAGAACTGAAAAAATAAGGATCCAACTCACTAGCTGAAAATCTGGACAAAATTGAAAATCTAGCTGAAATAACAGATCGGTGAAGAGAGGAATCGCGGCTTACTGAAAACAAGGAAAAATCTAAACCCGAATCAACTATCTGGAACTCTAATTCTGGAGACAGAACGACCGAAACAATAGGATCCGAATGATCAAACTCCGGAGAAGATGAAGAATAAGAAGGCAAAGTAGGAACAGATGGATCAGAAGAAGAAGGTATGTGAGACGTCGCAGAATAATTCTGCTGAAGGGAAGCCGGAATATGAAGAAAACCTGGAGGCGGAGATATAGATGATGGATGAAAAAGAGAAGACGAATTAGAAACATGAGAAGACGAAAAATCCCTAGCAGACAAGCCAGATACAGACGAAGAGGACGGATGACTACTACTCTTCTGAGAACCTGCTTGAGAGAACAAGGAAGGAGATGAATAATGTCTATCAAAAACGGGAGGACCGGCGCGAAAATAACTAGAATCGGAATTAACAGACCTATTACTGGACTGGGAATCTGAGTTATTCGGCAGCTCATAACTTGATGCATAAACAGAAGTTCCCGTCGGGACTGAAACACCGAGACCGGAAATAGAACGCTTCATATCTCCTAATCCGGAAGTAGAAAAACTGTCACCAGAAGCGGAAATAGGAAACCCCGAAACGGAACCGGAAGTCGCTTGCAAGGACGGGTCAAACCGACCCGGACATGCATAAGATGGACCGGAAGTGTCTACACCACCGCCGGAACCGGAACTAACCAAAACTGGGCCGGAAAAGGAGGATGTATGTAACAACGGATCCAACTGACTCGGATAAGCATAATTCCCACCGGAAGTAGTCACACTACTACCGGAAGAAGAGCCTGACAATCCGGACACTGAACGGTGCATAGACGGGTCCAACAGACCCGGATGCACATTCTTCCTACCGGAAGTAGCAGCACTACTACCGGAAGCGGAAGTCGACGAACCGGAAACGGAAGACGCCATATGATGCACCGCCGGGTCCAACAGACCCGGAACTACATTGTTCCTCCCGGAACCGGAAACTCTATAGCCGGATACTGAAGAACCGGAAACGGATGTTGACGCATAAGCCATATTCTCATGAGTCACCGGATGTTCAGCCAAGCCAGAAACAATCACGGTGCTCATTTCCGGATGCCCGGTAAAACCAGAAGACATTCCGGACAGCAAACCCGCTTGCCCGGACAAGCCAGGAGCATAGACGGGTGCTTCCTTAGAGGCGATCGGCGATCTTACCACCTTCCTTGCAATTGGAATCACTGTAAACCGGACCTTAGCTTGAGGTGACACATCGGAAGCTTCCGCCCCAAATACCACCGCTTGAGACTTAAGCTGGTCCTCAAGTCTAACATGGTCTTTGACCTGGCTCCTACCGGAGGATACCTTACCAGGTTTCTTTCTTGTCTCGCCGGACTTTCCTTTGGGAGACTTGATTTGTTGTCTTGATGTTAAGGAAACCGGCTTTCCCCATTTACGAGATCGCGACTGAGGGCTAAATTCGGAGTCTGATGACTCCTCTTTAGCGGCCTTAATAGCAGATGTAATACGCTCGTCTAAAGATTTCGTCAATACATTTGCGAAGGATTCAAATCTGGCGAATAATGCCATAACCGGATCTGTGATAGAGGAGCTGCCCCCCTCCTTTGCTGAACCCGACGTATTAATAGAGGTGGAAGCAGATGTTACTGCTTTAGGACCTTCAACAACGGAGGGAGAGCGACCTGAGGGCAATGCAGGCTTAACCACGAAATCCTTAAAAAACGCTTTAGATACGACCAATGGCCAACCCTTGCACACTCCACACATTTTTAAAGGGGTGCAGGTGGTACACCTCAGGCAAACATGCCCCGTATAATCCTTAGCGTGAACCCGATCACACTTATTCGACGCACACTTTATTTTCTCAGAAGATACTGACACTTCCTATAAAAAATAAGAAATGATGCGAAATAAAGCAACTAGCTTTAAGCAAACCTGAGATATCACAGACGCTACGCCTTGGCCTATTTAAATAAAGTGTTTGAAGAAAGAATCAGTAAAGATTCTGATATATGTTTGAGAGCACTAGGACCTACGTTACTAGGAGTGGTACTGGCTATTATTATTATTACATGGTACTCTTGATGGTATATAATAGGCATGGTTACTCTAACCTCGAAAACGGGAGTAGTGACACGAAAACTGGTAACTCCAAACGTTAGAGTTACAAACACCTCTAAAACACCATGATATATAAGTTAAACATAACTTAGGAAGAATAGACTTCATGGTAGGCATTCCCGAGTCAACTCGTGATAACTGGAAATTTCTAGTTAGCAAGCTAAAACTTTTATATCGATTTGATAGCTGACAGTACTGTATAGCTAGCAGAATATTTGAAAAGTGATTCAGTTTTCACAAGTGGGACCTACTGCGCATGCGCGAGCGTGCTTAGTGACAAGCGTCACCAAGGAGTGAGTATAGACTGGTGCCAGTCTATTGTAAGGCTAATGCAGGGGGTCCCTCTACCAGAAGCCTGGTGGAGGGTCTACATGGTGATGGTATAGGCATTAGGGAGTGTATAGGCAAGAATAAAAACTTTATTCTGATAGCTAAATGCAGATATTTGATTTAGCAAGTAGTGATTGAACGGTAATGGATGTTTTTGTGGTGTAATAACAACTATTAAGAATCTTAGTGTCCTTGACATCGGCATTCAGAAGGCAAGGAAGAGAAGATGCCAAAGAAAATCTATACCCCCTAACAGTATTAACTGATAAATATAAGGAATCAAAGATAGGCTAAAAAATCTAATACCTGGGGAATAGAAACAGAATCGGCCACGAAACCTTGGTCTGAACGCCATTCTCCAAATATTTTAAGTCGACCCTTGTAAACTCTGCGGGTCGACTCTCTTCTGGAAGAATCGATAATTTCCTGAGATCTTAAAGAAACTTTATTCTCAGAGACTTTACTTTCGATATTCTCCAAACACACAGACTGAAGATTTCTGGGTTTGGATGAAGACAAAGACCTCCTACTTGAGACAGATCTGGGGAGACTGGAAGATGAGGAAAGTCTACCAGGAGATCTAGAAGGTCTACAAAAGAAATCCTCTTTGGCCAAAAGGGAGCTATTAGGAGAATCTCACAGATTTGGTCTTTGACGTTCTTCAACACTAAAGGGATATAGAATCATTGGAGGGAATGCATAGGCGAACATTCCTGTCCAGGACTGAGACAGGGCGTCCATGGCCAGGGCCTGACTGTCTGGAAAAGGAGACATGAAAGAGGAGATCTGGGCATTCAGAGAGGTCGCAAACAGATCTACCAGAGGACGATCCATAAGACTGAAAATCGCTTTGACAACCAACCTCTTTAACTGCCACTCTGTGTGGGCGAATTTGCTGGGACGTGACAGTTGGTCCGCAAGAAAATTCAGACTGCCTGGGACATGAGCGGACAACAGAAAAATCTGACTGACTCTTGCGGCACCAAAAGAGGAGGTTCCACACTTCCAGACAAAGGAGGGATGACCTCGTACCCCCTGTCTGTTGATATAAGAGACCACTGTTGAATTGTCTGACCGAATCGAGACTTCGAGACCTATCACAAGATTTGACCATAATTCCAGAATGTTGATGTGAGCTGTCGACTCCTCCAGGGCCCAAAGACCGGAAACCAACATGGAGTCCCAGACCGCTCCCCAACCCTCCTGAGAAGCATCTGTGAAGATAATCGCCTGAGGGGAGGACTTTACCAGGGGAACACCCATCAGAAGCAGAGAACGATCTTTCCAAAATTCCAGATGAGGAATCAAGTGTTCTCTGATGGGAATCTGATGGTAAATGGAGTGAACTGACTGCTTCCAAAAACACATTAAATACATTTGGAAGGGTCTCCTCATCAGCACCGCCCAAGGAATTACTTTCTCTACGCTGACCATCAGTCCTATCACTCTGAAAAAGAATCTTGCTCTTACCATGGGAGAAGACAGGATTTCCATTTCCACTGATAAAGCCACAAGAGAAGATTCCACATTTCTAAACAACGGAGAGACGACCTTGTACCTCCCTGCCTGTTGATATAAGACACCACTGTCAAATTTTCCGACCGAATCAAGACTTCGAGACCTATCTGACCATGAAAGGAGAGCCTTCTTGACAGCCCACAACTCCAGAGTGTTGATATGGGCTGTCGACTCCTCCAGGGACCAAAGGCCGGAAACTGACAGGGAGTCCCAGACTGCTCCCCAACCCTCCTGGGAAGCGTCTGTGAAGATAATCGCCTGAGGGGAGGACTTTATCAGTGGAACACCCATTAGAAGCAGAGAACGATCCCTCAAAAAATCTAGATGAGGGATCAAATGTTCTCTGATGGGAATCTGATGGTAAATAGAGTGGACTGACTGCTTCCAAAGGGACATTAAATACATTTGGAAGGGTCTTCTCATCAGCGCCGCCCAAGGAATCACTTTCTCTACGCTGACCATCAATCCTATCACTCTTAACAGGAATCTTGCTCTGACCTTGGAAGAAGAAGATAGAATTTCCATTACCACTGATAAAGCCTCTATTCTTGGATCTGAGGGGAAGACTAGGCCCTGGGCCAGATCGAACGAAACGCATAGATGCGTGAAGATTTGAGAGGGAACTAGACTTGATTTCTCTAGATTTAAAATCCACCCTAGGCTGCATGTCAGACTGCAGACCTCTGGAAGAATTCCTGAGAGAATTGAGGAAGACTGCTTTTACTAACCAATCATCTATATAAATGTGCAGATGGATAGAATGGTGCAAGATTCCTGCCACGGCTGAGACTAGGCGAGTAAAAAGGAAAGGAACCAGGCCGAAAGGCATGGCGCGAAACTGCCAAACTCGATCTTGTAAGCGAACTTCAGGAATTTTCTGAAGTAAGGGTGGATGAGAACATGAAAGTAGGCATCCTTTAGGTCGATGGAAGAAGTCCACATGCCCTGATCTAGACTGGATATGATCTGGGATATGGTCTCCATCTTGAACTTTGGAGAAAGGATCAGGAGATTTAATTTCTTCAAATTTATGATAGGACGCCAACCTCCTGTCTTCTTGGAAACTAAAAAGATGATTGAATAGTAGCCCAGGTCTACTCTCCAATGGGGAACTTCTTCTATTGCCTTCTTGACAATCATGGATTCCAACTCCTCTTCTAAAGCCACCAATTTTTCTGAATTGGAGGGAATTGGTGTTCACTTGGGAAGAAAGGAGAGAAGAGGAAGATGACGGATCCAAGACAGTGCATAACCCCAATATATCTGAGAAACTAGCCAGGAGTCCTGAATGAGGGCCTGCCAATTCTCACAAAACAGAGACCGGCGCCATCCTACTGACACGTTTGGTAAAAGGCACTGGACCGACTGATCCAAAGGCACAAGAAGAGGGAGAGGATTGACTGAAGAAAGCTTTCTGGACCTTCTCTTAGATGTGATAAACCCCAAGGATCTGCAAACTGAATTAAGAGAACCACGAGACAGATCAGCTAAGGAACGAAAGACTGATACAGGAACCTGATCACCACGCTCTTGAGCCTTGAGAACAGCATCAGATAACAGAGCAAGAAAATTAGCCGACTTAAGCTGGGATCTGCAGACAGACTCCCATTTATAAAGATCAGTGGAATGCTCAGTCTTAGAAGAATCCTTTAAATGTGAGGAAAGAACATCCCAGGTGGAGCCAGAAAGCGATTGAAGAGTAGCAACCTTTAAATAATCTTCTTTGGGGACCTGAACAGGAGCATAAAATTTTGAAGAGGGAGAAAACTCCTTACAATTAGCATCATTAATGAAAAAATCCAACATATCCACGACTAAGTTATCAATAGGTAGGACTTGAGGAGAAGAATCAGATGTAGAAAGTGCAGACCCGAAAGAAGGAGGTCTATAGAATATTCGTCCTTAAGAGGAAGAGAAAGAGTAGAGGCGATCCACCTATGAGCCATGGACCAGTCCTCCGAAGAGGCCCTGACCGGACAAAACCTCTTCAGATCCCTGGCCCTGACTGACTTGGGGA
>CM067370.1:98009219-98033577 GCA_034401795.1 Chaetoderma sp. LZ-2023a | reverse complement strand
AAACCCCCAACAGACCCCCCTTTAGTGGGTTGGTCTGTAGTTTTATTAACCACTATAAAAACATACTTACCGTTCAATCAGTACTTGCTAAATCAAATATCTGCATTTAGCTATCAGAATAAAGTTTTTTATTCTTGCCTATACACTCCCTAATGCCTATACCATCACCATGTAGACCCTCCACCAGGCTTCTGGTAGAGGGACCCCCTGCATTAGCCTTACAATAGACTGGCACCAGTCTATACTCACTCCTTGGTGACGCTTGTCACTAAGCACGCTCGCGCATGCGCAGTAGGTCCCACTTGTGAAAACTGAATCACTTTTCTAAATTTAAGTGCTGTACATCCAGCCTAGATTCTCAAATCAATACCCAGCGGGGTGGCTGAGGCCGGGTCGTAGTGATTGAACGGTAAGTATGTTTTTATAGTGGTTAATAAAACTACAGACCAACCCACTAAAGGGGGGTCTGTTGGGGGTTGTTATTACACCACAAAAACATCCATTACCGTTCAATCACTACTTGCTAAACCCGTAGATTTGGTCAGTGCCCCACTATGAAACTTTGGTGGGAGGTGATTTGAGAATCCATAAGCAAGGATAAAAATCAAACCAAACATAAACAAATGTTAATAACATAACATACTGGTGCATCCTAATCAATCACACAGTGATTAACAACCAAATAAAACTTTAAACATAAAGATTTAAACCAACAACCAAGGAATAACTCTCACCATTCTCCGCAGACGCACAGTCCTAACGAAAATGGTGGGATGTGCTTGGTAAATGGTCTTCAGCCTTCTTGGTTAAAATAGTAATGTTCCTAAAGAAGGATGCCGCTGCGCTCTGGTCTTTCAAATAAAAAGAGGTAAAAGTAGACTCAGATTTCCATCCTGCAACTTGCATAACTTCGTCTACAGAAGAGCCAGCAAACAAAGCAAAAGAGGTAGCCATCCCTCTAACATCATGAGCCTTAATGTGAGAGAGATTGACTTGCTCAGGAGACGCAATCTCGTAGCATAGTTGAATGGTATCACAAATCCATCTAGCGATGGAAGCTTTAGAGACCGGTCTGGCTACCCCTTCCGCGTAGGGAACCCATAAATGAGACGGATCGGATCTTTTAAAATCGGTACGACGCTTATAAGCCTTAAGAGCTCTGACTGGACACCAAAATCTGTCAGACGGAGAAAACGAAGATAAAGAATTTAAAATAATCGGTTTAGTTGGATAACGGTTTGATTGCGTTTTTGACAAAAAATCCCTTCTAGGATATAATACCAAACCGTCCCCAGCTTCAATAAATCTATCCTTTTCAGCGGAAAATGCATGGATCTCAGATCGTCTTCTAGCAGAAGCAGCCGCTACTAGAAAAACCGCCTTAAAAGTTAAAAGCTTTAAGCTAATCGAGGCGATAGGTTCAAAATGATGCCCTGCCAAAACCTGAAGAATCAGCGCCAAGTTCCAGGAAGGTAACGGTTTAGCAATAGGAGGCCGAATATTACCTAAACCTCTGATGAACCCATTCAGCACCTTAGTATCTTTAACATCTGCATTTAACAAACAAGGAAGAGAAGATGCTAAGGAAAATCTATATCCTCTAACCGTGTTAGCAGTCAGATGAAGGGAATCGAACAGATAAGATAAAAAGTCTAACACTTGGGATATAGAAACAGAATCGGGCACGAGATCATGATTTGAGCACCATTCTCCGAATATCTTAAGTCGACCCTTGTAAACTCTTCGGGTCGACTCCCTCCTGGCCGAATTAATAATTTCCTGAGACCTTGCAGAAAACTTATTCTCAGTGACCGAGCACTCGATATTCTCCAAACACACAGACTGAAGATTCCTGGGTTTGGATGAAGGCACCTTCCCCTTACTTGGGATAACAGATCTGGGGACACTGGCAGCAGACGTGGGAAGTCTATTAGAAGATCGAGAAGGTCTACGAACCAGATCCTTTTTGGCCAAAATGGAGCTATCAACAAAATCTCGCATACCTGATCCTTGACTTTCTTCAGAACCAGGGGAAGTAGGATAGTCGGAGGGAACGCATACGCGAAGATTCCTTTCCAGGACTGAGCCAGGGCGTCCACCGCCAACGCCTGATCGTCCGGAAAAGGAGACATGAAAGAGGAGATCTGGGCATTCAGAGAGGTCGCGAACAGGTCTACATGGGGACGATCCAGGAGGTTGAAGATCGCTTTGACAACCGACCTCTTTAACTGCCACTCTGTGTGGGCGAATTTGGAAGGGCGAGACAACTGATCCGCCAGAAAATTCAGACATCCTGGTACATGGGAGGACACCTGGAAAATCTGCTTCATACGACACCACATGAGGAGATTCCACACCTCCAAACACAGGCGAGACGACTTCGTGCCTCCCTGCTTGTTGATATACGAGACTACTGTGGAATTGTCTGATCGAATCGAGATCTTGAGGCCCTGCACTTGATCCGACCAGGCAAGGAGAGTCTTCTTGACAGCCCACAATTCCAGAATGTTGATGTGGGCTGACGACTCCTCTCGGGACCACAGGCCTGAGACCGAAAGGGAACCCCAGACCGCTCCCCATCCCTCCTGGGAAGCGTCTGTAAAAATGACCGCCTGAGGAGAAGATTTGACCAGAGGAACACCCATCATCAGCAGAGAGCGATCCTTCCAAAAATCTAGATGGGGCCTCAAATGATCTCTGACCGGGATCTGATGGTACACTGAATGGGTCGACTGTTTCCACAGGGACATTAGATACATTTGGAAAGGTCTCCTCATCAGCGCCGCCCACGGAATGATGTTCTCGACGCTGACCATCAAGCCTATCACCCGGAGAAAGAATATTGCTCTGACCACGGCAGAGGAAGCCAGAATTTCCATGGCTACTAGGATTGCTTCTACTCTTACCTCTGAAGGGAAGACTAAGCCTTGACCAAGGTCGAAAGCCACACCTAGGTGGGTGAAAACCTGAGACGGGACCAAAGATGATTTTTCTAGATTTAAAACCCATCCTAGACTGGAAGCCAGACTGCAGACCTCTGGAATGATGCTTGCCAGAATTGAGGCAGATTCTGCTTTTAGCAACCAGTCGTCTATGTAAACGTGAAGGGGAATAGAACGACTGTGCAGAAAACCTGCCACTGCTGACACTAGGCGGGTGAAGAAGAAAGGGGCCGTGGTCAAGCCGAACGGCATGACTCTGAATTGCCATACCCTCCCCTTGAACGCGAATCTCATGAATTTTCTGAATGGAGGGTGTATGAGAATGTGAAAATAGGCGTCCTTGATATCTATGGACGCTGTCCACATGCCTGGACTCAGACCGGCGATAATCTGAGATACCGTCTCCATCTTGAATTTTGGGGTGGATATATGCAGATTTAATCTCTTCAGATTGATGATTGGACGCCATCCACCTGATTTCTTGGGGACTAGAAATAGAGTTGAGTAGAATCCCGGGTCTACTCTCCAACATGGAACCTCTTCTATAGCCTTCTTCAACCACATTGACTCCACTTCGTCTTCCAAGGCTACCAACTTCTCCAGATTGGATGGAACTGGAGTCCATTTGGGCTGGTAAGACAGAGGAGGCAATTCTATCCAAGACGGAGCATAACCCCAGCGGATTTGATCTAACAGCCAGGAGTCCTGGGCAAGGGCTTTCCATGTCTCCCAGAACAGAGACAAGCGCCCTCCTACTGGCACGCTGGGAAGAAGGGATTGCACCGATAGATCCAAAAGTTGTAGAAGAGGAGGAAGGACTGGTAAATGAGATTGGGAAAGGCCTGCCCGGGCTGAGGCCACCCCTTCAAACCCGTCTAGGTTGAAAACCTCTAGAGGAGCGTCCTCTAGAACTAGACCTGTAACCTCGAGAGAAAAATTGACCCCTTCTCGCCTGAGGAGGGGCTTGACGAACCTGGGCTCTAGGTCTATGAGATGAAATGGATTTAAAACGATCCTCCTCCGCAGATCTGGAATGGGAAGGAGAGGACCGATTAGAGTTCGTAAACACCCTTGACGGATAAGCCCCATATTCATCCGGCCTAAGACTCTTCCTCCTGGGAGAGGAGGAGGGACTCTTCACCCCAGAAGAGTCCCTTTTAACTGACGGCCTCAAAACCGAAATCTGATCCCGCAGATCCTTATCTGATCTGAGACGATCAGACTCCGCCCTAAGGATCGATGTAGAATCCTGACCGAAAATATCTGATCCGAAAGGCGGAGCAGATATCAGGTTACTCCTGAGGGAATCAGAAATATTCACCTCAGCAAGCTTCCTTGACCTTCTCTTAGAGGTGATGAAACCTAGTGAACGGCAAACTGAATTCAACGAACCTCTTGACAGGTCAACTAACGAACGAAATATCTCCGGAGGAACCTGACCCCCTTTCTCGTGAGTTTTGAGCATAGCCTCTGAAAGAAGGGCCAAAAAGTTTGCTGACTTCAACTGAGCCCGACAGACAGACTCCCATCTAAAAAGGTCTGATGAAGATTCTACCTTAGCCGCTTCCCTCAGATGCGATGAAAGAACATCCCATGTCGGACCATTAAGAGATTGAGTAGAAGCCAATCTAATGTAATCCTCTTTCGGAATCTGAACTGGAGCATCTACCTTGGGAGTAAGAGAAAAATCTTTCAGTTGGACATCGTTAATGTAAAAATCTAACATGTCTACTACCAAGTTATCTACCGGAAGAACAGAAGGAACATTAGCTGAAGAGACTGAAGATGACAGCGCAGAACCAAACGACGGAGGATCAAGCGAAAATTCATCCTGAAGAGGAAGAGATAGAGACGAAGCTATCCATTGATGAGCCCTAGACCAGTCATCTGGCGAGGCCCTCTCGTGATAGAACCTCTTCAGATCCCTGGCCCTGACTGATCTCTGAGTAGCCTTGACAGAAAGGTGAGACGGAGAAGAGGAAGAAGAAGAAGAAGGAGGAGGACAGATGTCTGAATCTAGCGAAACAGAAGCATCCACGATCCTCAGAGAGGAAGGAGAAGCTAAAGCTCTAAAAGGAGCGTCCGAGAGAGTGTCCAACGTCAATGGAGACTGATAAGCACTAGCAACACGGGCCTCAGGCTGACTAGAACTGAAAAAATAAGGATCCAACTCACTAGCTGAAAATCTGGACAAAATTGAAAATCTAGCTGAAATAACAGATCGGTGAAGAGAGGAATCGCGGCTTACTGAAAACAAGGAAAAATCTAAACCCGAATCAACTATCTGGAACTCTAATTCTGGAGACAGAACGACCGAAACAATAGGATCCGAATGATCAAACTCCGGAGAAGATGAAGAATAAGAAGGCAAAGTAGGAACAGATGGATCAGAAGAAGAAGGTATGTGAGACGTCGCAGAATAATTCTGCTGAAGGGAAGCCGGAATATGAAGAAAACCTGGAGGCGGAGATATAGATGATGGATGAAAAAGAGAAGACGAATTAGAAACATGAGAAGACGAAAAATCCCTAGCAGACAAGCCAGATACAGACGAAGAGGACGGATGACTACTACTCTTCTGAGAACCTGCTTGAGAGAACAAGGAAGGAGATGAATAATGTCTATCAAAAACGGGAGGACCGGCGCGAAAATAACTAGAATCGGAATTAACAGACCTATTACTGGACTGGGAATCTGAGTTATTCGGCAGCTCATAACTTGATGCATAAACAGAAGTTCCCGTCGGGACTGAAACACCGAGACCGGAAATAGAACGCTTCATATCTCCTAATCCGGAAGTAGAAAAACTGTCACCAGAAGCGGAAATAGGAAACCCCGAAACGGAACCGGAAGTCGCTTGCAAGGACGGGTCAAACCGACCCGGACATGCATAAGATGGACCGGAAGTGTCTACACCACCGCCGGAACCGGAACTAACCAAAACTGGGCCGGAAAAGGAGGATGTATGTAACAACGGATCCAACTGACTCGGATAAGCATAATTCCCACCGGAAGTAGTCACACTACTACCGGAAGAAGAGCCTGACAATCCGGACACTGAACGGTGCATAGACGGGTCCAACAGACCCGGATGCACATTCTTCCTACCGGAAGTAGCAGCACTACTACCGGAAGCGGAAGTCGACGAACCGGAAACGGAAGACGCCATATGATGCACCGCCGGGTCCAACAGACCCGGAACTACATTGTTCCTCCCGGAACCGGAAACTCTATAGCCGGATACTGAAGAACCGGAAACGGATGTTGACGCATAAGCCATATTCTCATGAGTCACCGGATGTTCAGCCAAGCCAGAAACAATCACGGTGCTCATTTCCGGATGCCCGGTAAAACCAGAAGACATTCCGGACAGCAAACCCGCTTGCCCGGACAAGCCAGGAGCATAGACGGGTGCTTCCTTAGAGGCGATCGGCGATCTTACCACCTTCCTTGCAATTGGAATCACTGTAAACCGGACCTTAGCTTGAGGTGACACATCGGAAGCTTCCGCCCCAAATACCACCGCTTGAGACTTAAGCTGGTCCTCAAGTCTAACATGGTCTTTGACCTGGCTCCTACCGGAGGATACCTTACCAGGTTTCTTTCTTGTCTCGCCGGACTTTCCTTTGGGAGACTTGATTTGTTGTCTTGATGTTAAGGAAACCGGCTTTCCCCATTTACGAGATCGCGACTGAGGGCTAAATTCGGAGTCTGATGACTCCTCTTTAGCGGCCTTAATAGCAGATGTAATACGCTCGTCTAAAGATTTCGTCAATACATTTGCGAAGGATTCAAATCTGGCGAATAATGCCATAACCGGATCTGTGATAGAGGAGCTGCCCCCCTCCTTTGCTGAACCCGACGTATTAATAGAGGTGGAAGCAGATGTTACTGCTTTAGGACCTTCAACAACGGAGGGAGAGCGACCTGAGGGCAATGCAGGCTTAACCACGAAATCCTTAAAAAACGCTTTAGATACGACCAATGGCCAACCCTTGCACACTCCACACATTTTTAAAGGGGTGCAGGTGGTACACCTCAGGCAAACATGCCCCGTATAATCCTTAGCGTGAACCCGATCACACTTATTCGACGCACACTTTATTTTCTCAGAAGATACTGACACTTCCTATAAAAAATAAGAAATGATGCGAAATAAAGCAACTAGCTTTAAGCAAACCTGAGATATCACAGACGCTACGCCTTGGCCTATTTAAATAAAGTGTTTGAAGAAAGAATCAGTAAAGATTCTGATATATGTTTGAGAGCACTAGGACCTATGTTACTAGGAGTGGTACTGGCTATTATTATTATTACATGGTACTCTTGATGGTATATAATAGGCATGGTTACTCTAACCTCGAAAACGGGAGTAGTGACACGAAAACTGGTAACTCCAAACGTTAGAGTTACAAACACCTCTAAAACACCATGATATATAAGTTAAACATAACTTAGGAAGAATAGACTTCATGGTAGGCATTCCCGAGTCAACTCGTGATAACTGGAAATTTCTAGTTAGCAAGCTAAAACTTTTATATCGATTTGATAGCTGACAGTACTGTATAGCTAGCAGAATATTTGAAAAGTGATTCAGTTTTCACAAGTGGGACCTACTGCGCATGCGCGAGCGTGCTTAGTGACAAGCGTCACCAAGGAGTGAGTATAGACTGGTGCCAGTCTATTGTAAGGCTAATGCAGGGGGTCCCTCTACCAGAAGCCTGGTGGAGGGTCTACATGGTGATGGTATAGGCATTAGGGAGTGTATAGGCAAGAATAAAAACTTTATTCTGATAGCTAAATGCAGATATTTGATTTAGCAAGTAGTGATTGAACGGTAATGGATGTTTTTGTGGTGTAATAACAACTATTAAGAATCTTAGTGTCCTTGACATCGGCATTCAGAAGGCAAGGAAGAGAAGATGCTAAAGAAAATCTATACCCCCTAACAGTATTAACTGATAAATATAAGGAATCAAAGATAGGCTAAAAAATCTAATACCTGGGGAATAGAAACAGAATCGGCCACGAAACCTTGGTCTGAACGCCATTCTCCAAATATTTTAAGTCGACCCTTGTAAACTCTGCGGGTCGACTCTCTTCTGGAAGAATCGATAATTTCCTGAGATCTTAAAGAAACTTTATTCTCAGAGACTTTACTTTCGATATTCTCCAAACACACAGACTGAAGATTTCTGGGTTTGGATGAAGACAAAGACCTCCTACTTCAGACAGATCTGGGGAGACTGGAAGATGAGGAAAGTCTACCAGGAGATCTAGAAGGTCTACAAAAGAAATCCTCTTTGGCCAAAAGGGAGCTATTAGGAGAATCTCACAGATTTGGTCTTTGACGTTCTTCAACACTAAAGGGATATAGAATCATTGGAGGGAATGCATAGGCGAACATTCCTGTCCAGGACTGAGACAGGGCGTCCATGGCCAGGGCCTGACTGTCTGGAAAAGGAGACATGAAAGAGGAGATCTGGGCATTCAGAGAGGTCGCAAACAGATCTACCAGAGGACGATCCATAAGACTGAAAATCGCTTTGACAACCAACCTCTTTAACTGCCACTCTGTGTGGGCGAATTTGCTGGGACGTGACAGTTGGTCCGCAAGAAAATTCAGACTGCCTGGGACATGAGCGGACAATAGAAAAATCTGACTCTTGCGGCACCAAAAGAGGAGGTTCCACACTTCCAGACAAAGGAGGGATGACCTCGTACCCCTGTCTGTTGATATAAGAGACCACTGTTGAATTGTCTGACCGAATCGAGACTTCGAGACCTATCACAAGATTTGACCATAATTCCAGAATGTTGATGTGAGCTGTCGACTCCTCCAGGGCCCAAAGACCGGAAACCAACATGGAGTCCCAGACCGCTCCCCAACCCTCCTGAGAAGCATCTGTGAAGATAATCGCCTGAGGGGAGGACTTTACCAGGGGAACACCCATCAGAAGCAGAGAACGATCTTTCCAAAATTCCAGATGAGGATTCAAGTGTTCTCTGATGGGAATCTGATGGTAAATGGAGTGAACTGACTGCTTCCAAAAACACATTAAATACATTTGGAAGGGTCTCCTCATCAGCGCCACCCAAGGAATTACTTTCTCTACGCTGACCATCAGTCCTATCACTCTGAAAAAGAATCTTGCTCTTACCATGGGAGAAGACAGGATTTCCATTTCCACTGATAAAGCCACAAGAGAAGATTCCACATTTCTAAACAACGGAGAGACGACCTTGTACCTCCCTGCCTGTTGATATAAGACACCACTGTCAAATTTTCCGACCGAATCAAAACTTCGAGACCTATCTGACCATGAAAGGAGAGCCTTCTTGACAGCCCACAACTCCAGAGTGTTGATATGGGCTGTCGACTCCTCCAGGGACCAAAGGCCGGAAACTGACAGGGAGTCCCAGACTGCTCCCCAACCCTCCTGGGAAGCGTCTGTGAAGATAATCGCCTGAGGGGAGGACTTTACCAGTGGAACACCCATTAGAAGCAGAGAACGATCCCTCAAAAAATCTAGATGAGGGATCAAATGTTCTCTGATGGGAATCTGATGGTAAATAGAGTGGACTGACTGCTTCCAAAGGGACATTAAATACATTTGGAAGGGTCTTCTCATCAGCGCCGCCCAAGGAATCACTTTCTCTACGCTGACCATCAATCCTATCACTCTTAACAGGAATCTTGCTCTGACCTTGGAAGAAGAAGATAGAATTTCCATTACCACTGATAAAGCCTCTATTCTTGGATCTGAGGGGAAGACTAGGCCCTGGGCCAGATCGAACGAAACGCATAGATGCGTGAAGATTTGAGAGGGAACTAGACTTGATTTCTCTAGATTTAAAATCCACCCTAGGCTGCATGCCAGACTGCAGACCTCTGGAAGAATTCCTGAGAGAATTGAGGAAGACTGCTTTTACTAACCAATCATCTATATAAATGTGCAGATGGATAGAATGGTGCAAGATTCCTGCCACGGCTGAGACTAGGCGAGTAAAAAGGAAAGGAACCAGGCCGAAAGGCATGGCGCGAAACTGCCAAACTCGATCTTGTAAGCGAACTTCAGGAATTTTCTGAAGGAAGGGTGGATGAGAACATGAAAGTAGGCATCCTTTAGGTCGATGGAAGAAGTCCACATGCCCTGATCTAGACTGGATATGATCTGGGATATGGTCTCCATCTTGAACTTTGGAGAAAGGATCAGGAGATTTAATTTCTTCAAATTTATGATAGGACGCCAACCTCCTGTCTTCTTGGAAACTAAAAAGATGATTGAATAGTAGCCCAGGTCTACTCTCCAATGGGGAACTTCTTCTATTGCCTTCTTGACAATCATGGATTCCAACTCCTCTTCTAAAGCCACCAATTTTTCTGAATTGGAGGGAATTGGTGTTCACTTGGGAAGAAAGGAGAGAAGAGGAAGATGACGGATCCAAGACAGTGCATAACCCCAACATATCTGAGAAACTAGCCAGGAGTCCTGAATGAGGGCCTGCCAATTCTCCCAAAACAGAGACCGGCGCCATCCTACTGACACGTTTGGTAAAAGGCACTGGACCGACTGATCCAAAGGCACAAGAAGAGGGAGAGGATTGACTGAAGAAAGCTTTCTGGACCTTCTCTTAGATGTGATAAACCCCAAGGATCTGCAAACTGAATTAAGAGAACCACGAGACAGATCAGCTAAGGAACGAAAGACTGATACAGGAACCTGATCACCACGCTCTTGAGCCTTGAGAACAGCATCAGATAACAGAGCAAGAAAATTAGCCGACTTAAGCTGGGATCTGCAGACAGACTCCCATTTATAAAGATCAGTGGAATGCTCAGTCTTAGAAGAATCCTTTAAATGTGAGGAAAGAACATCCCAGGTGGAGCCAGAAAGAGATTGAAGAGTAGCAACCTTTAAATAATCTTCTTTGGGGACCTGAACAGGAGCATAAAATTTTGAAGAGGGAGAAAACTCCTTACAATTAGCATCATTAATGAAAAAATCCAACATATCCACGACTAAGTTATCAATAGGTAGGACTTGAGGAGAAGAATCAGATGTAGAAAGTGCAGACCCGAAAGAAGGAGGTCTATAGAATATTCGTCCTTAAGAGGAAGAGAAAGAGTAGAGGCGATCCACCTATGAGCCATGGACCAGTCCTCCGAAGAGGCCCTGACCGGACAAAACCTCTTCAGATCCCTGGCCCTGACTGACTTGGGGACTGAGGAGAGAAGAAGGATTAGGAGAGGAAGAAGAGAGGAGTCACGAGAGGCTAATGAATCGGAAGTTCTAGAGGAAATAGGAGAATAAGGCCTCCTAGAAGGTTTAAGAGAGGAAACAGGCAGAGACTCAGAAAAGGATGAAATTTGATCAGAAGGAAAAGAATCCATGACATTACCCTGACTAGAAGACAAGGAAGGATGAACCAGAAAACTGGCAGAAAACCTCGAGAACAGAAAAACGCGCAGAAACAAAAGAATGAGCGAGTGAAGGATCCCTAACCACAGAAAAAAGAGAGAAATCTAGACCCGAATCAACAATTTGAAATTCTGACTCGGGAGAAAGAACAACAGAAACAATCGGATCAAGATAATCAAAGGAAGGAGAGGCAGAAGAGGAAGAAGGAGGAAGAGAAGACTTAGAATGAACAGAGGAAGAAGGATCCAAGGATCCCTGGAGAGAATTAATAGATGAAGAAAGATGGCAGAATCCCGGAGGAGGAATAGAAGATTGAAAAAGAGAGGAATTAGACACATGACTGGAAGAAAAATCCTTAGCGGAGAGAAAAGAAGAGGAAGAAGGCCTAGACTTAAAACCTGGAGAATGAGAGGAACAAGAAGAAGGAAGTCGCACTGCAGAGGAACTCAAGACAGCTTCATGAAAGGAAGGAACAGAAGAATAAGTCAAATCAACATCAACTACCTGAGATGAAATAGAAGAACCATAATCCGGAACTAAGGAATCATGGGAAAAATAACTATCAGAAAACTCAGAACCAGAGCTAACAAAATTCCTATCACCAAACGCATGATGCCTATCCGCTGAAAGGGAATCTGAAAAATTTTGCCCACCGGAAGAGGAAACTGAAAAAGGAAGCGGAAGTTGACGCTTGGATAAACTCTTAGCCAAATCTAACAGACCATGACTGTTCACTATACCGGAAGTTTCGTCCCAACCGGAAGCGGAAATCTATCCAGATCTGAACAACCCGGAAGTACACCCCTAGTACCGGAAGCGGAAGTGTACAGACCGGAATCCAAAACGGAAATGGAAGCGCTCCTACCGGAAGATGAAACATAAGGGTCCACAGACCCCGGATGTCCGGTATGGCCGGAAGCGCTACTAAGACCGGAAGAACAAAAACCGGAAGCAGAAATAGGAACCGGATCTTGAGGACCCGGATGTCCTGTAAAACCGGAAGTCAGACCGGAGACGGATAAAACGGAAGCAGATCCGGAAAATGGAAGTAGACCCGGGTCCTGGGGACCCGAATCCACTAAACATAAACTGGAAGTACTAGAAAATCCTGATTGATGAACACTAGCTACAGGCGATCTGTGGACATTTGTGACGACCGGAATGATCGAGACTTTGACATTGGCATAAGATTTTTGGTCGGGGGCTTCCGCCGCCACCACCACTGCTTGAGGGTCATGCCTTTCACCTTCAAGACTAATGTGGGTTTGACCAGGTGACCTGCTCGAGTTCACCTTCGAGAGCTTTTTTGCTCTAATTTTCTGTTTCGGAGACCTAATTTCTTGATGGGACGTAAGACGAATAGGTTTTCCCCATTTGCGGGCTATCATCCGATTCGGATGTCTTGTTTCTTGGCCTCACGGATGGCAGATGAAATCATCTCGTCTAGCGATTTAGTCAAAACAGATGCAAAGGACTCAAATCTAGCAAACAAAGCCAAAACAGCTTCAGAATTCGCTGAAGAGGCACCCCCCCCCTCCGTTGCTGATGGATTAGAAACATTAGATTTAGCAAAAGACACAGCTTTAGACTTAACAGCAACGGGGGTAGGGGAAGATTGACCAGAGGGCAGCGCTTGTTTAGAAGAAAAATCCTTTAAAAAGGCCTTAGATACGGACACAGACCACCCTTTGCATATCCCGCACATCGTTGTGGGGTACACGTAGTGCACTTTGAACAGACATGTCCTCCATACTCAGCAGAATGAAGGCGATCACACTTTGATGACATGCACTTGACCGTATCGGTTGATTTAACAGACTCCTAAATACAAAAAAGGATTACAATGAAGCATACAGCTTAGTATTTAGAAAAAATGAGTCTAGAAAAAAGCAAATGCATTTCTAAGAAAGGCGGGAAAGTTCAAATTTAAAAATCCCTAATGACAAGAAAACAATCTTTCATAGGGAAATAAACATATTCCTTACAATACACTAAACTGGAAGTGATAAAGGCTCCTTGGAGTAATAGAGGGTGTTTAGATGATGATGACTTAGGCATAGTAAGGTTGTTACCACGAAAACGATACCCCACGAAAACCGGTAACATTTTTATACATAGTTATAAAGCCGAATATAACCATGAAATACATCCAAAAACATAACTTAGGGAGGATAGACTTCATGGCAGGCATTTCTAGTGTTAGGAAGTCCTTCAATAGTATAGCTGACACAGCGCAAAGCTATAAAAACTTTCTAATAATACTTAGGCAGTTATTCTGCTTGCAGAATAATTGAAAAGTGAATCTGTTTCCTATTTGGGCTCCAGTGCGCATGCGCAAGCGCGCATAGTGACAGGCGTCATTAGGGAGTGAGTACAGACTGGTGCCAGTCTATATCAGGTTATATACTGGAGATGGAATTAACCAGTAGGCTGGTTGAGGGTTCATATTAATAGGAATAGGCATGAGCAAGCATAAAAATCTTATTCCGGTAGCTAAATGCGGATAATTGATTTAGCAAGTAGTGATTGAACGGTAATGGATGTTTTTGTGGTCTAATAACAACAGGGAGTACGCTGATTATTTTGAGAAAAATTTGACAACGATGTTGCTGCCTGAGTAAGAAATGATTGTTAATAAAGTTGGGCGAAATATCTTCAGCAAGCCATGCAACGTTGACTACACTGCTGCTTATTTTGTGAACAATCTGATTGAAAGTTGTCGCGTCAATGATTTTCAGCCAAATTGTTATCAAATCTTTATCTAGTGACAATTGTATTATTAGCTGATTATATTGATAACAATTTGACAGAAAGTTGTTGCTGCTATAGGCAGCAGCAGTTATCAGTAAACTTGTTATAAATATATTTGTTGTCACTTGCACCATAGGAAATATACATAACTTGTATTGAACTATGCTATGCACATCTACGCGCTCACCTTGAAAGCCAGCAGAAGAATAACTAGCATTAGCGTTACGAGAATGGTTTTATATGAACAATTGCTCACCGGTGAAGACAATAGAGTCTGACATAATGGCGCCAGTAAATATCTATCTAAAATGGTGGCTACAGTTTTAGTTAGATAAGGCGCCCATAAATTAACAAATAGTCATAAAATTAGCTAGGATATGTATCTTTTAAGAATAGATGAGAACTTTAATAGCAAACATTGTCATTTGCTTGACAAATCTTGACCATTAAAGACTAAGCGCTGCTTCTGGTAAAACCTGTTTTAACTGTCTCGCTGCAAGCCATCAGATAATAAGCAAAACCTCTTAATATCCTGAATATTCTGAAAACAATTTGACTGAAAGTTGTTGGTGGTTTACTCCCCCCAACAACTTTCAGTCAAATTGTTTTCAATATATTTAGCCAGTTCAAAGATATATCCCCTGGAATGTCACCTGCAGACTCAGCAGTCAGATAGCTAAAATGTTCAACAGGTTATTTAAGCTCACCGTTTATGTTTATTTTCAAATTGAAATACTGTGCTTCAGGGATGTAAAGGGTTAATTATTAGCAACATTGGATTAGGATCAGATTTTCTTTGAACATTCTAAATGAATGTAACACATTAACCCTTTCATGGTGAAGGCGGGCAAACCCGGCCTCTGCAGTGGTCTTCAGAAATGTGCATTTGAAGGCTGAAGAAGACTATTTTACCTATTTTTGAAAGTTTACCACTGTAATGACTGACTCGATAACCGAGCCAGCCATTCAAGTTGTAAATTCTTTTAAATACTCTTCACTTGGCCTGCAAATGGACATTCAATAAACAACACAAGTTTTCTTGCCTAAATTTTGTCATTAAATGGCTATGCTTCATTCCTAATGAATGCATGTAAACCTTTTAACCTCATTTAAATAGAGAAAGCAATACTCCAGTTGAAACATGAGGTTTCATTCTATGATGTGGCATCAAGTGCATCTAGATATTTAGTATCATAACTGCTACAAAGTTTTTAACCCTTACCATTCTGATGTCAATATTCTATCTTTTACAGTGTCAAAAGCAAAGAAACGGGTGTACATTTTCCAACAATTTTGGTGGACGATGCTTGTCTATGACAGCAACATTTTCCACCAAATTCATTGAAAAATGAACACCAGTTCATCATTTAAATTAATTCGAAATTTTGACACCAGAGTGGTAAAGGTTAATTCATTCAGCGCTGTGACAACTCTTATCCTGTTACTGGTCAGATTTGGTCACGGAAATTAAGACTTTCTCACAGAAACCGCCCATTTATAGACCAAGAAAAGACTATTTTTGAAAATATACCACTGGAATAACTGGCTCGGTTAACCGAGCCAGTCATTCCAGCAGTAAAATTTCAAAAATAGTCTTCAAATGGACTGTCAAAGACTGCAAATCATCATTCCTCAAGACCACCGCAGAGATTAGTTTTGGTGACTTCACAATTGCAGGGTTAAGCTCGAGGTTACAGTATTTCTGAAGCAATTTGACTGAACACTGTTGATAAAAATGGTTTCAGAAAAACTGGACGAGTCACAATACCAAAGATTCAATACCAAAGGTCAAATTTGGCAAAGAAAAGTTTGAATTTTTTTTCATACAAAATGTCCATTTGCAGACTAAGCAATTACTTCATGAAAATTTATCACTGGAATGACTGGCTCAAAAACTGATCCAGTCATTCAAATCGTGAACCTTAAAAAATAGTCTTCTCCTGGTCGGCAAACGAACATTTCTCAAGACCTTACCGCAAAGGCCATTTTTGTTCAGCTTGTCAATTAAAGCGTTAACTACAACTTTGATATACACACATACAGCTCAGAAACAACATAACATATTTCCAAAACAAAATAAAAACATACTGTTGAACATTTTGGACATAACTGAATTGGAAGACGCAGCAATGACTTCCAATCCAATTTAATTACATGTATGATCAAAATATTCAACAGAACATTAAAATCTTACATCGCATTCAAATCTGTTTTGTTTTAAAACCATTCTAACTGTACACATACACAGAAAATTCACTATCACAAAACTATGCATGCATGCACACACACAAATGATTGACACATCATATGAAGAAATTATCCAAAGTTATAGAACAATCTGAACCTGGTTTTGACACGAGGATAAATCTCATCCCTCTATTGGTATAACTATAACATCTATGTAACGCTGTTAATGTGTCTGTCATTTAAAGCATCCATCTTCAATGTGAAATATTGGTTTGTATTTCAGCAGCCACCAAGTGATCTAGTCAGTTTATATAGAGGGATAGAGAGAGAGAGAGAGAGCGCAGATGTCCATATCAGTGAGGGTGCTTTAGCTGTCTGTCCGCTGAATTTCGGCAGACTACATTTTCCGTGATGTTTAACTCTGGACTTGCTGGATATTTTGAAAACAATGACTGAAAACTTTCAGTCAAATTGTTTTCAAAATATTCAGCAGATCCCTAGTTATTGTTCATTGAAATTATTGTCTGGTTGTTTGCAGCAGCCAGAGTTACTTTACACAGCTAGATGTTAACACACCTTATACATATAAAGTTAGCACAATTATTAATCACCAGGTGTGGTGATCTATCCAGAATCATAACCTCGATCAGAGAAACTTCTGATTTTTAACCCATTAACCTTAAAATTTGTTCAAGAAAACTTTACTTCTCCCATCAAAAGTGTCAATTTACAGAGCATATCATTTTTTGAAAAATTATCACTGGAATGACGAGCTCAGTTATCGAACTCCCCTTTGATGGCCCCATCCCAACCCCAAATCTAAGGGTCTAGTAAAATTAAACTTTATGATCCCCACAAGTGAAGATGGAGTGATGGCATCACATAACTGTGGTATAAATGACAGATCAGGGTCATGGTCGATCATTACATATTGTGGTGTGAATATTAAATTCATACAACCAGTGATAAATTACATATTATTGATAGCCAAATTTCTGTGAGATGTGTCCATTCATTTCACTGACATGGACTTTTTATTAAGGAAATAGTCAACTTCTACTGCTGGATTGATACAGTTTTCTACAGGTGTCTCTAAATTATGCTAATTCTATATATACACATGCAATGTTGCTAAAAAAAACTGTTGCAGCTGTGAATATCGATCTATAAAACGTTTAATAATTCAGATTTTAATTAGGATTGTATTGAATGTAATAAATATTTTAAAATATAAATTTGTGCAAATTGGTTTCGTTACAAATTGAAATTTAAACTAAGATTCTTAACGCTTTAACACTCATATCAGCCCAAAATGGCTTCAGCAGTGGTCTTGAGAAATGTTCATTTGCAGACCAAGAGAACTGTTTTTGAAAATTTACCACTGGAATGATTGGCTTGATAACCGAGCCAGTCGTTCCAGTGGCAAATCTTCAAAATTTAAAGGGTTAAAGAGTTACAATTTAATGTTAAAGATTTGTCAAGTAAATCAAAGAATTTGCTCAGAGATTATGTCCATTTGTGAGCCAACAGAACACTATTTTGACAAGTAATTTACCACTGGAATGACAGACCTCCAGGTTATCGAGCCAGATATTTCAGTGATAAATTTTCAAAATTAGTCTTTACTCTTGGGCTGACAATGGATAGTCCTCAACACTCAAACTGCACAAATTTCAGCAATAGGCTTGAGAAGTGGCCATTTGCTAACCAAGAAGGATACAGTATTTTTGAAGGTTTACCACTGGAATGACTGCCAGTCATTCCTGTTATAAAATTTAAAACATAATCATCTCTTGGTTTTCAAGTGGGCATTTTCTATGAGAAAATTGAAATTTTCTTTAAAATATTTGAGGAAGCTTAAGTGGTAAAGGTTTAGAATTTGGAATCCATTATCTCTATTTCAAAACATGAATGCGGGTAAGCTGTTGAATACTTTGAAAATAATTTGACTTGAAGCTGTTGCAGCAACAGCTTCAAGTCAAATTAGTTTCAAAATAGTCAAGAGAGTGTGCCTGAAATTGTGAAGACTTTGGTATATCTGGTCTGTAACTAGGTGTGTGAAGGGTTAATCAATATGCAGCCATGTAACCTGCTGTGCTTTATGACACTGACTTATCTACCTGCAGTGAAAGACACGCGAAAACACCTGAGGTCTCATGAATTATACTACACACGTTTAAAATATGTTAAAGACTTAAATCACTTTTTAAACAATTCAAAAAAATTAATTTAAAACTCAATTCTAACTTGATCGAGTCAATAGCATTTATTATGTACTTTCCATTAAGGTGTTTAACTACTAACTAAATATACTTTATGCACCTACACCATGGCAAACCCCTAACAGATATACCTCATCATATTTGCCTCATAAATCAAAGCCAAGTTAAAACTGTTCTGGTGCCAACAAAAGGCATTGACCATGGTCATCTAGCACGCCCGCATTAAGTGACCACCTGCAATTAGTGGCCACATACTGGTTCTATCTTAGCTGGTTAAGACTGTATGATATATTTTACTGAAATAAAATAAAAACTGTACTATAAAGTGTCCAAAATAATTTTAGAATATAAACCACAGAAAATAGCATCCGCATCCTCTTTGGAAGACAGCCACATCTGAATAAAAATCTACTTGGAAAGCTTCAAAACACCAGAAGATCTTCAGAATATAGAAACACTTTATATTGCTAATCTTGTCCGCAAACCATTTTTTCTAGCATATTTCCCACAGAACCTTGAGCTTTATATAATGGCTATATCTAGAACACATATCATTCCATAGAAATATACTGATAATATTTCAGAGTATTTTGAAAGTGATTTGACTGAAAGTTGTAGCTGTATCACCAACAAGCATAAAAAATAGTTTTACACACCACGCAGCAGATTTCATATTGGCACCCAAAGGCCGTGAAACGAGAAACAGAGAATACAGCGGTAATATGAATAACGGGGGTGATGCTTTTAACAGATTATAGTCCAAACGGCTACTATAGCAAATTAGCTAGCTCCAGGAACATCCCTCAAACAGAACTCATACGACGAGATAATTTGTATGAAACTAGAAAAACAGTACTAATCTTGTCCAAGAGCATAACGCTGGTTTAGCGTGGAACATTAGAACGCAATTTATTCTGAAATAATTCTTACAGTAGCATTTAATTTCCAAACACAAAGGAGGGCATCTTATTAACCCTTTTCATGATGGTCAATCTGACCAGCCTTTGTTGTGGTCAAGTCTTGGTGAATGGCTGCTTGCAGGACAAGACCATTTTAAATTTAACACTAGAATGACTGGCTCGATAACCGAGCCAGTAAATTTCAGTGGTAAATTTTCCAAAATTGTCTTCTCTTGACCTGCAAAATTGGTATTGACTCATGCTATTTTTGTCCATTAAAAGGCTATTAATTCCTATATTTTAAGACATATCTATAAATTAACAGCACTGGTATTAAACCTACTGATGCACCAATAATCTATCCTTTACAATTGATTCAATATCTGTGTTTAGTGAATATACATTTCAAGGGCAAGAAAAGATTACTCATGACAATTTACTGCTGTAATGGCTGGTTTGGTTATCTCACAACTTGCCGGCAATGAATGGCAAAATTTTCAACGATAGCCTTCCACTTGGTGTGCAAATGGAAATTTTTCAAGACCGTTTCAGTCCTAGTTTTGACTTGCATGATCAGTAAAAAGCTACCTCCAAAATAGGCCGGTACAAGGCTCTTAAGGAATACAAGTATATTTGCAGGGCAAGCGAAGTCATTTCAATGACACATTTTCAAAAATAGTATTCTCTTCCCCTGTAAGTGGACATGCACTAAGCAAAATGTCCATAAGATACTTGACCATTAAATTGTTAAATCTCTTAGATCTAATAGTTCTGTTAGAGTTAAGAAATAGCCATTATAAAATTACTGAGTCCAGTAGGTATTATGATATCCTGGTGCACAAACAGTCTAACCACCATTTCCTAACTCAGGTACAAAAGCTTTAACCCTCCTTCCACACTACAGACCAGGTATCACAATTTATGTACGATGTCAAATAAATTGTGATGAACATTTCGAAACTAATTTGATTGGGAGCATCCAGTCAAATTATTTTAAAAACTTCTACAGCACTTTAATGGTATAAAAGCCAGCCTCTGCAATGGTCTTGATCAATGTCCATTTGCCGACCAAGTGAAGACTTTTAAAATTCATCAATGAAATGCATGTCTCGTTAGCCAGCCAGTTATTCCAGTGATAAATTTTCAAAAATAGTCTTCTCCAGGTATGCAAATGGCCGCTCTATAATCAGAAATGTAAATTTTCTTGACCAATCATAATGATTAACCCTTTAACGCTCACGAGGGCCAAAACGGCTTCTGCCATTGTCTTAGAAAATGTCAATTTGCAGGTCAAGAGAAGCCTATTTGTGAAAATTTACCACTGGAATAACTGGCTCGGTAACTGAGCCAGTTATTCCAGCGCTAAATTAAAAAAAATAATTTCTTTGTCTGCAAATGGACATTCAGCAAGCAAAAATGCCAATTCACATGGCCAATCTTAACATTTAAACAGTTAATTAGCAGTATAGTTGTTAAGAATGTCAGATACTGGTATGCCAACAGTTAAGGCACAAACAATGACCTCGAGTCAAGCACACCTTACACTAACAGGAACTCACTAATAAGTCCATGCTTCAGTGAAAGTATTTGATAGCCACAAGAGTCGCTCCACCTGGTCTGTCTGGTGAATGGTAAATCCAGAGGCGAAGGAGGAACAAGAGGTAGAAGAACAGAGAGGGTGAAAGGTTATTATAGCCAACCACTTTAGTACCATACACCACACATCACATCAGTAGAGAGGGGGGAAGGGGGAGGGGGGTGGCGGGAGAGTTCCATTGCTGTCACTATATATGTGGCATATTATGTGCACAGATTAATGGAAATGACCTGTGGGCAAATAAATGCCTCAAAATTAACACCCAGGTAGGAAGATTTGTGCAGTGCAACTACCGTAACACTAGTTGTCCGACTGCTGTGAGCCACCAAACAATAATGAACAATAACTCTGGACCTGCTGAATATTTTAAAAACAATTTGAGTGAAAGTTGTTGGTGGCTTAGACACCAACAACTTTCAATCAAATTGTTTTCAAAATATTCAGCATATCCAGAGATAAACACCATGGAAAAAGCAGCCTGCAGAAATCCAGCAGGCAGGCAGTTAATGGGTAAAAATTTGACCATTTGCTTATTGAATCGCAAGACCATGAGAAGGCTATTTTAGAAAATTTACCACTGAATGATTGGGCCGATAATAGTCAGTCATTCCAGTTGTAAATTTTCAAGAATAGTCTTCTCTTAGTCTACAATTCGACATTTTTTATATGAGAAACCTGAAATTATATTGACCAAATTTGAACATGAAAAGGTTAATTCCGAAAATCCCAGTATTTCACTTTCAAAACAATCATTTTGAAACTGGTTTGATCGAAAGCTGTCGCAGTGGCTACTTAAAAATTGGAATTCCGCATTGAAAGCACATGCATGAACAAAACCCTACTCACAAAATGAGTAATTTGTTAGCCATTTTACCGTTAACACTCAAGTCTGCCAAAATGGCTTCTACAGTGGTCCTGAAAAATGTTCATATGCAAACCAGAAGACTATTTTTGAAAGCTTATCATTGGAATGACTGGCTCAATAACAGAGATGATTAAATTTTTTATCATTCCAGTGATAAATTAAAACAAATAATCCTGGTCTGCAAATGGATAATTCATCTATAAGAAAATTAATACAATTTGAACAAATTTGCGGTTTAAAGAGTTAATTATATTTATCAAGATTATTTCCAAAATGCATACACTGCCTAGTCCACAAAATCACAGACAGATTGATAAAAAGGAAATGATAAAAAACAACTAGTATATACAGTTCTAAAATGTACTCTAATATTATACACAAGCACAGGATTTACTGCTTACAGGCAAATGTATGCTACAAACTATAACCACTTGCTTATAATATGCCAAAAGTTACACATTCTGAATCATAATCTTTTAACCCTCAGATTTGTTAAAAATATTTAATTTTTTTCATAGAAAATGTTCATTTGCATACCAAGAGCAGATTATTATTTTTTATTTACCACTGGAATGACTGGCTCGGTTACTGAGCCAGTCATTCCAGTGGTAAATGTTCAAAAACAGTCTTCTCTTGGTAAGCAAATGGATATTTCTCAAGACAACTGCAGAAACCGTTTTGGCTGATATGAGTGTTAAAAGGATAATAGTGGAGGTGTATACTGAACAGTAGAACCACATTGGGACTGCAGAGTACTCAGACAGGTAGTTTCTTTGCTAACCTCAAGGGAAATGTTTCCTTTCTCCATGTGTATTTACAGCAAGAGTGAGATATCATGTGAAAATATTATTACACCAGGGCTCACCACAAAGGTTATATATTCCTGGATCTTAGTATAATTTCACCACCTTATCTGTTTTCATTCATAAGTGTGGCAAGTAAGAAAGAAATCTCTTTGAAAAGTAATAATTATAGAGAAATTACATTCGATATGCCCCGCTGTGTTAGCCAACAATACAAATGTTTTAGACCGTTATATTCTACATATCGTACATGTTGTAAATGTCATCAACTACACCAGTATATAAATCCAGATTATTTTGAAAATAATTTCAATGAAGATTCTTGTTGCCTTAAGCAACACCAATTTCCAGTGGAAATATTTGTTAAAAATTAATTCATTTTTTAACTCCTTTGACGCAAGCATTCCTTGAGTTATAATTCAGTAAGAGGTTGGTTTATCATTACATAGTTTGAGTGAACAAAGAATTCTTTATAACTACTTTATGTCTTATAATGGCAACAAAGCCATAGTTTGATTGATTGATACATGGATATGAGCATCTGTTGTTTTGTAAAAGAATTCCATCTCTTATTCCTTGAACAGATGAACAAAAGATTAACACTTGCATTGCTGGGAACCCAGTTTCCATTAATAACCCTTTACATCTTCCAGATCAGCAATTTCTTTTTGGCAAAGGTAATATTCTGTTGAATATGTTGAAACTAATTTAACTTGGAGATGTTGCTGCTTATGGCAGCAACAGCTTGTTGCTGCTTATGGCAGCAACAGCTTCCAGTCAAATTAGTTTCAAAATATTCAACAGCTTACCTGATTATAGTTGTCTTAAAACTGAGGCACTACAATTTCAGGTGTTAAAGTGTTAAGTCTCTTAACCCGTTAACCCTCAAAGCTGTTCAAGGAAATTTCAATTTTCTCATAGAAAATGTCCATTTGCACACCAAGAGAAAAGTATTTTTTTAAATTTACAACGGGAATGACTGGCTCCGTTATTGAGGCATTCATTCCAGTGGTAAATTTTCAAGAATAGTCTCCTCATGGTCTGCAAATGGACATTTCTCAAGACCACTGTAGAAGCCGTTTTTGTCTGATATGAGTGTTAAAGCGTTAATAGTGTTCAGATTTTGATAATGATGTTGCGAAGGCTGCTGTTGTCTCAGAAAGTAACAACTTTCAGCAATATCATTCTCAAAATTTTGGCAGAGATGATGTCTGACCCGCTTGTTACCCTTGTAATATTTGCCTCTCAGGTGCAGCTGCAGTGTGTAAGTACATGGCGCCTGCTTCAGAGTGACACGCTAGACCAGCAAACACAGGTGTCCATTTTCATGAGACTTCATTCAGGTAGCTTATTTATGTATTAAATGAACTGAAAATTTGGAAACCTTCCAACAGGATCTGGAAAGTGCCAGTATTTCCATCTTGACATGCCGACATGCAATTAAACTACCATATCAACATAATAACTTGAAAATCTTACCAAGTTTCAGGATGTTTAGGTCCACTACATAGTAAAAGTTAATACCACCCACTTGTAATACTATAATATTGTATTAAAAAATAATAGTTGCGAGAAGAGAATACTATTTTTGAAACTTTATCACTGGAATTCCTGGCTCAATAATAGAGGCAGTCATTAAATCATGCGGTTAATTTTCAAAAATAGTCAT
>CM067370.1:97968231-98008719 GCA_034401795.1 Chaetoderma sp. LZ-2023a | reverse complement strand
GCATGACACGTGTGTTAGTCATTCCAGTTGTAAATTTTCAAGAATAGTCTTCTCTTAGTCTACAATTCGACATTTTTTATATGAGAAACCTGAAATTATATTGACCAAATTTGAGCATGAAAAGGTTAATTCCGAAAATCCCAGTATTTCACTTTCAAAACAATCATTTTGAAACTGGTTTGATCGAAAGCTGTCGCAGTGGCTACTTAAAAATTGGAATTCCGCATTGAAAGCACATGCATGAACAAAACCCTACTCACAAAATGAGTAATTTGTTAGCCATTTTACCGTTAACACTCAAGTCTGCCAAAATGGCTTCTACAGTGGTCCTGAAAAATGTTCATATGCAAACCAGAAGACTATTTTTGAAAGCTTATCATTGGAATGACTGGCTCAATAACAGAGATGATTAAATTTTTTATCATTCCAGTGATAAATTAAAACAAATAATCCTGGTCTGCAAATGGATAATTCATCTATAAGAAAATGAATACAATTTGAACAAATTTGCGGTTTAAAGAGTTAATTATATTTATCAAGATTATTTCCAAAATGCATACACTGCCTAGTCCACAAAATCACAGACAGATTGATAAAAAGGAAATGATAAAAAACAACTAGTATATACAGTTCTAAAATGTACTCTAATATTATACACAAGCACAGGATTTACTGCTTACAGGCAAATGTCTGCTACAAACTATAACCACTTGCTTATAATATGCCAAAAGTTACACATTCTGAATCATAATCTTTTAACCCTCAGATTTGTTAAAAATATTTAAATTTTTTCATAGAAAATGTTCATTTGCATACCAAGAGCAGATTATTATTTTTTATTTACCACTGGAATGACTGGCTCGGTTACCGAGCCAGTCATTCCAGTGGTAAATGTTCAAAAACAGTCTTCTCTTGGTAAGCAAATGGATATTTCTCAAGACAACTGCAGAAACCGTTTTGGCTGATATGAGTGTTAAAAGGATAATAGTGGAGGTGTATACTGAACAGTAGAACCACATTGCGACTGCAGAGTACTCAGACAGGTAGTTTCTTTGCTAACCTCAAGGGAAATGTGTATTTACAGCAAGAGTGAGATATCATGTGAAAATATTATTACACCAGGGCTCACCACAAAGGTTATTTATTCCTGGATCTTAGTATAATTTCACCACCTTATCTGTTTTCATTCATAAGTGTGGCAAGTAAGAAAGAAATCTCTTTGAAAAGTAATAATTATAGAGAAATTACATTCGATATGCCCCGCTGTGTTAGCCAACAATACAAATGTTTTAGACCGTTATATTCTACATATCGTACATGTTGTAAATGTCATCAACTACACCAGTATATAAATCCAGATTATTTTGAAAATAATTTCAATGAAGATTCTTGTTGCCTTAAGCAACACCAATTTCCAGTGGAAATATTTGTTAAAAATTAATTCATTTTTTAACTCCTTTGACGCAAGCATTCCTTGAATTATAATTCAGTAAGATGTTGGTTTATCATTACATAGTTTGAGTGAACAAAGAATTCTTTATAATTACTTTATGTCTTATAATGGCAACAAAGCCATAGTTTGATTGATTGATACATGGATATGAGCATCTGTTGTTTTGTAAAAGAATTCCATCTCTTATTCCTTGAACAGATGAACAAAAGATTAACACTTGCATTGCTGGGAACCCAGTTTCCATTAATAACCCTTTACATCTTCCAGATCAGCAAATTCTTTTTGGCAAAGGTAATATTCTGTTGAATATGTTGAAACTAATTTAACTTGGAGATGTCAAATTAGTTTCAAAATATTCAACAGCTTACCTGATTATAGTTGTCTTAAAACTGAGGCACTACAATTTCAGGTGTTAAAGTGTTAAGTCTCTTAACCCGTTAACCCTCAAAGCTGTTCAAGGAAATTTCAATTTTCTCATAGAAAATGTCCATTTGCACACCAAGAGAAAAGTATTTTTTTAAATTTACAACGGGAATGACTGGCTCCGTTATTGAGGCATTCATTCCAGTGGTAAATTTTCAAGAATAGTCTCCTCATGGTCTGCAAATGGACATTTCTCAAGACCACTGTAGAAGCCGTTTTTGTCTGATATGAGTGTTAAAGCGTTAATAGTGTTCAGATTTTGATAATGCTGTTGCGAAGGCTGCTGTTGTCTCAGAAAGTAACAACTTTCAGCAATATCATTCTCAAAATTTTGGCAGAGATGATGTCTGACCCGCTTGTTACCCTTGTAATATTTGCCTCTCAGGTGCAGCTGCAGTGTGTAAGTACATGGCGCCTGCTTCATAGTGACACGCTAGACCAGCAAACACATGTGTCCATTTTCATGAGACTTCATTCAGGTAGCTTATTTATGTATTAAATGAACTGAAAATTTGGAAACCTTCCAACAGGATCTCGAAAGTGCCAGTATTTCCATCTTGACATGCAGACATGCAATTAAACTACCATATCAACATAATAACTTGAAAATCTTACCACGTTTCAGGATGTTTAGGTCCACTACATAGTAAAAGTTAATACCACCCACTTGTAATACTATAATATTGTATTAAAAAATAATAGTTGCGAGAAGAGAATACTATTTTTGAAACTTTATCACTGGAATTCCTGGCTCAATAATAGAGGCAGTCATTAAATCCTGCGGTTAATTTTCAAAAATAGTCATCTCTTGGCCTGCAGATGGACATTCACGTGATTCAATGAGCAGATATTTAGATTTTCTTGACCGATCCTTTAAACCTGGCCAGTAAAACAGCAACAATTGTCAGTCAAATTATTCTAACTTCAGATACCTTACCACAGAATCAAAGAGCAACACTTTTCCAAAGCATGATGGATTGTGTCCCACATGTTGAACACTTTAGTTATCCCGCATACCACACATCATGTGTGGCAGGGTCACAAAATTAGGATTTTTACTGAAAATTCTTCTTATTCTTCAATAGGAGACAAATCACACAGAAGCAAACTAGGCACAAACCACATAAAAATATGTAAACAATTTGAAAATCATTCTAATTATGACTGGATGCAATAATGTCATTAGAACAAATCTGTCAAGTTTTATTGACATCTAATTTATAAGCCCCTGATGAATTAAATGCCCATTGAAAAACTTTAACATTTACATAATTCTAAGTGAAAAATAAGCTAAGTCCAAACCACGTAAAATATGGAAAAATTAGAAAATCTTTTCATATTTGATGGCGATTAGATGAAATGATGGGTATATATCAAGTCTCAAAAGTTTTATTAAGATCGGATAAGCCTTTGATGACTTAAATGTACATTGAAAAACTTTAACATTTATCTGCACGCAGCATGCTGGGATGTCATTTGGATCACTATGTCGAGCCATCCTATGCTTCCCATAGGGCTTGACAAAAATTGTTCTAAACCTTTTACATAAATCCATGGCTAACTATCATAGGGTGAAATAGAATAATATTAGTTACACCAGTGTTTTGCAGGTGGTACAGGCTGTTATCACAAGCACAAACATTGTATTATACATTGTAAATATTTGTTTGCACATGTGGTAATAGCCTGTACCCTGGCAAGACCCTGGGGTAACAAATTTATAACCCCTCAGATGTCAGCGATGGTAAGAAAGAGAGAGAGAGAGAGAGAGAGAGAGAGAGAGAGAGAGAGAGATATTTTATCTTAACTTAAACATTGCCAATTTTCAACACTTAAGATGACATTTTCAGAATGCATCAACACTTATGATGTCATGACCTTCATCCACAGCTATTGTTACGTCATAATTAATCTGTGCATTAAGACTAAAACAGGATGCTGGCTCTGGGGATACCATGTCGTACCAGATCATACATCACTGATCTTAACCAATCAGATAAAAGCATATGGTCATGTGACATTACTGAGGGGTAATAACAATATCTCTGCCACCCCATACTGTTATTTCTGATCAATAATGAGCTGTAATTGGTGAGACAGACATTTTAGAAGATGGCTTCGTAATGATAGACTTGAGGTGACATTTTCAACTGAGACATCGCGTCATGTTATTACTGGACACGTGGCAGATATCATCTATATAATGTATTTTAAAAGTATTGAAATTGTAAGGTTTATTCTTTAACCATTTAACCAGACAAGAAATAACAAATTATTTATGATGTAAGGACTATTCTGTTGAATATTTTTGAAAGTTATTTGACTGGGATATTTGACTGTGCGCATAGCAACAACACTAGTTCCAATCAAATTAGTTTCAAAATATTCACCAGCTTTCCTGTATAATTTTATTGGACTTTCCAAGAGCTAAACCGCTAAAACCAGTGTTTAACCCTTTACCACTCAAATCAACCTAAAACTACCTTTGCAGTAGTCTTAAGAAATGTCGATTTGCAGACCAAGAGAAGACTATTTTTGAAAATTTACCTCTGAAATGACTGGCTTGGTTATCGAGCCAGTCATTTCAGAGGTAAATTTTCAAAAATAGTCTTCTCTTGGTCTGCAAATCGACATTTTTATATTAGAAAATTGAAAGTTTCTTGAACAAATTCAAGGGTTAATGCATAATTTAAACAAATTCAAGATTTCATTCCATGGAATCTAACTTTCGATCACATAAAACAGGTTGACACCATATAGTCATGCAACGCACTCAGCAGAAACAGACTGTTATGGCAAAGACTCCTCCGCCTCTGCCTCCGCCCATCATCTTGACTGTGCTTTCAGTGGAGAATCCATATTTCTGGTGAGCAAAGATTATGAAATGTATGTAATAAGACACACTTGAGAATGATGGAGATTGCGTCTTATTACTAATAGTGCTAAATATTTATAAATAAATCTTCCATGCCTGCAATCATTACCACCCCTGCAAAATATTGACCACGGTATCATGGTCAACCATGGGCGAACATGGTTTGACCATGGTCAACCTTGAAAATGGTCAAAATCTGACTGGTGAATGTTGACCATGGTCGACTTTGTTTTGAGCATGCTACTGACTGTGATAATATACATCGACCATGGTCGACCATGTCTTGACCATGGTCAAATAAAATAAAAAAAGTAAAATCTCTGACTATGATCAAACAAATTTATGAAAACTGTATATGACCTTAGTCAACCATGTTTTCACCATGGCCAATCAAGATGAGAAAAATTATTTGACCATGGTCGACCATGTTTTTGACCATGGTTGACATCTAATTTAGCCTACTAAGGGAGGCAACTCTTTAATTATAAACTTATGTATTTTTGCATGGAAAGTTTTCATTATTCAATTACCCATAAATTATGCAATCATCATTAATATCGACATTTAAATAGTAAATGCCATACCCTGAATGTATACATTTTATCTCAAAAGATGCCAATGTAGGTAAACCACTGCAAGATTTTCATAGTCACTCAGAAATCATCATCATTATTATATATCTTCATGACTATTACCATAGCTTATGACCTGTGCAAACAGGTGGATAGGCAATATTGTAGGCTCAGTCTGGCACACGTTCACTTTTTTTACATAAGTGGACTTGGATTGCTGGCTTAATATCATGTGGACATAAAACATGCTCTGCTGCCAGTAAATACATATTTACATAATAATACTCTTCCAAATCTTGGTCTACCATGATCTAACTATGTTCGAGCTATAGGCTGACCATGGTCAAAGTTGTCTGACCATGGTTGATCATGTTCGAACCATGGTGAGCCTGTGACTTTGAGCAATTTTTTTGTATCATAATGACCATGGTTTGACCATGATGCCATTTACCACCCATGTTTCGACCATGGTCAAACCATGGACCTCTATGGTTAAACCCCATGGTTTGATCATGGTCAACCATGGTAATTTAACAGGGGTGAATGACAATATATATATTTCTACAATATCTGGATAATATTTAACCTAGAAGAAAATCAGAAGCACACAAACCTATGACTCTAGCAATGTAATGAGACCTCAAGACACAGCAGAATTCAGAAGTAAGGATTACTGTACATGATAATGGAATGAGTAAATCTTCTTAAATGACCACCTTGAATATCAGCAACACTCCAACTGGCAAGCGATCTCTAAAGACAGACTGATTGTCACTAAAGACAGATGGATGGTTACTAAAGACAGATGGATGGTCACTAAAGACAGATGGATGGTCACTAAAGACAGATGGATGGTCATTAATGACAGATGGATGGTCACTAAAGACAAACTGATGGTCACTGACAACAGACAGGTGGTCACTAAAGACAGGCAAATTGGCCACTAAAGGCAGAGAGATGGTCACTAAAGATAGGCGGATGGTCACTAATGACAGGATAATGGTCACTATCGACAGATGGATGGTCACTAAAGACAGGCGGATGGTCACTAAAGACAGGCGGATGATCACTAAAGACAGATGATAGTCACAAAAGACAGATGATAGTCACTAATGACATGACGATGGTCACTAAATACAGATGGTCACAAAAGACAAATGGATGGTCACTAGACAGGATGATGGTCACTAAAGAAAGATGATTGTCACAAAAGACAAATGGATGGTTACTAAAGACAGATGATAGTCACAAAAGACAAATGGATGGTTACTAAAGACAGATGATAGTCACTAATGACATGATGATGGTCACTAAATACAGACAGATGGTTACAAAAGACAAATGGATGGTTACTAGACAGGATGATGGTCACTAAAGAAAGATGATAGTCACAAAAGACAAATGAATGGTCACAAAAGACAAATGGATGGTTACTAGACAGGATGACGGTCACTAAAGAAAGATGATAGTCACAAAAGACAAATGGATGGTTACTAGACAGGATGACAGTCACTAAAGAAAGATGATAGTCACAAAAGACAAATGGATGGTTACTAGACAGGATGATGGTCACTAAAGAAAGATGATAGTCACAAAAGACAAATGAATGGTCACAAAAGACAAATGGATGGTTACTAGACAGGATGACGGTCACTAAAGAAAGATGATAGTCACAAAAGACAAATGGATGGTTACTAGACAGGATGATGGTCACTAAAGAAAGATGATAGTCACAAAAGACCGCTGGATGGTTACTAAAGACAAATGATAGTCACTAAAGACCGCTGGATGGTCACTAAAGACAGATGGATGGTCAGTAAAGACAGATGATAGTCACAAAAGACATGATAGTCACTAATGACATGATGATGGTCACTAAATACAGACAGATGGTCACAAAAGACAAATGGATGGTCACTAGACAGGATGATGGTCACTAAAGAAAGATGATAGTCACAAAAGACAAATGGATGGTTACTAAAGACAGATGGATGGCCACTAAAGACAAATGATAGTCACTAAAGACCGCTGGATGGTCACTAAAGACAGATGGATGGTCAGTAAAGACAGATGATAGTCACAAAAGAGAAATGGATGGCCACTAAAGACAGATGATAGTCACAAAAGACACACGGATGGTCACTAACGATAGACGGATGGTCACTAATGACAGGATGATGGTCACTAAAGACATATGGATGGTCACTAAAGACAGACGGATGGTCACTAAAGACAAATGATAGTCACTAAAGACAGACGGATGGTCACTAAAGACAGACGGATGGTCACTAACGACAGAGTGATGGTCACTATATACAGACGGATGGTCACTAAAGACAGACGGATGGTCACAAACGACAGAATGATGGTCACTAAAGACAGATGATAGTCACAAAAGACATATGGGTGGTCACTAAAGACAGACGGATAGTCACTAAAGACAGATGGATAGTCACTAACGACACAATGATGGTCACTAAAGACAGATGATAGTCACAAAAGATAAATGGATGGTCACTAGACAGATGGATGGTCACTAAAGATAAATGATAGTCACAAAAGATAAATGGATGGTCACTAAAGACAGATTGATGGTCAATAAGGATAAATGATAGTCACTAAAGACAGATGGATGGTCACTAAAGACAGACGGATTGTCAATAATGACAGAATGATGGTCACTAAAGACAGTCGGATGGTCACTAATGACAGGGTGATAGTCACTAAAGACAGACGATAGTCACAAAAGACAAATGGATGGTCACAAAATTTACCACTGGAATGACTGGCTCGGTTATCGAGCCAGTCATTCCAGTGGTAAATTTTCAAAAATAGTCTTCTCTGGGTCTGCAAATTGACATTTCTCAAGACCACTGTAGAAGCCGTTTATGGCTGATATGAGTGTTAAAGCGTTAATAGTTGTACCAGTAATTTCCCTGTATTATTTATAATAATCTGTCTAATTATTTCTCTGGTTTACCATTAAGATGCCATCAGCATGTTAGAGTCAATCCCTAATATGTTTTGTGCTGTTTGAGAATGATGGTCAATGAGGCCACAAGAAAAAAAATATATATAACTCATTATACCTAGATACATAGTTACAATTCCAAGAAATAATTTGACAACATTCTGAGAGAAACGCAGCGATTAATTTCACTCAAATTCACTTCAAAATTCTTCATTTTGATATTGAATTCTTGTGAAACCAAAGTTGTGAAACTTCGCCATGAAATAGGTTCATTATATTCTTGTAAAACCTATGCAGACATCAGGATAGCATGCAGACCAGATCAAAGATCAAAAGATTTCAGATTCCTGCTAGAGATTAACTGACACCTAGGTACCATGTGAGGCATAAAACACAGTTGTTTATGCAGTGTCTTGAAGAACATGGGACGTTAAATTTGACAAACATCCTTGACTTCTCAGGTTGTGCTGCTAATTAAGATGATTGGACCCAACAGCAGGGGCCACAAGGTGCAATAAAACCCTGGCATTAGTAGTGGTATTAGTGCTACATGAAAACCTCTATATAAAGGACACAGTGTGGGCCATCAAGAATGTTCACTAAAGACAGATAGCCGCATAATACAACTCATCGGCTAGAGTATATAACTTTTGTGGCCAAAGTATAGCGGTTCTTTAAGATAGGTGGTCGTGACCACCAGTCTTAAAGAACCGCTATCTTTTTTACCACAAAAGCAGGTGGCTGCAATAGACAGGGTTAACTTACTATGGTTTGTGTAGATAATGGTTTGGATACAGTTACCATTTTAGAGAGCAACTCTGTAAGACCACAGAAAATTGAGAGATATGGCAAAATAAACTGAGGTATTATCTCACAGTATCCACAGTAAAATAGGTACAAGATAATGGTCTGTATATAACATATGGTAAGAGCATGAACTAGTGACTCAAGTATTCGCTACATGACTCTGACTATCACTAGGTACTAAAGATGGCAGCTACACTGGAAGATTTTTTTAACAGATTTAAATCTGAAACTCCAGCTTCCATTCATTACATTCAGAATATTCAACATCACACATGCATGTACATGGCTGTTTTGCCATGTTGAAATGGGTGAAGATATCATACAGTTATGTCCAAACCTGATCAGAACTTGGTTTGCTTTTATCAGGAGAGTAGTTGATGTTCGATTTATTAGGATGTTCTTGAACCATTTTGGTATGCACACCCCCTCCCCCCCCCCCCCCCCCCCATCTTCCCCTCTCTCGATAATAATCTTTACCTGATGTGACTGAATATAGTTCATGGCATAGAAATCTTATTATATTAATAAGATTTCTATGGTTCATGGTCAATCAAGCGATGCCGGACAGGATAACTGTATACACAACATATGGAATATTGCTATAGATCTATGAGAAGCTAGTTCATTTTTGATGGGGAGCGTGGCTGGTAGTGTAAGTGGAAATGTCTTATTGTTTCTGAGCCAAGTCGATATATAGTTTGTGTTATCTTTCTATACTTTAGAACATTTAGATGAAATTACTGTGCCTAAGTTGTCCACTCTACGGTTGGGAAATTGTTTCATTGATCGAGTATTTTGACAATTATTTGAATTTGACTACTTGCATCAGGACCTTTACATCTCGGCTGTCTTCCCGTGGATGAAGTCCAGTGATGTTCTCAATCTCTGAAATTGTGGTAGATTTTTTGGCACCTATGATAATAAATGTTGTTTTGTTCTGTACTTTGCTTCAGTTCTTCAAGATTTGATTTTGTGGCAGGGGCCATGCATGGTGTTACTCCATATTAAAGGAGTGGACTAATGCCGTGTTCATACAATTAAGAGAACTTACTTCGAAGTAAGTCCAAATGATCCCAAAATTTTGTTTTACTCATGTAGGTGTTCACACTTACACAAGTATTGATAAGTAAACAAATCTTTGCAATCCATCAGGCTTTATGCTTACTTAATAAAGTGCGAACACCACCTACTCTGCCAAAGTACATTTTTTTTGGAATACCTTGATCTGCTCACCAGTTAGTGCAGCTTAACTGTCTGACTACTGCAAGCCACCAAACAATAATTTCAATGGGTAATAACACAGGCCATGCTGAATATTTTGAAAACAATTTGACTGAAAGTTGTTGGTGGCTAAGCCACCAACAACTTTCAATCAAATTGTTTTCAAAATATTCAGCATGGCCGAAGGTATTGACATTGAAACTTTAGTCTGCAGAAATTCAGCAGGAAAATGGTTAACTGTCTGACTGCTGCAGGCCATCAGACAATAAATTCAAAGAGCAATAACTCTGGACTGCTGAATATATTGAAAACTATTTGACTGAAAGTTGTTTTCAAAATATTCAGCATATCCAGAGTTAAACCCCACTGGAAAATGTAGTCTGCAGAAATTCCTCAGGCACACAGTTAACTCTTTCATCAATGCAAGTCTGACCTTTTGCTCTTATTCTGATTTTATCTATTATAAGTCTTCCAGGTGAGTCTATATCAGATAGTCTACACCAAGGTGACTGAGGTAAGTCGGAGTGGCTTCACCTGGTAAAGTGTGTCCACTTATTTTAAGATTGGTTACCATCTGTTTCACTGACAGGATGAAAGTGGTATATGCCGCCTTTTTCGCGCTTCTGCTGATACATCATTTCATGGGCCAATTTTCAAGCTTGCTAAGGGTTCTGTTCAGTGTATAGGTGGTGGCTGTTGTGATATGTTCTTCAGTACACTATATTACCAGATCCTCGGCATAGGGTTATAGAGTGCTTTTTAGGCAGGTGGGCTTCTGACCACCTCTCTTGGAGAAACGCCATCCGTTTGTTCCAAGAGTCATGTGGTCTCTCGGGCAAGGCTGACTGTATGTATTAGGCACTTGGTTGTTTGATTTCTTGATTTTTATTCAGATCACTCCCAAAGTCATGGAATCCTAGCATATGGTTATTGTTTATAAATTCTAGTTAAGCTCTTGTATTATACCAATTTTCTATGTAATACAGCAGATCTCTGTGACCACAGTCAAAATGTGTAATTTCATTCAGTACGAATAAATTTCATTTCATTTTGCTCTGCAGACACTGTTCAATACAGTTGTACATCAAGCCAGTCAAATAAATCTCAACTGACAAATTAATGGCAAGTGACTGATATTTCTTTGGAAATGGACTATTCTGCATTCCAGTCTGAGCACGTCATTTGAAGGCTAGAGATAAAGTCATCTGCTTACTTATAGAATGATTTGAATGCATCAGCCTCACAAGTGGTGTCAAAGCCATGGATCACTCAATTACAATGGCACTATTAACACAATCATACAATACTATATTATGACATAAACAGACAACCTCAAATTATGTATGACTTTAGAAATCACAAATGATGACAATTAAAATTCAACTTAAATTATTGCTCTTTCCATTCATGTCCCTTAGTCCATCAGTCAGTTAGTCACTCACAAAAGCATATTCCCCTGTAAAAGCTGTATCTCACAATCTACTGATCCGAATTGGCCCAAACTTTAATAATGAAGGAACTTCCCATGATCCGGATAAAAGAACCCGGATCCAGATTAGATCAAATTCTGGATTTGTGCATATCTTAGAAACTGTTGATCAGATCTGGTTCAAACTTTAACACATGAAAGGGTATAACCATATGCTAGGATTCCATGACGTTGGGTGTGATCTGAATAAAAATCAAGAAAATCCGAAAAAATCTGGAACTTAGCTACTGAGATTCTAGCGACCTTGTTTAATCTGTAGGTGAAAATGGGTGAAGTTTCTGATACCCACCCTTTTGCATTTCTTGTAATCTCATGCAAACTGATATTTTGTGCTCAGGGCAGCATATGTCAGTTAGCACCTGTCTAATGGTTGACAATAATCAAGTGTCAGGAAGTGATTGGCAGTGCCAGGTTTCTTGAGAATAAAGCTTCTATTTATATCGCTATTTTATTCGAGACATATACATCTTGTCATTCCAAATATTGATTCTCAGCCAAGAAACATAACTCTGCACTATTTACGATAATTTCTCAGCTTATTTATTTTTTCGAACCTGCCAGGGTTATTATCTGCGCAGACATTTGCCATAGGAATTATAGAGGGGTTATTGTTGTTCTCACCAGGCAGTACCAGATGATGGTGTGATGTGTGTAGACAGCCACAGCATACACATATATGACAGTTCATTAACCATCAGACTGCTGAGTTTTTGTAGATGACATATTCCAAGTGTTATATCTCTGAACCGGCTAAATATTTTGAAAACAATTTGACTGAAAGTTGTTGGTGGCTAAGCCACCAACAACTTTCAGTCAATTTGTTTTCAAAATATTCATCAGGTCCAGGTTTTTTTGCTCATTGAAATTATTGTCTGGTGGCTTGCAGGACCGAGACAGTTAAAAAGTTACAGCACATAAGTAAGTTAAAATCTTTCCAAAACAAACACTGAAACATGTTAGTTAGTACAATTTGGAACTGGATGTATGTAATGGTCTGTCTATTATGTTGAACATAATTGGATTGAAAGACAATGTTGCCTAAGGTAGCGATGTCTTCCAGTCCAATGGATGAATCCACGTTTAGCTATGCCCCGCCTATCTCTAGCTACGCTCCGCCCACGCTTTGCTTTGCTTTAGGATCGATCAAACCCTGAATTCCCTGAATCTCAATTTCCAGAAAATTATACAGTTAAGCTGTTGAATATTTTGAAACTAATTTGACTGGGTGCTGTTGTTGCCTATGGCAGCAACACCGCCCAGCCAAATTAGTTTCAAAATATTCAACAGAATGTTTATTAAATACATGTAGTAAAGACATACAATTTGTATACATGATGAACTATTTAGAGTTCCGGACAGACTTAGATATGCCATTCATTATGTAATTTAACTGTGATGTCAGCTGACCTGTGATATATTTGATTATGACATCATCATATACTTGACTGACAGACTGGATTCCTCCACTATGTTCAAAATATTTAACAGTACGTTTTATTTAAGCGTTTAATGGTCATACCGGCCAAAACCGGCCTCTGCTATGGTCTTGTGGAATGTCCATTTACAGGTCAAGAAAAAAAATTTTGAAAATTTACCACTGGAATGACTGGCTCGATAACCGAGCCAGTGATTCCAGTAATAAATTTTCACAGTCTTCTCTTGGTCTGCAAATGGACATTGTCTATGAGAAAATTAAAAATTAAACACATTCGAGGGATAGAGGGTTAAACATAAGGTCATTGAATCAGGAACTTTCCATCACTAAGGGCCAATTATTACGAATCCATTTCAGGATTGCAGCGTAAAATCTGGAATTTATGGATGGGCATAACTAAAATATGATACAAATATTTGTAGAAAGTCAAGAACATAAAGCAGAGATATTCCTGGAAGTATCACATGGATGAAATACACACCTGGTCAAATAACTTACGAATACAATCATTGGGGAAAATTAGCATACTACCTGGATAAAATCCAGGTGACTATTTTGAATACAGATTGACTGAAAGTTATTATCGCCTAAGGCAGCAATGATTTTCAGTCAAATTGTTTACAAACTAATAAGCAAATCTCACATTTATCAGACAACACATTAGTATGAAATTAGAGTGAAATGGGTGCTGAGCTATACGAAATCGAGGGTTTGATACAGAAAACAAAACAAGTCATTTATTAGAAGATATGTTCACAACATATGCTGACCCAAAGGCTCAAAGTAAGGAATCCATCATGATATTTGGCACATGCTTCCTGCTGGACGTTCGTGAGTTATGATATTTCATGAGAAAGAAAAATAGCATTACTGCCCAGCTTGGAGAGATAGGTAAATAAACATGGCCACAGCAGAGGTGACCACACAGGAGGATGAGAATGAGGGTGGCACAGAAACACGCCATTACTGACCATGAGGCTGGATTTAACCCTTTAACTCTCAAATTTCAATCTCATATAAATTGTCAATTTCTAGACTAAGATTGTTTTTAAAATTTTCCAACTGGAATGACTGGCTCGGTTACCGAGCCAGTCATTCCAGTGAGGAAATTTTCAAAAATAGTCTTTCCTTGGTCTGCAAATGGCCATTTCTCAAGACCAATGCAGAAGCTGTTTTTTTTGCCAGCTTTAGGGTTAAATGATTAACCCTTGTACCATCAGTGACCAGAAATGACATATTCATTCTGATGTATGGGACATTATGTTGACTATGACTGGAAGCTGTTGCAGCGTTGTTCCAAGTCGAATTAGTTTCAATATAGTCAAAGGCTTGTTCCAGTTGAATTCGTTTCAAAATATCCAATAACTTTCCTGCATAATCTTCATGAAATTCAGAAAACTGGCATTTAAAGGGCTAAAAACAGGTTGGGGTGAGCATAAATATTTAGCTAACAAAGTTCCTTGTTATGAGAGGAAAGAATAATGTTTTTGAAAAAAATTTTAGTGTTTGGATTCTTGATCGGAGACCAATATGTAGGTCAATTCACAATATGTATTTGAAATAATTGCCATACATGATACATGACAAGAATTTATTTGCATTTCCATGACGTTGGTGGAATGAAGACATTCTTATCACAGGTGAGAACCTGGGCCAGTGATGATTTTTAAAATCTAATCCCATATTCTGCTTTTTCCCATTAAAGGGAAGAGACCAGTGATCATCATAAAACTCAATACTACTGAAAGCTGTTACTTCTTTGACCAATCCAGTTTATCCATCAATCATATGACGTGATAATCAACTACGTGATGTGTAGGCCAACGTCATAATCTATGACATCATGAATAATGTAGGTAAGCTCGCTACGAATGCTTAATCGATGAGGCGATGATAGACTAAGTGTTGCTGTACGAATTGTATGTTTTTACTATTTAATAAACATGCTGTTGAATATTTTGAAACTAATTTGACTGGCCACTGTCACAGCACCCAGTCAAATTAGTTTCAAAATATGCAATAGCTTACCCGTATAGTTTTCTGGAAATTGATAGTCATGGAGTTCAGAGATTGATTGATCCCAACACGGGCAATGTGTGGGTGGAGCTTAGCTACAGATGGGCGGGGCATACCTAAAATTGGATTCCTCCATTAATTGTCAAGATCAGTACAAAATTAAAATGTCTAAAATAGTCTGCTTTTGGTTTGTAAATGGACATTTTCTCAGGTTCACCTCAGAAGCTGTCGTTAACCATTTTGACAATTAACCATTTAATCCTCCAAAATGGTCACGGAAATTAACATTTTCACATTAAAAAATGTCCATTTGCAGGACAAGAGTATTTTTGAAAGTTTACCACCTGATATGACTGGCTCGGTTGTCGAGCCAGTCATTGCAGTGGTAAATTTTCAGTCTTTTCCTGGTCTGCAAATAGACATTTTCACGGACTTTGACAGGCTTGAGTGTTAATGGGTTAATACATATTTTTAAAATGAACAGATTAATCATACCATATGACAGGAAAGCTGTTACATAATGGTGTTAGACATGTGATTTGAGGGACATATCAGTTACATACTTAAACATTTAACACTCATACCAGCCAAAAACAACTTCTAAAAGGGGTCTTGAGAAATGTTCATTTGTAGACCAAGAGCCAGTCATTTCAGTGGTAAATTTTCAAAAACAGTCTTCTCTTGGTCTGCAAATGGATATTTTCTATGAAAAGATTTGTTTCTTGAACAAATTTGAGGGTTAAAAGGTTAAATATGCAATTTGATATTTTAATTTTAACACCAAGCATAGCATCTGTCATCAGGATGATAATGGTTCAATAATTCACTAGGATGTAATGTGAGATTGTTCCTTTCAGAATTATCGAACAGATTTAATACATACTTGTAAGATGAAAGAAAATAAATAACATGTTTAATAAATTTTGATACCAATTTGTTTGACAATGTTTTCCAATCAAATTAATATCAAAATGTATAATAGATTTCATGTAGGGTTGCTTTGAAATTGAGATACTGGGATTTTAAGGATGAAGGGGTTATATTTATAAGTAACAAGACTTAATAGAATAAATAGATATAAATGTCATGTTTCTGAAACTGTTATTGTGAATATCCAACAAAATATATTTTTAAAACACTAGTTGCGCCATCTGCCTCAGCTACCAAGACAATGATCTAGAGTTATCTCCCTTGAGTGTGTTTTCACAAATTAGCTTAGAGTCACTTCCCTTCGATGCAAGAAATAACTTTAGATTAATTCATAAACCAGGGCCCATGTTCCTGATGCTCTCGTTAGGATAGCGATATCGTTACACCATATAAAGCAATGGGTGTAACGATATTCCTAGCTAACGATAGCTTCGGGAACATGGGCCCAGGATTGGCAAGTTTTGGACAACACTTGTCTAAAATACTGTAGTGTGTGTTATATCCCACAATTTTATTGAAACTATATTATGTACTTTTATTATTAAAATGCCTGACTAGTGCATAGATTCCCTCAGAATCTAACACCACATATATGTACAAATGTAGGAGCCTTGGTATAAGAGCTGTGTATCACAGCTCAGTTTAAAAATAAAACAAAGCCACGATTTACATCAGTAACAAGTCGCTGATGATCCATAGTTACCTCCCTTAATTGTGATCTAGCACATAAGCTGTAAAGAGTAATTGCCCTTAGATGCAATACACTAATTCATGAACAGTGTGGTGTAGATGATAAATAGCAAGGTAATATCACCCATAAACTGTGTATATAAAATTTAGCCTTGCCAGAAGTGTCATGAAAATAAGTGTGTGTGTGCTTGCGTGCATGCGTGAGTGTGTGTTGTGCGTGAGTGCATGCTTGCGTGCGAGCGCAGCTATAACTATGGCCAAATTTGGGTGGGAGGCTAAGGTCATAAAGAGTATTATTTTTTGGACCAAAATGTTAATATCGTTAAAAAGGCAAAAAATGTCTGTCACTGGACCACCTGTCTTAAAGACCAACAACCATGTGGACCCAAAAGTCAAGTGGTCTCTCACTCAGGTTTGGCAATAAATGGTAACTTACCCATGCCGACATCTTTCGTCCATTCAGTTGTTTCTGAAAATTACTGTGGCCATTTGTTAATTTCCTATGACTGTCATGTGCGTGGCCATTTGTAAATACGATTCCTTCATCCATTTTATGAAAATAGTTGAACTTGCAAGCACAATAATTGTTGTCAGATTTTACTCTGATTAGGTTTATATGTTGAATTTAATTTTCAATTCCCGGTCAATATTAGCCCTTTAATTGTAAAATTTAAAAAAATGATTCAAAATATTTCCTTATTTAATTTCCATTTGCAGGCCAAGAGAAGACTATTTTTGAATATTTACCACTGGAATGAGTGGCTCTGTTATTGAGCAATGTCTTAACGATTCAAGCCAGCCAGAACCGTCTTCTTCAGTGGTCTTGGAAAATGCCCATTTGCAGACAAAAAGACTATTATTTAAAATGTACTATTGGAATAACTAATCGAGCTAGTTATTCCAGTGATAAATTTTCAAAAATAATCTCTTGGTCTGCAAATGGACATTTTCTATGAGAAAATTGAAATTTTATTGAACAAATTTGAGGGTTAACACTCATATTGGCCAAAAACGGCTTTGCAGTAGTCTTGATAAATGTCGATTTGCAGACGAAGAGAAGACTATTTTTGAAGATTTATCACTGGAATGATTGGCTCGAGCCAGTCATTCCAATGGTAAATCTTCAAAAATAGTCTTCTCTCGGTCGGCAAATGGACATTTCTCAAGACCCTTGCAGAAGCCGTTTTGGCTGATATAAGTGTTAAAGGGTTAATGTCAATAAGAACAGGCTTAAAGCAAACACATTTCCAAAACAAACTTGATAATCATGTGATTGTCCTGAACAAATATATACAATACATATCAAACATAAATCACAGGTAAATTTTGACCGTCGTATTTCCTTCAGAGGCTAATATTTCGTCACATCAATAATATGTATATCAACCTACAGGTACCAACTTCTAGATTGAAACCAGTTTGACTGTAGGCAGCAAGTCAGTCAGATTAGTTCCAAAAATAATTAAACGGTGTTCTTATTTATCTCCCTCAAAACCACCTTTCCAGGAATCCAGGATGAAAAGTGCTAACTTAATTCATAAGATCTGGAAAGTGGTATCAGTAATTCACTTTTTTGTTTCTAAATCACGAAAAAAACAAAAAACATAAAAATCTGAATATATTTAACAGTTTAATGGTCAAGCCAGCCAAAACCAGCCTCTGTACTGGTCTTGAGGAATGGCCATTTGCAGACTATTTTTGAAAATTCATCACTGGAATGACTGGCTCGATAACTGAGCCAGTCATTCAAGTGGTAAATTTTTAAAAATAGTCGTCTCTTGGCCTGCAATAGACCCGTTTTTAAATGGACATACAATAGACAAAAAACTTGCCCATTAAAGCTTCAAAGAAAACTAATTACAATAACATTTAAAAAAATGCCTTTGCATTAAAAACATCAAACAAACAATCTTAGATTTTTTCCAGAAATGCCTAAAAATCATTACAAACATGTGCCTAAAACTGTCATGTCACATTTCCAATTGACGCAAGCTGTTATTTGCACACTTACTCATTACATTTCACACCTGAGCTGTCAATAGTGCAGCAACATACCTATTAAATATGTCAATCTCCTGCTGATTGACAGATGTACATTTTATGGATAAAGAAATAAGTTTCAGATAAAACACCTGTCACAGATTTACTACATCGCTATATTGCTTTCCTTGTGTGTTATTTTAAAAACAGTTTGCGAGAAAGTTGCTGCTGCCAGTCAAATTGTTTTCAGTTTCAGTTAGCTCACATAATTAAACAATAATTTGAAGTTCATGTATTTATACAGAAATTGAATACAAATTAACCCTTTAACCCTCAAATTTGTTTAAGAAAATTTAAATTTTCTCCTAGAAAATGTTCATTTGCAGATCAAGAGAAGACTATTTCAGTTATCGAGCTAGTCATTCGTGGTGAATTTAAAAAAATAGTCTTCTCTTGGTCTGCAAATGGACATTTCTCAGGACCCCTGCAAAAGGAGTTTTTGGCTGATATGAGTCAAAGGGTTAATAGAACTATTTTATCCTATAAACTTGACTTTTAGCCCGTTTAATATTTCATGAACACGTGTGTAATATTGAAAGAAAGTTTTTCATTGGTTAGATAACGCGTAATAATCCCATATGCCCCGAGATACTACAAATATTTCCTAGCAACGACGACGGCAAATATGTGAACCAAACGGGATACATTATGTCGCTGATTTAAATTTTGCAATATACCAGTATATATACTACTTAGTTAAGCGATACGTTTGAAAAATGGCATGATATACGCAAAAATTTCAAAAGTTGAGTTAATAGTAATTTTAATTCCGAAATAACGATGTTTGGTTTGTCATTATTTTTTGTGGCGCATTGGTCATAACTCTTAGCAAGCAATGTGTCACAGTGACGAAAACAAACAGCGCAAAATGGTGCGTTCAAACAGGTTTCTGCAGGAATCAACTTTATTGGTAAATTTGTCAAAATATCAGTTTATATGACAAACAGAATCTCAAACTTGGTCCCATTTAATATTACTATTATGAACCTCATTGAAAATTATTAAATTGCAGTCGCTAAAGCTTGTGCATTGCGATCATTCTCGACTCAGTTGATAAGTGATATTAAATGTGATCTCGTTTGAGACCCTAAAAGAAAATAAAAGAATGCTTTCAAAAATCTTTAAACATTTTAAATCTAAGAGCATGTCCAAGTAAATCTAACAATTAAAATTGCAACAGACTGCACTTGATTGCATAATACCTGATCTCAAAGGTATACTAACTTTTTTTTTAAACCCGGTTTTACTACTTAAATCACAGTTAGTACAAGATTCACATATTTGAAGTTATGACATTAGTCAATGGTTATCTAATTTAAAATTAACAAATTATTTCGAAGTTATTGTTAATAAAATTATTATAAAATTTTAGGAAATTAGGCTGGATACAACTGCCGGGATTCCTGATGCCGTCACTCTGGTCCGAAGTATTGCCCTGGCCCTAACAAGCACATACCACAGAAATGTTTAATTGAAGTGAATATTTATTCCTTATTAAATAAAGATTTGGATTAGACTAAAAGCAATTTTGTGCAGCAGAATGAAATCAAACTAGCAATTAATAAAATATGACTAGATAACCCCTTTAACTTTTGAAATCCCAGTGTCCTAAAATCAAGACGACTATATATAATACAAGAAAGATGTTGAATATTTTGAAACTAATCTGACTGGAACCTGTTGCTGGCATAGGCCGCAACAGGTCCCAGTCAAATTATTTCAAAATATTCATCAGAATATTCCATATATCATAAAGAATTTGTCATTTCTGGTCTCTAAGGCTTATAGGGTTAATAAATAAAGCTAGATTAATGAGAGATTAGGGCAATAACAATGTTAATTTAATGATCGAAGCTAATCATTTATTAAATTTAGAAACTGAAAATTATCTAAAAACAAATTATTAGATGTAAGGAAGATTATCAGTTTAACCCTTTAAGCCTTTATTTTTTCAAATCTTTTTTAATTTTTGCCACGAAAATGTCCATTTGCAGACCAAGAGAAGACTATTTTTTTTAATTGACCACTGGAATAACTGCCTCGGTTATCGAGCCAGTCATTCTAGTGGTTAAATTTCAAAAATATTCTTCTCTTGGTCTGCAAATGGACATTTCTCAAGACCACTGCAGAAGCCGTTTTTGGCTGATATGAGGGTTAGAGGGTTAACCCATTCAATGATGAATTTCCCTTATCTTATCGTCAGGGCAACCGTACAGGAAACATGTTGAATAGTCTCAAGTTAATTTGACTGGAAGCTGAGAAGCAAAAGCTTCTAGTAAAATTAATTTCAAAATATTCACCAGAATAGGTTTTATATAGTAAAGAATAACGTTTTTCTGGGATTTGTTGGTGAAAAGGCTATTTAATCTTCAGAAGTATCATGAGTTTATAACATTAATAATCGTTAACTCTTTCATCACTGAAATACCAATTTAGAAACAACACTGCTTTACATTTTTTAGATTTAAAAACTGGTCTATTGAATATTTTAAAACCAATTTGACTGGAAGCTGTTGCGGGCAGCAACAGCTTCCAGTCAAATTAGTTTCAAAACATTCAATAATTTACCTGTCAACAGTTTAAAATTACTCAATAGCTAAAATAGCTCTTACATCATAGAGAATTTGTAGTGAATTGGGTTTGTAGGTCTGAAAGCGTCAAATACATATTTAGAATATAAATTGTCCTAGAAAATTATTCTTTTATCTGTAATCTGTTTTACAGGTATTGAGACATAAAAGAAAATTATAACCGGTTTATTGCTTATTTAATTACTATATTTTGCATTATCTGGACATATAAATACATTTTTACGATTCAAGGTTCGAGGTTCGTGCTACAATTTTTCCACATAAAACGCACAAAATATTGAATTTATCAAAAGAAAAGTCCAAAATATACATTCTACAGGAATAACTCATCCTATTTGAAACTTTATTAATGATAATTTATATAAATAATATCCGAAAAAATTAGATGTATTATTACAGATTTGTGCAAGTTAAGGATGAAGAAATGAGGATCAAAAGCTCTAAATGTTTAATGATTTCAATGCAAAAGACCAATTTACACAATTTCTTTATGATACTAAAAAATATTGTTATATATTTTGAAATTATTCTGATGGATTAAAACCAGCATCCATCAATTTTATTTTAAAATCCTCAGCAGTTCACTGTCATCGTTGTTCTGAAATTGAGAATCTACGATTTCAGTATTTAACCCTTACCACTCTGATGTCAATATTCTATCCTTTACTGTGTAAATACCAAAGAAACTGGTATACATTTTTCAACAATTTTGGTGGAAGATGTTGCTGTCTACGACAGCAACATCTCCCAGCAAATTTGTTGACAAATGAACACTGGTTCATCTTTTAATTTAATTTGAACGTTTAATGTTTTGACATCAGAGTGGTAAGAATTAAAGGGTTAAATATAATATGTACTCTATTGTCTAATAAAATTTCCAATACAACAGCAATAAATATAATAAACACAATAAAACATACAAACAGCTTTTCAACAATGCTTTAACACTTATTAAACCTATCAAAAATTTGAATTAAAGAAATGAGACAATTCAAATTTTCATCAATTGAAGTCAACTGTGCAATTTGAACTTTACCACAAAGACATCAGTAACACATAAAAAGTTAGATATTATTAGCTATGTAATTATTCCCATGTTGTTAAAGTAATGTCACTGAGAGGACTGCCTTGATTCTGCCACAACAATATAACTGTTAGCTGCATGTTGGTGACAATTATATTAGTCATAGCCTACCCCCACTCCTTACCACCTCCCCCACACTCACCCTCTGTCCTAACTGCCTCATCACACATGTCCAATAATATGAGTGAATACTATACAAAGACTGATCTGATTTGTCATGGGACATTTCATTTGAACAAGAGGAAGTGGGCTTAATATGGAAATGAAATGAAAGCTGGAAAAAGAGGTGATGCTAATGGAAGAATAGGGTTGGATGGGTGGGTGTCCAAGAGTTACAAAGAATTACATTGGCTCCAGCAGAGCAGAACAACTAACCCATTTCATGCAGAATTATTACAAACATGGTTAATTTCCACTGGAAATTAGCTATTAAATTTGCTGAATATTTTGAAAACAATTTGAGTGGAAGTTATTGCTGCCATGACTTCCACTCAAATTATTAGTTTCAAAATTCCAGAAGTAATAAGCTCACAGATATGAGCTGGTAAATATAATTTACAACATCCAGTATAAAATGTGTTGAATCAGGGGGTAGATCTTCACATCAGCACAATTAAGTCTGCAGCCTGCGGACCCTCCCCACAACAACCCCCTCCCTGTCTCCACCACCCCACCCCCACATCCCAACCTCAACACACAATTGTACTATTACTAGGAGATGCACAGGCAGTGGATGTTATAATCACTTCATAAATCCTGGTGACAGGTGGCTGAAATTATTCTGTGTTTACCATCAGCTATGTGAGTACAGACCACAGATGCCCTCCACCATCAAACCCATCTTGGTTATAATAATACATTTCATTTACATAACAATAAACACAATTTTTTCACACTTAGACCACTTCAAAATTAAATTCCTGAAATTCAGTCACTTTTATATTTTTATAACGGAAATTGGGAAGCAATGTTGCTGAAAGCTGTTGCTGTTTATGACAGCAATAATTTTCAGCAACATCGTTTTAAAAATGTGAACCAGTCTTTCATCTATCAGCATGATAAGGGTTAATAAGTACAGGTTTTATAATTTTTTTACTGCAAAAAATTTGCTTGTAGGATTGAGTTAAATTTGCCTGTCTGTCTATCATTCTGTCAGTGTATCTCTCTGTCTGTCCTTTTGTCAGTTGTCAATCTTTCATTGAGCCTTTAATCATTACCACTCTGATGTCAAAATCCAATTTTTTTATTGGTCCGACAGCGAAGAATCTGCTGTACATTTTTCAACAATTTTGGTGGACGATGTTGCTGTCTATGACAGCACGATCTTCCAGCAAATTTGTTGAAAAATGAACACCAGTTCACCGTTTAATTTAATTTGAAAATTTAAAGGTTTGACATCAGAGTGGTAATGGTTAATGGTTATAAGTATGACAAAGCTGGCTTCTGCAGTGGTCTTGAGAAATGCTCAATTTGCAGATACAGAGCCAGTCAATCCAGTGGTAATTTAAAAAAAAATTGAAAATTGAAGTTTTCCTTATCACTAAAGCCGGCCTCATGCAGCAGTGGTCTTGAGGAACGTCCATTTGCAGGCCAAGTTACTAGTTTTGAAAATTTACCACTGAAATGGCTGGCTTGATAACCGAGTCAGTCTGGTAAATTTCTAGAAATATTCTAGGAATAGTGTTCTCATGGCCTGCAAATAGACATTCAATAAGCAAATATTTTGATTTTGTTGATCAAATCTGGCCATTGTAACCCTTTCACCGATGTAATTGCCCATATCCTGTTTTCAACACTACCGTACAGAGTAAAAGGTTTAATACGGTTTGGGTGGATTTGGAGAACCATAGATTGCACCATAGAAAAAAATCGCATGTACCTGGGATCGATGCCGACCCAGTTTAGGAATTCACAATACATCTATGTCTTTTCATGTTCACCCAAACCACTGCGTCTGCCTTACTTCTTATCATATCTACCCATATGACCTGGGCGGGATGGTGGGACTTTCCATCTTTCTCCCATCATTAATTGAAATATTAAAAGTTTTAATATGCTATTAATGGGGGAGAGGGCGGGAGAGGGGCTTGCGTCTCAAGCCAAGTGCCACCAAGTCCCAGAGTTCCTCTCCTCATGTCCAGTCCTTTGTAAACAAGGAACTTTGTTTTTGTGCCCTCAATTCACACATGGCCATAAAGAAGCCATATTTCCTGTCCTAATCTAAACACCTGTGGTCAGTGGTCGCCCTTACTAGAATCACATGGCTTCGAGATTTCTCTCTCCCTGCACATGACCTAATCCTCATAAATATTCATAATGCTCACAGTCACCCTATCACAGACCAGTCAGGCATACATGCACGTGCAGCGTTCCGAGAACTCGACATGGTCAGCCAATCAAATCTTGATAATCTCTGGTGTGAGGACCAGCGGGGATATACCCTCTCTGCATTTCTAGGAATCCTCATCCGGCAAATTAATTTCCAAATTTCAAAGTTTCTAGCACTAGCGATAGCAATTTTTTCCCTACCCTCCCAACCCCAGGTTTTTAATATGTATAGTTGTATATTATTTTATATTGCCAGGTATATGTTTGCATAGTATATGTTGTTAATTACATTATTAGATATTAATTAGTTATGCATATTTTTAGAACCATAGATTGCACTATAGAAAAAAAATCGCATGTACCTGGGATCGATGCCGACCCCGTTTAGGAATTCGCAATACCTCTATGGTTTTTGATGTTCACCCAAACCACTGTGTCTGCCTTACTTCTTATCATATCTACCCATATGACCTGGGCGGGATGGTGGGACTTTCCATCTTTCTCCCATCATTAATTTGAAATTAATTCGACTGGAATAATAATAATAATCTTTATTTAATGAGGGTAAACAACGTCAGTAAAATCTGATCTTCCCGAGGCCCTCAGAAAGAATGCACACACATGCATACACACGCACGCACACAGACAAACTGACAGAGAAAAACACTGCAAGTACACTTACACACAAATCATACTATGTACAAATATATACAACATATTACAAGTAGAAATAGTCAGTTATTAGTCAAAAGTTTACATACATGTATTATATCCTGTGTACAAATGATATACAATTATTAGAATGCTAGCTATTTATTTATTTATTTTTATTTATTTTATTTATTTATTTTTTTTGAAAGCAGCGTGGGTGTCACTGCTAAACAAACTTTAAATCATGTCATCATTAACATACTTAGCTGGCTTTATACCTATGCCCTTGGAATTCAGAGTGTAATGGCTCTGAGTTTATTACTTTATCATTACATTTGATTTATATATTCCTGAAGATTGGACTTGAAAGACATTAAAGTGGTAGACTGTGTAACAGTTGAGGGTAGAGAATTCCACAGTTGTGGGGCTGCATGTGTAAAGCTTTTCTTTCCACAATCTGTTTTAATCTTGGGAACTTGTAAATGATTAAATGTCTTTGAGCGCAAATTCCTAGTGTGTGCATCCTCGATTGAAATGAACATGTCTTTTATGTAGCTGGGAGCAAGCCCATTTCTCGCCTTGTATGTCATAATGCCTATTTTAATCATCATTCTTTTAGTTAAAGTTGTCCAATTTAGTGTTTTATATAATGGTGCTGATGGTGTTCTATAAGGCATATCAAATATTACTCTAGTAGCTCGCTTTTGTAACTTTTCTAGCCTATCCAACAGTGTAGGTGAAGATTGACAAAATACAAGACTGCAGTAATCTATGTGTGAAGGAATATAAGATTTATAAAACAGATTTCTTTGTTCTGTGTTAAGATAATTCTTATTTTTCTTTAGCATATAGATCAACGAAGAAATCTTTTTACACAATTTGCCTATATGTTCATTCCATGTAAGTGCATTATCTATATTTAAGCCTAAAAGTTTGTCAGATTTAACAACATTTACGTTTCCATTGCTTGTAGAAGGATAAATGTGTGTTTATATGTTTTAATTTATACCTACTTCACAACATCATCAATTTAGTTTTATCTGTATTCAGCAAGATTTTATTATCTACGCACCAGTTTTCTACAGACTGCATACCATTAGTTAAGTTTTTTCGTATTTCAGAGCTATTGGAGCTAGCAGTATGCATCGTCGTATCATCTGCATACATATCCATAAGGTTATTGACACACATAGGGAGATCATTGATGAACAGGAGCGGTCCTAATACAGAGCCCTGCGGTACTCCGATATCAATTGGTAAATGGTTAGAAACCTTTCCGGAAATTGAAGCGTATTGTTGTCTGTCCTTTAAATATGAACAAAACCAGTTTAAAGCATCTTCTCCAAAATTGTATATTCTTAGTTTTCTCAGTAAAATATCATGATTGACAAGATCGAATGCCTTCTTAAAGTCAATCATTACTGAGCCAACAAGATCTCCATTGTCTAATGAAGACCTCCATCGTTCTACTAGTTTTAGCAATGCCGTTTCGCAAGAATGCTTGGGTCTGAAGCCAGATTGTGATTCTATTAATAAATCATGCTTAGTTATAAACTTATAAATATGATCATGTATATGTCGTTCAATAACCTTAGAGATAGTAGGTAATATAGAAATGGGTCTATAGTTGCTGATATTATTTTTGGAATCAGATTTATATAGTGGTTTTACTTTAGCACATTTCCACATGTTGTGGAAGCTGTTGCTGCTTAAGGCAGTAGCGGCTTCAAGTCATATTAATATCAAAATATTCAACAGAATATGCTATATCGCTAAGGAATTTACTTTTTCAAGGATTTGTCATCAAAAGGGTTAAAGGATTAACACTAGGGTCTTGACATATGTCTAACATTAATGAAAACCTAAGATAGTATTGGTAATATATTCATGTATTACTAAGGCCTAATTTGCATATATTATATTCTTAGTTGAAATTACGGATAATGGAATTAACTGCACCGTAGTCATGAATTAGTCATATGTGACTATTAATAAAGAGCGTGAACTTTTTAAAGGGTAATTTAATGTGGATTTATAAAACAAATATATGTAACAGTAAATTATAAATGTGTTAGTAATAGCCGTGTTAATTGGCATGATTTAAGCGCATGCATGTTTGACAGAGCGAGAGAGAGAGAGAGAGAGAGAGAGAGAGAGAGAGAGAGAGAGAGAGAGAGAGAGAGAGAGAAAGAGAGCGTGAATGAGTGGGGTGGAGTGGGTGGGGGTGGACGGAATGGGGGAATGGGGAACCTGGACCATTGACAAATGACCATCGCTTGACCTCTATGATTTCTCTGTTGACATCCATATATTATTTCTTGATAAAAATAAAATAAATAAGTCACATAGACGTTTGCTTTTCTACTAATTTAGACTGACTTTTAATACACACAATCTTCACCTATACATCAAGAGTGAAGGAAAGGCATGTGCTATGCTGTGCACAGACATACTTGAGCGGACCGGAAATGAGGTCAAAGGTCGTGATTATGCAATATGTTAACAAAAAACCCCATATGGCCATGTAATTAACAAATTTGCACAGCTTCTCTATTTGTATTCACTTTATAAAATTTGCATCCACGATTCTTGAGAAGTTTTAGATAATTATAATACAAATGGCCCACCTTCACGCGAAATCCTAATATATGTGTTGGATGGTTGTGACACTAACCATTATTCAGCAGTCATTAACTGCTACAGCTAACTGTCTACCTGCTGAATTTATTCAGACTACATTTCTAAAGGGCAGTAACTCTGAATATGCTGAATATTCTGAAAACTTTCAGTCCCATTGTTTTCAAAATATTCAGCAAGTCAATGGTTTTTGATGATTGAAATTATTGTTTGGTGGATTTGCAGCATCGAGACAGTTAAGGAATATTCTCAGGTTAATTTTCTGAAAATGGGTTTCGTTCTTTTCAGATAACAGGTCTCAATAATTTTCCAAAATGTAAAAATGTTTGTGACATACAAAAAATTCATTTTGATAAAATATTAATTATTAATATCTAATGGACATAATTGATAGTTTGGGGAGAAATAATTATCACCTCCACTCCTGCCACCAAAAATATGACTAGTCTATGCTTACTGAATACAGTAAAATCTATCTATAGCAGGCACTTTATCTCATTTAAATATGGTCACTATAACATATGGCCACTTAAGCTTTTAATGGTCAAGATTGGCCAAGAAAATTGAAATTTTTCCAGGTCAAAAGGCTATTTTGAAAATTTACCACTGGTATGACTGGCCCAATTATTGAGTCAGTAATTCAAGTGGTAAATTTTCAAAACTAATCTTCTCTTGGCCTGCAAATGGACATTCCTAAAGACCGCTGCAAAAGCTGTTTTGTCCAGCTTGCACATTTGTTAAGTGGCAAATGGTTAAAGTATGTCATCAGTTGCCATATAAAATGGCTTTTGCGGCCACTAGATCGCGGTTCCTTTCAATGGGTGGCCATATGACCACACACCTTAAAGAAACACGATCCACTGACCCGCAAAAGGTGTCTGTCATAGACAAGTTTGACTGTATATAAGCTTTATAGCAAACTCACATTTTCTGAGAAATCATAGAGGTGATAATTTAAGACTTCAACCCCAGGCTGGAAAATAATGACACAGGGATTGATTGATAGAGATGGATGGATAGACAGATATAGAAAGATGTAGTTTGATTGATGGAAGGATAGAAGGAAGATGTGTACATGTGAACTGATGGATATAATTTGCAGAAAGAAGTAACAGAAGAAATGAGCAAGCAAATGACAATGATCACGATTTTATTATTTTCACGGTTCCGTTAACACTTATAATAATTATAAAATCCTAAATTCTTATAACCATTTAACCGTCAAATTTGTTCAAGAATGCCCATTTGCCGACCAAGATTTAAAATAAAAATTTACGACTGAAATGACTGGCTCGATAACCAAGCCACCATTCTTTGAGCCAGTCATGCCAGTTGTAAATTCTCAAATAAGACTTCTCCTGGCCAGCAAATTGTCATTCACTCAGAAATAATTTAGATTTTCTTGACAAATATTTTACTGTGGAATGGTGAATACGATTAAAATGCAATAGGCTAACTAATAACCCCCGACTTCCCTTCTGTTCTACAAGAAAAGTATAGGTCAATTATACTCCCCAATGAGCGCTATTAACAGGCATCACAGTAGGTCTATGGAATAAGTAGTACCCAGACAAAATCTGGACAGACAAATGGATGGGCGGACAATAACTCTGTTGGATCAGATCAACATGTCAGACAGCTACAGGTAAGCCGATTTCAATGTTAGGGAATAACTGCACAAAGTTTTAAAAATTTCATTGAGAAAAGTCCAAATGTTTCTCCGCAGCAAATCTGGATGGGCAGATGGATGGACAACTTTACGGATAGACAATCTGATTCCAGTATACACTCTATATAACACGTGGGGTGGCGGAGGGTGGTGGGGGTGTGGGGGTGGCGGCGGGTGGGGTGGGGGTGGATGGAAGAGGTGTAATGTCAAGCTGCTGTTGGGAGACAAAATGACTGTTATAGTCAAAAGGTAAACATCTTATGTCCCTCCAAAGATAAGAGGACAACATATTCCATAACAACTGACTTGTATTAGGAAATAAACCACCTCTAGTGACCATCCTTTCACTATCCAGCAGCCGCGATCTGTCCCAGTTTGAAAATTTACCACTGGAATGATTGACTAATTTTTTGAGCCGGTAGTTCGATGGTAAATTGGCCTTCAAATGGGCATTACTCAAGAGCATTTGTACTTGCATGCATGCATATGTTCGTGCAAGCATGCATGGGTTCCTGCATGTAATAATGGTGCATGGTGGCTCTGGTAGGGGCAGTCCTTCTTCCAGATTGATTGATACTTATCGGTTCCGTTGTGTGAAGTTGGTGGATCCAGCATGGGTACTTTGTCTTTTGCATATGGTGGAGTAGTTTCATATCTCACTATACATAGATAATTGAATGCACAAAAGTTGTGGATGAATATTCGACAGACAGTTACCATGACAATTAACATAGTAATTCTTGAAATATAAATTTCTGAATGTACTATGGTACTACAACTTTACTCTGCATTTGTGCGTACTTCAATGGTTAAGAATGGATGAATCTGATCTGTCACTCAAGTATATGACTCCATAATCAATTCATGAATCCATTTCCTCACTCAAGCATATGATATCATAATCAATTACGAGACATGTATGCTGACGTCATCATCATGATGTCTTTAACGCTTAATAGTCCGACACGTTGTACGAATTGTATGTTTTTGATATTTAAGAAATATGCTGTTGAATATTTTGAAACTAATTTGACTGGGCACTGTTGCTGCCATCAAGTGTACAAATTGTATGTCTTTGCTGGATTTGTTACTATTTAATACAAATTGTTGAAATTTAGAAACTAACTTGGACCCAGTCAAGTTAGTTTCAAAATATTCAACAGCTTACCTGCAACCTTACTTTAGAATTGGGATTCTGAGAATTCAGGATTAAGTCGAGTTTAGATACAAATGGCCGGTGGTGGTGGCGAGGGGGGGGGGGGGTGGTAGCTAGAAATAGATTCCGCTATTTCGTTCTAAATTCTGATTGCTGAGAGTTTACCCGAGTCTCCATATTTGAACAAAAGTTATAATTAAAAAAATGTATTTATAATCCAGTAATCAGAAATGGAAAAGCAAAGCTTCTCCAGTTGAACATTGTAGAACGCTGAGTTTATGATACTGACTCCAACCATAGAGATTGTTGCTTTCTCAAGAAGCCAACAGCATCAACCTTTTCAAAATGGATAGCAGGTAGTAGCATGAAGATGCAAATCAGCATATTAATTAATTGTCAATCCAGCCAAAAGCAGCCTCTCTAGTGGTATTGAGAAACACCCATGGCTATTTTCTTTATATTTACAACTGGAATGACTGGCTTTATTATTGAACCAGTGACATTCCAGAGGTAAATTTTCTGAATTAGTCATCCCATGTCCAGCAAATGGACATTGACTAAAAGAATTTAGAATTTCTTGACACACTTTGACCATTAACCCTTTAAACCTAAACCCTCAAATTTGTTCAAGAAAATTTTAATTTTCTCCTAGAAAATGTCCTTTTGCAGACCAAGTATTTTTGCAAATTTATCACTGGAATGACTGGTTTGGCTATCGAGCCAATCATTGCAGTGGTAAATTTTCAAAAATAGTCTTCTCTTGGTCGGCAAATGGACATTTCTCAAGTCCACTGCAGAAGTTGTTTTTGGCTGATGAGTGTTAAAGGGTTAAAAGGAAAAATAATATAATTTGATGATCTGAGCAATATGATGAGATGAGACATAATCAAATGACAATTAAAATTAAATTGAAATGACATTGAAATTTTGTGAAATTTGCGCACTCACCTTACTAAGACGCTTTTCTGTGTTGTCCAATCTGCTGTGTTTTTCATCGAGAGCATCTTCGAGATCACTGATTTTGTTACCCTGTACCTCCACCTGGTCGGTGAGAACGCCGACATGAAGCGTCAAATTCTCCTTGTCTTTCTCCAGACGATGAAGCTTCTCCTCCACACATTCAGGCGTTAGAGGACCGCTCTGTGGTCAGAAAGAAGAAAGTAGGGGTCAAATTAAATATTTAAATTCTTTATATTAACACTTAAATTGTTCAGGACAGAGGTGTGAAGATTTTGAGCCTGAACCTATGCATAGCAGGTCATGAATGTATTACATGGGAGTGCCATATTAAGCATTTTGATGAAAACCAAATTCAGAATATATATTCTGTTCAATATTTTGAAGTTAATTCAATTCAAACAGCTAGTAAAATATTCAACAGATTACCAATATGTTTACTTTAAAATTGAGATACTCAGATTTAGGGTTAACCCACCCCTTGGGTACATCAGGTCATAAGACCGCACGCACCTACTCCCCCCCGACCCAGCACCTACCCCATCCCTTCCCCACCCCCGTTAGGTCCAGGTTAGGCCCTCCCCATCCCCCCACGCCCAAGCATGAGGAGCAACAGAAAATCCATGGACAAGAACAGCAACATGAGACAAAATCAAGAGACAACGATCAACACACACACACAGAGACACAAGCTAATGCACAAACCGACGTCACAAGAATTCACAAGAATTCACCAGAAACCATAAAGGCCAGGCGTGAGTCTAGACCCTAGCATTGGGAACTAGCATATAAACGCCTTAAATATTACAACACACACATTTAGGGTTAAGAGTTAAAATGTCAATCTTGAATTCTCAGAAATTGATAGCGCTTGATGAGAATTTGAAACACATAATTATCGATTTAATTATTTATTTATTTATTTATTTTTAAGTCTTAACCCTTAACACACTGATGTCAGGTTTTTAAATTTTCAAATAAAATTAAAAGATGAACTGGTGTACATTTTTCAGTAAATTTGGTGGAAGTTAGTGCTGTCGAAGACAGTAACATCGCCCACCAAAATTGTAGATAAATGTATACCAGATTCTTTTCTATTGACATGGTAAAAGATAGAATATTGACATCAGAGTACTAAGGGTTAACCTTTCACTGATAAATTCCTGGTATCTCAATTTCAGTGCAAGGAAACAGGAAAGCTATTTAATATTTTGAAATTAATATAACTGGAAGTCATTGCATCCTTATGCAGCAATGGCTTCCAATCATACTAATTTCAAAATATTAAACAGAATCTGCTATAAATGGTAAAGAATTTACTGTTTCCGGGATTTGTCGTTGAAATGGCTAAACATACCCAAATAGGCCGATTTTGATATCGTCTGTGACTACGACGTTTCTTTCGCATAACGGATGCCTGCATATCAATATCGCTACATAAGATACACCTTAAATAGCAAAGGGCAATACCTATCCAATCAGCCACTAAATACAATTGATTTTCTTAATAATAATTATTCAATGAAGCAATAGATCATTGAATTTTCCAGAAAATTTTTCATAAATATACATATTATTTCAGCGCTCAACTCAGTCTAAAAACATAGCAAGGATTGAAATTGTTTTTCATAACTTTACGCTGTTTTATTAACTACTCATGTCTCAATTTACTTTCAAAATTTAACTAAATTAGAAATTGTCTCTGTGAAACGCCACAAACAAAGACTATATAAAACACTGTGATATATTTAATGGACGTTTATAGAAAATCCATTCTATTAGAAAAACATCTAGCTATTCAATAATTTATATTTAACCCTTTAACCTCTAAATCTTTTCCAGAAAAATTGGATTTTCCATAGAAAATGCCCACTTGCAGACCAAGAGAAGATTATTTAAAAAAATTTATCAATGGAATGACTGGCTCGGATATCGAGCCAGTCATTCCAGTGATAAATTTTCAAAAATAGTCTTCTCTTGGTCTCCAAATTGTCATTTCTCAAGACCACTGCAGAGGCCATTTTTAGCTGATATGAGCGTCAAAGGGTTAAACAGTATATGCAAAACCCGTGTAAACTATATATCTATTTTAAAGTGCAACTATTTAGTACACTATTAGTCATTATATGCTTCAGTTTTTTTATTCATTATATCCATTCTTACTGAATTAATTAATAGCCACCTGATTTAACACCTTGAACTCCACATACAAGACACAATGATTCCTTACAATGTAGAAACATTCTGCTGACTATATTGAGACTACATGTAATTTAATTGAGAGAAATATCTTCCAGCTAAATTATTTTCAAAATATTAAATGGTTGTCTTATATAGTTGCTTTAATGGTCAAATGTGGTTAAGAAATCTCTAATTTTCTAATATAAATTGTCTATTTGCCAGCCAAGTGAAGGCTTTTTGAAATTTTACCATCATAATTACTGGCTCGGTAATTGATCCAGTCATTCTAGTCGTAACTTTTCAAAAACAGTCTTCTCTCGGCCTCCGAATGGACATCTCTCAATTTTACTGCAGAACGGATTATCTCCCTTCACCAACATGATAGTCCAATCAGAGTTACTTCCCCTGCTCCTTCTATTTATGAATTTTTACTTCAATACCAGAGAAACTTTCAAATTTATGATTCCTAAATTCCATTTCCTTTCAAATGGTAACCGGTGGTCATTCTGAAAATAATGTTGCTGTAAGCTGTTGCTGTCTATTTCAGCAGCATTATGTCTTAAATATATCAGCATTTCTCATATATCTGTAACAATTAAGCTTGAAGAAGAGATTCCTCCCCCCCCCCCCCCCCCCCCCCCCACAGGCATATATATGTCTTAGTTTTTTCGAGATGGCTGCCTGGTGGCTGCATTACCTTTCATTATGTCAGAGAGGACTTTATAATACATGGCAAGAAAATTATCCAGGAAACAGTCGTCTGTTCCTACATCTTAACCCATTAAGAGTTTATCCAGCCAAAACTCGACTCTGCAATGATTTTTTAGTAATGTCCATTTGCAGGTCAAGAGACGACTATTTTAGAAAATTTGCCACTGGAATGACTGGCTCGGTTACCCAGCCAGTTATTCCAGTGGTAAATTTTCTAAAACAGCCTACCCGTGGGCTACTATTGGACGTTTCAAGCAGCATAAATTTTGATCTCGCTGAACAATCTTGACAATTAGAAGGTTAACGAGACATATAAGGGAAATGCTTCCTTACATTAGCTGTGTCAGAAGATGTCCTCCAGACATGAAGACATGATGTTGTAATAATTTCCTGTTCATTCTGACATGATGAGTGTCAAGTCTCTCTCTCTCGCTGACTACTGTCTTGCTGATAATGACTGCTTAACCAGCTTACCCTCAAATTCCAAAAATTTACCAGTGGAATAACTGGCTCGATTATCAAGTCAGTCATTCAAGTGGTAAAATTTCAAAAATACACTTCACTTGGCCTGTGAATTGATATTTCTAGCGACCATTGCATACACCGTTTTTTGGCGAGCTTGGGTGTTAAAGGGTTAATCGATATGTCTATTCAGTGATGAGAGAGAATTATGACATCAACATGACAATACAACACTGGATATGGGAAGTCTGATTATATCACACAATAAGCTTATTCTAAATATGGACAAAGCCGCCTATTAAGATATCTTTATGCCTCACAGCGACAAAAATGACAGCCACACTTAGAAAGAGGGTGACATTGTGAAGATGGTTTTGTACCCCTCAAGATGAATTATCAGGGAGCATGTTATACACTAGGATCCAATCTGTCACTCAAATATCTGAGTCACAAAATAAAAAATAGTTTTGTTTCCTGTAAACCTCCCAGGTGAAATTTTTCTTTTTTTTCACCCGGCCGGGAATAAAATAATTTTTTTTCTACCCTGCATAAATGTTAAAACATGAATACATTTGTAAAACTAAACAAATTACAATGTTTTTAATGCCATTTATATGCAATGTGAAAGCCCTTTTGCTAATTCATGAAAAACATGACAAATTTGGCAATTACAACCATATTTAATGGACATCTAATCAAATATCTAAAAAAACTAATATTTATGACCTTTTTAAAATAAATTTATTGGGAAAAAAACCAAACAGCTCAACAGTCAAATTAGTTTCAAAATATTCAACAGCTTACTTGCATAGTTACCTTGAAAATTAGATTCTGCGAATTAATGTTTCAAGGTTTCAAATCGATTCAACAATCGAAAAATAGTGGGTGCAGCTTAGCTAGAAATGGGTGGGGCACAGCTAGAAATGGTTCTGTCTTTTATAAAACAAGGAGCAGCTTTAGCATAATATAGATCTAAGAAACTATGGCTCTGGTCTGATTGGTACTCAGAAACAGTTACTCCAGTGTAAAACTGATGGGATGTCACTTTGAATGATAAAGGCTTGAGCAGTGAGACTACCTGGTTTATAACTGTCTGTCAGCTGAATTTCTGCAGATTACGTCTTCCATGAGATTTAACTCTGGACATGTCGGATATTTTTAAAACAATTTGAGTGAAAGCGGTGGTCAAGCCACCTACAATCTTCAGTCGAATTGTTTTCAAAATATTCAGCAGATCTAGAGTTATTGCCCATTATCTGGTGCCTTGTAGCAATTAGACTTAATTTTATGGTCTCTGAAGCATCAGGGTCATAAATGAATTAGCCAACAATGGGGAGGGAGGGGGGGGGGGGGCTGGGGCTGGGGGGGGGGGGGCTGTAGCTATATAACAATGCAAAATTCTTGTTAAATTTCTCATTATAGTCACATAGTTAGAGAAACATCTGTACAATATGTAAGACGCTTGTTGATTTCTGCGCAATTTACCCAGCATGCAATTTCTTGACTCCATATTCATTGTAACTATTGGATGTCATATTATTTGAGGCCTATTGTCTGTCTGTACAGACCAGGACTTCTAAAACAAAAAGTCCCCTTCTACGCATTCAACTGGTCATTTATTAGCCAGCACTTGAGGTGTGTGAGGCGCGAGCAGCAGCTTGACAGCAAATCTTTCAACACTGTTCAGTGAAATTGTACCAATTTCTAAGAGAAAATATTAGAAAGTTATGGTGTATCGTTACAATAATGTGAATGAAAGTTGTTGCTATCAATGACTGTAACAACATTCAGTCAAAATAATTAGTAACAATAATGCAATCGCAACAACAGTACAACAGATTTGATACAAATTTGACTGAAAACTACTGCTGGTATAGATATTCTAAAATATTGAACATTATCGCTTTCGGCTGACACATGCTGCAGATTTGAAGAGCAATTTGACTGGAAGTTGTTGCCGGCTAAGGCAGCAAAAACTTGTCTTATTGTTGTCCAAACAGTCAGCTAGCTATCTTTCAATATTGGTACCCAATTATGCAAGTAGTAGGCTTGCACGATTTTTGATTTGAAACATCGCGATCGATTTTATGAAAAAAATCGCAATTTTCGATTAAATCGTAGGTCCAAATTCCCAAAAGTGACTCGTTTCTAGAAAGTTTAAATAAATCATACAAAAATAGCACGAAATTAGAACACATGATGATGTTCATGCGATGAATTCTTACCATCCTACGTCTATGCTTAATGTATATCTTATATCCATCATCGCGGGCGTGAAATTATTAATTGGGACCACATAAATATTGCGTATAGTTTAATAACCATTATTTAATTCATAAAAAATTTGAGATAAAATGTCGCCGAGAAAAAAATATAAATTACGTGATGCTTCCGCTTATAGCCTCCCTTTGTAGGACGAGTTTAGGTAATAACCGGAGTAACGCGAAGACGCTAATATTAGTAGCGCGGGAGATACTGTGCAATTCACATACATAGGACGGTAGCTTTGAGTAGGTACTAGTGTAACGGCGTAAACTCGTCCTATAGGGCGGTTTATAGTTGCTTTCAGAATGTATGATTTACATTTAAGAGTAATCAATAGAACGCACAGTTCAAAATCAAACAATCTGGAATGCTGTTGCTTTATTTTCTTTAATTTGACATGACAACCGAATCAAAAAGGAAACATTATTAGACCGTCTGAAATTGCTAACTCTAGAATTAAACAGAATTATGTTCACTGATTGCCTAACACTCTGAAACTGTATATACTTGACATTTCACAACAGACTCAGGGTCTGCAGCGAAAAAAAAATAATTATATGGCGATTCGCCAGAGTAACTAGCTGGTTTTCTCAATGACAAAGGTGCTACCTCGCTATTGTTAGCTTGTTTATTGTAGCGCTTTGTGTTGTGATTCGCAATTATTCGACACATGCATGGCACGGCGGGATATACACACAATGAACATGGTGTGAATCGATTATAAGTGTACTCATGTACTGCTATAATGCGACAGAAAAGTACACACTTCAGATTTTGTAAAAACATGACATTTTTGACGATTTTCCGATATTTCCTCAATTACATTGTAAAAATCGCGATTTAAAAAATAAATCAAACTTCACGATTAAATCGAAAAATCGCGCAAGCCTAGCAAGTAGAGTGACATTAGGTCTATAAACACTTTCTCACCAAGAATGAAACAAAGTTATCAAAAACTGTTTGTACGTTTCATTGGCAGTTTGTGCATTGGTTACAGATCCATCGATTGCACCAAAATTTACACACATTGTCTTCGCTAAATATTTTGCAGGAAATATGTATCTAGGCATACACGTACTTTACTTATATAGTTAGGTAATGATATTGAAAGCCAGCTGATTGTACGGATAACTGGATACCAAAAGTCTTTTGCATTTGCAGACTAAGAAAGCTGTTTTTGACAAATTTACCACTGGAATAACTGGCTCGATAATTGAGCCAATTATTCCTGATAAATTTTCAAAAGTAATCTCTTGATCTGTAAATGGATATTTTCTATGAGAAAATTGAAATTTTCTTGAAAAGATTTGAGTGTTAAAGAGTTAATGTCACTGCATTGCCGCAGAAATTGAGGTTTAAAAGCAGCATTTACTGCTTTATTGATGCTCTGAGATGCTACAACATAGCTCAAAGCGCACTGCATGTTAACTGGCATTTGGTAAGAAAACTTAACCTCCTAACCATCAAATCTGTTCAAGAAAATTCAAACTTAATCATAGAAAATGTCCATTTCCAGACCAGACTTTTGAAATTTATCACTGGAATGGCTGGCTCGGTTATCATTCCAGTGATAAATTTTCAAAAATTGTAGTCTTCTCTTGGTCTGCAAATGGACATTTCCCAAGACCGCTGTAGAAACCACTTTTGGCTGGACGATGTTTCCGCTGCCAGTTAAATTGGCCTCAAGATATTCAAAAACATATATCTCTAACATTGTAATGTTTTTAATATCTAATAATTATATATGCTTGAAAAGCTTAATAAAGTGATTATTTTCTGAAAAATCCTGTATGAAGACTATATTGTATTGAAAGGGTTAAATAAAACTGAACGACAGAAGATGATTTCTCAGCAATGCCAGAGCTTTCACTTCTTAATGGTTAACCCGGACAAAAACCAGCCTCGACAATGCTCTTGAGGAAGGTCCATTTGCAGACCTGCATAAGATTATTTTTGAAAACTTACCACTAGAATGATTGGCTCGATAACTGAGCCAGTCATTTCAGTGCTAAATTGTCAAAAATGCTCTTCTCTTGACCTGCGAATGGTCATTCGCTGAGCAGAAATTTAGATTTTTTGCACCAGTCTTGACAATTAAAGGGTTTATGGCTATACCTGTGTTTCATGGCTGATGTAATCAGTGGTCATGTCTGATTCCCCTACGCTATTCCAGAGCTGCTGCTCCTGGTCTCCTGTCATATACACAGGCAGAATATAAATCATAAACTCTTGTACACCCCGAGACACATCCAGGTCTGTGTCATCATCCCATGGCCCTGGCGGCATCATCGCGACAATATCATTATGATCATTGTCCATATCAGGTGCCTCGGTGACCACAGAAACTATCAGCTCCATACTGAATACTGTCTAATAACAAGTTTATGACAACAACCGATAAATCATATGGGCACATGCAATCATCAGCTTGATCTTAGCTGTCCTTACAAAGTTACCTCCCCTGAGATCATGAATTCTTTCCATCTGGCCAGATGGAGGTGAAAGTTGATATTACAATATTTACAAAATGAAACAATGGTAACGCATGATGAATTTGTTTGCTTCAATGAGACAAAAAACTCACTTAAATACATAGATTGTCGATAAAAACATTTCACAAGCAGAATTTATGCACATTTATAGCTATTAAAAGCAACTCAATTCACTTTCAAATTAATAGATAGGTTTAAACTGTCACTGGTTACGCACAAGTATTTAATTTAAATTTAATACAATTAGCAAAATTAGTTCCTGTATTCACATGTCAAATTACATTTCCAGAAATAATATTTTATATAATTTCACATATCCCAAAACAATATTTCATAAAATTCTTTTGATACAATTTATCCCCATTTACCACATTCATCATCT